>JARWZN010000001.1:6052-21549 GCA_030015385.1 Trichoderma sp. BMH-0061
ACCACGCTGGGGCGCGGTGGATACCACCTTGCCTTTCCCAGCGGCTTGAGCCGAAGCCCTTGACCACTCGACCAAGTTCCCCAAACCGGCGATGTGGTGGTCGGTGCCAGTCATGATCATGGCTCTCGTAGGCGAACATGCTGCTGCGGCATGAAAGTTTGTGAACCGAACGCCTTCCTTCGCTAGGCGGTCAATGTTGGGCGTTCTGATTTCTCCGCCAAAACATGCGGGGTCCGAGAATCCTAGGTCATCCGCGAGGATGATTAGAAAATTCGGCCTTTTGGTTTCGGTCGCGGCTGATGCCATGGTATTCTGCACTGAGTCCTGTCACACGGTAGAAAGGAGGTCGCGTATGCGATGACACGATAAGATGAAGGGAAAGTTGTGGAAAACACCCGCTTTTATACGTCTCCATCATATTATATCCCTTTCGGAGTACCCTATCCTTTTTTCTTGTCTTTACATAATACCTGGTCACATCATTGAAAGAGCTTTCTTCCAATGCTTCCAGAGGGACATGCTGTCGGATATCGCGCGATATCCGATGAAGCTGTTTAGTTCTTTGCCGGCCCCAAGCGGGGGCATTTGTGGAATAGAGTGCCGTGAGTGGCTGGCGAGATCTCCGAAGCTAAAGTCAATGAAAGCGCCAGAGTCGCGCGAGTTCCGTAAACCACTCGGATATCGGGCTCACCTGGATCGTATAGATTCCCCAGATTATAGACTCCATTTGACACAATCTGGGGCCTCCATGACACAATCTGGGGCCCCACGGGACGAGAGTTAAAATTCTAATAAGATGCTGTATATCTCCCTCCATCTCCCATGCGATCAACTGGGTTCATCTTGAGCTGGAGATTTGCTTCTCAAACGAACACTATGGTTTTTACTTATTCACTGGGCAACTTCCGTGCCATCTATCTTGTGTCGCTTTGCTGCATCGGGTATGTGTTCATCCACTGGCTCAAGTTCAGACAAACTCGAGAACGACGCTCTTACGAATCCACTACAGGTCTTTTTGTTCGCTTATGACACTGGAATTGTTGGTTAGTTAACCTTGACACATTATTGCAAACCCAGTTTGTTGATTCTGTTAGGTGGTGTCTTGACACTATCGGCTTTTCAAAATGATTTCAGATATACCAAGGCTGAGGCGACAAGCATCAACTCAAACTGTGTCTCTATCCTTCAAGCTGGCGCGTTCTTTGGTTGTTTTCTGATCTGGCCATTCACTGCCCGTTACGGACGACGCATGTCCATCGTCCTAGCCTCGTTCATCTTCAGCATCGGCGGAATCCTCCAGGTCGTCAACACACACTCCATCGGTGCTTTCTACGCCGGTAGAGTCATCTCCGGGTTTGGCGTGGGCGCCGCGACCGTCCTAGTGCCTATGTATTCTGCCGAAATGGCACCCAAAAACATGCGCGGTCAGCTTGGATCCTGCTTCCAGCTATTCTTTGCCCTTGGCGTGTGTGTCAGCTACTGGTAGGGCCCCCTAATCTCCCTGTTTCAAAGGCCTGAGCGTACGGCGCTTATACCTATCTATAGGATCAATTACGCAGTTCAGACCCGTGTTCCGTCCAGCACCCTGCAATGGCAGATCCCTATTGGACTCCAACTCGTTCCGGGTGGCCTCATCGGCCTGGGTATGCTCCTCGTGAAGGAATCTGTCCGATGGCTAGCAAAGCAGGGACGAAACGAAGAGGCCTTGGCCAATCTTATCTGGATTCGCGGCGGTGATAGTCCTGAGGTACAAGCCGAATTTGAGGAGATCCGCTCTAGTCTTGACGAGGAGTCCCGCCTTACCGAAGGCATCTCGTGGAAGGAGCTTCTGCTGCCAGTAAATCGGTTCCGTGTCTTCGTCGTTGTCACCATGCAGCTCGGTGTCCAGCTTACTGGGAACACATCTCTTGCGTATTATGCTCCACAAATCTTCGCCGCTGTCGGCGCGGGCAACTCCTCTCTGTTTGTCACGGGGTTTTTCGGGGTTGTCAAAGTTGTCTCCGTATCTGTCTTCTGCATCTTTGTTGTCGGAAGGATTGGGCGAAAGACAGCTTTCATGGGCGGTGCGGCAGCGATGGGCATCCTAATGCTCATCATTGCCATCATTGTTGCAAAGGCCCCACCCACTGGTCATATAACCGGCTCGTCTATCGCCGCGATCATCATAGTATACTGCGAGGCCGCATCTTACAACTTGTCCTGGGGCCCCGTGTCTTGGCTCTATCTGGGTGAGATTTTCCCGACTCGCACTAGGGAATTTGGAATCGCAATTGGAGCTGCTGCACAGTGGCTGTTCAACTTCATGCTTTCACAAATCACGCCACATGCTATCAAAAATCTCGGCTGGAAGACATTCCTTATGTTTTCAATCTTCAATTTCTCTCTGGTGGTTTATTCTTTCTTTATACTTCGCGAGGTAAGTTTAACAATCAGCATACATATAGACCGCCAACTAATTGATTGCCGACAGACATCAGGTAAATCCCTTGAAGAGATGGAAGAAGTATTCGGGTCGAAGCAAAATGCCATTGACGTTGAAGCTAGCCGAGTCAAAGCGGAGGAGTTGGAAGCTCATAAAATGGGCGCCGATCAGATGGTCCGCCATGTTGAATAATAAGCGCATAGATAAATATTGCAGCCTATGAAAGTTATTCTATAATGAGTAGGCCATAGAGTTCTTTATTGCCTGAGACCAAAAATAGTTATTGATAATGGCTTATGCCTTTAAATTAACTGCTTCCTAATTTATGAAATACTTATGAAAAATAATTGCTATTAGATTTTATTTTAATAAATCTAACCGAATGGCAATCTCAACCTCCTTAAAAGAATAGCGAGACTACTTACGTTTGGCGCTTGTAAGCAGTTATGGTGCTTCTGGTAATAATGCGGCCACTGTCGTTGCGCCTGAGCTAGCCATCGTCGAGGCGGCATCGCCTTCAACGAGTGACCTGGGCAACAGCCCGTGATTTTCTGCATGGTTCTTCACGAGTGCATACAGGCAGGCAACTCAGTGTATTGGGGAACTGCATCAAATATTTAGTTCTACCTGCCAAGAGGAATCCTATCCCTCATTTCCCGTCTAGAGAATGTAGGGAAGACGCTGAATCTGAAGCTTGTTGCACAAATGCGTCTTTACAAGCTGCGTGAACTCATGGCTCAGACATTGGCAATAGTGTCTGGGCCTTGGATGCTGACAACAATCTCATGCTACAGTAGTGGTAGTGGGGACGACCAGCGCAACGGGTATGAAAATGTATATCGAAGACGTCGAGGGTTGACCTCGTCAAAGGACTCGTAGCTTCAGCCTTGATCGCAGCAGCTCTGGTTTTCGAGACGTGGACAACGTGATGATTGAAAGACCTTGATTCATGATACACCAAGTCCCCACCCAATATCCGGCAAATGCAAGGCGAGTAGTGTCCGCTGCTGTGGAATTCTCTGTCGCTCAATTAACGACAATCAGTATGTATTCCTGGGTATCATCAGCGTCGAAGAGCACTCGCTAGGACGTAGGCGTTATATATTCTGCCGAACCGAGCTATTCACCCTTGACAAACACCAGCTCATCTGGGCGACTCAAGTTTGCGCGTAGCCGTAATCCTCGCTCCTCCAGAATCCGGTTTCCACTCGCGCCACCGATATCAACTTCCTCTGCCTCGAAGCCTCTCATCTGTGCAAAGAGCAGGGGCAGCACTTCATTTTTCCACACTTCCACTCCGCTCTGCCGCGTAACGGCAATAGCTGCAATAACTAGAACAAACGACAACACGGCGAGGGCGATAGGCAGTGCCAACCAGCCCCAGCTGACGTGAATGAATGTCTTTTCTACCAATGTCTGGCCAGGATTTGCTGTGCTGTTGTGACTCGATCGGATAGGCTCCGTCATGCTAGAGGCCAGTCTGTTCATAGCTGCGTCTATGTCTACTTCAAGGCCTAGACGTGAGCCGACTGGTGGTGCCTCGGGCGCGTTGTCGAGATACACCAAGGCATTCGTATTTATTGTGTTGATACCTTCACTGAAGAACCCAGTAGAGAATAATACCGTCAGGTAACTGTTGAGGTTCTCGAAGTCGACCTCTTGGAATGAGTAGTTACCCACGGCACTAGAGGTATTGCTATACAGAGTTAAGTAAGGTGGGATTGTATTTGCAAACAACAGGGTATCTTCTGTAGGCGCTGTCACATTGATCACACCATTCGTGACGTTGATAAAGGGATACGTCTTTGCACAGAGACTAAGCGTACAGGACCATCCTGCGACAGGTAGATCTCTCAGAACATCCACGCTGGTTGAATTGGGCGTCGTCAGTACCTGAACTGCTTCAAAGCTGATGAGAGTCGCCGGAGCGTCATCCGCCTCCGCGTTAGTGAATAAAGCGCTGGCATTCCACTGTGTGCCGAATATTCCCTCTGCACCGGTAACTGTGGCAAATACAGTCATGAGAGTCTGGTTGTGTGGCGTTTTGAAATCACACTGAGATATATCGGGACTGACTTCCTCCAGGAAATCGACAAACTGCGAATTGGTGCAATTTCGGGTTAGTTTGGACGTGATGTCTTGGCACGAAGAGCAGACTCCAAGCGTGTGAATGTCGGTCCATGTGCAGTTCCCGGATGGGCAGGTCAGACTCGGTTGAATGCTGTCTAGGTATATTCCCTGCATGATGGCGGCGTTCATTGCCGGATCAATGTTTCCCACTGCGAACGAATCAGGACTTTGTTTTACCACCGAGTACCTGACTTACTTACACAACGCAAACCCCGCAACGCCACGGTAGTTGGATGGCGTGTAATTGCGAGCTGCACTGAAAGTCGATAACAGCCCTGAATCTACCACGAGCTGGGAAGGAAAGCTGAAAACAAGCTGCACAAATGGATCCATCAGTAACCCTGCAATGGTTATCAGCGCCGCAAAGCAAGCAAGAAGGGAATGTCGATTTTGGCGTAGAATCAAGACAAATCCGCCCCAGGGCCCCCGGCTTGCTCTATCAAAGACACTGAGATCGGCGAGACGCCTAGGGTGGCCACTGAAGTGAAGCCATTTGAGTTGCCCTAGGATCTCAGTGATTGCCAGCATGAATGATGCTTTTGCGAGCGTAGCCAAAAACGAAATTACGGCAGTTGGTGAGATTTCCAGGCTCCACTGGTCCAATTGTCTCCCGTCTTCGTACTTGAGTACGATTACGATCGCAGCCAAGCAGACTAAACTGAAGATGCATGAGACAATCTCCCATAGCCACAATTTGGACAAGACATCTTTGATCCCCAGACGCGCATGCTGAATTCCGTGGCGGTCGTTTTTCTCTGTGTGTGGTAAATCTGTAACCAGTGGTGGTGTGACACTGGCGTCTGGCTCGAGAGGTACGGGTTGGTAAATGTCCGGTCTTGAATCGTCTACTTTTTCTGAAAGTGTCGGCTTATACATCGTAAGAGCTTTTCCTCTAACAGACGAGCTTTCGAAATGTCATCGTATTTGTGATCAGGGCAGCAAAGAGACAGAAATAGACTGCGGGGGTCATTGTCATGCTATATACTGTCACTAATTCTCCGTAGGTGCATTTGGCAGAATTAATTTGATGAGGCGACTTGACTATACCTGCAAGTGGGTGGAGTTTGAGAAATGCCGACTGATCCTCTAACAGGTGATCAGGCATTCACAAGGGTCTGTGTGTATGAGGGCTGCGTAAGAACTAGTCCTCTAACTGCTGTGAGACATCTACATGGCTTATAATAGTAGCAACATCCACCACACAATCGGTGCCGGTGGAAACATAGCATCCGCGGCCTTGGTCTACTATATGCAAGATCTCGCACGAAAATTCCAAATCCAGACAAACGGCGTCTCTCTCTGCACAACCATTGGCGGGAGAGTGGCAGCCGTTGCTTGTAGACCATTCCTGAAAAAGAAAGCGGGCGTCGGTTTTCGCTTCGAGATGGAGCAGCGGGAGCCACCGCAGCCATAACAGCGCCCCGAGCACATCTGACATACATCATGCACTGCGATATTTCGCCTCCTCTGTTGGATTAGAGCTACATAGATCGACAAGACTACGAATGGCCAAGCATCTGACAGAGGAGAATACCTTGATTTAATTTTCCTATGCGGAAAATAGGCAACACGATGGGAGATCTTGCTCGATCCCGTATCTACATATGTGTCGATGTCCCCACCAGACTTACTTGCATGGGTTGTTGGTTATTTAGAACCGTCTGTATCAGCTTCGAGTTCTGCACCTGGCACAGCAATTCCATGCTTTTGATATGGTTCCATGAATTCCCAAGTCGTCTCTGAAGAGCTTTTACTATACCTGCATGTAAATCACTCTATAAATTGTACCAGATTGATCTATTTTTACGTATATTAAAAGAGTACAGGGTAGCGTGTGGCGATGCGGACCTGGATGAGCTGTTCGGCAACTCGGCAACTATGTAGGAGGAACACCTTGTCCAATACTTTAAGCTTCTAAGAGTCTGGCTTTCTGAGGCTACGTATGCAGTAGCAGTTTGACGTCAGCGATCAATGGTGGATCGTAACTCAAAAGGAACAATATAATCGCAGATAGATGCGCCGATTTACCAAGTATCGTGAAATGCGCGTAATTTAGTACCTATGATGTGGAGAGGGGCCGTGGGGGCGTAAGACTGCATGTACATACAATTTCACGCACCAGGACACGCGTTCACCACGTGCCAAATAATAAGTGGCCTGGATTGCGAATGCATCGCCAAGTACGAATACGCTGCTCGCTCGCCTTTACAATGCTTGGGCGCCCATCGCTGAAGAAGGTCTCAGTCGCTTTTTGGTTATCGATAATGGCCACCTCTTTATCCATATGGCTGGCCTGTGCGCGCTTGCTCAAAGTCCGACAAACGTCGTCATGGCTTCCTGCATTTTCATGGCTAAGTCACGTGTGCGGGGTCCAAGGTCTTGAGCGCGTACCTGGCGGCTGAATATCGGGCTGATCTACCACATCGCATTCCCAGTTTCCCATTGGCCAGGCTTGGTCCTCCATCTAGTCGCTTAGGTAAGGATTTGGTCTAACCTCAAACAGGCAGTCGTCACGATGGCTGCATAAGAGGCTTGGAGCTCGGGGTTTGATGAAGTCAAGCGGTGGTAAACACGCCTGGATAAAATGTAAAATGACTCTTTCATGATTTGATACAGAGCAATAGGTAGCTATGACTGTCGTGTGCACGATATTCATTTTGTTTCAGTTACGTCATGTAAACTCCCACCGCGGTCTAGCGGGGGTAGCCTGACGGCCAGCTTAAGCACTACCAAGCGTAGTAGACCCAGGGAGACATAGCGACTTCAAATGATTGCTGCTATTAACTCTATATAACTAACTCACTGTTCCCTGGACGTGAAACCTTTGTAATTGTGGAATATGCCAAGTGTGTCAACCAAAGTTTGTCGCCAACTAATCTCGACGGCAAGATACGCGGAAGTTCATTTATCCATTCTAAACTTCAGCTTCGTTTGTCCTAGAGTTCGTATCTTTTTGCACACTATTCGTGGCATTAAACATGACTCAATTCAAGTTCAGACTACCACGTCAACCGTTTCTGCATGGGAAGTTTGTCGACTCCCAGTGCAAGGACAAACATGAGCTTACTTCAGCCACTGATGGATCTCAAGTGATGGCCGGTTAGTAATCTTGCATTCAGAGAAGAAATACCGCGTGCTGAATCTTCCCTTTTGAGTCGAAAGATCTCCAATGGGCTGCTGTGGAGGATGTCGAGCTTGCTGTAGATTCTGCAGAGAGGGGCTTGAAAGAGTGGCAAGCACTCTCGCCTGTGTGTTCCATGAGTTCCCCATTAATCCAATATCACATTGAAGATAACATCTGTAAAATAGGAAAAACGTCGCAGTTATTTGCTTCGATACGCGGACTTGATTGAGTCTCATGCTGAGGAACTCGCATACCTCGAGGTCATTGTAACGGGAAAGCCAATGGTGTTTGCTTCTGGCTATGAGGCTCCTCAGCTTGCAAACATCCTACGATGTAAGTGATAATCTGTTGAGAAGCTTTTCCCTGGACTTCGAAATTTGACTATGTGAAGACTACGCAGGATACACAGACAAGTTGAGCGGTGAGAGCTACCCATTAGAAGATGGACTTCTTAAAGTGAGTCTCTAGCAACCAATACTCAGATGAACTCGAGACGTGTAAGTCCGCGTGTGTTAAGTAATCACAGATGGTCGTACATGAGCCTCTTGGTGTTTGCGCCGCCATAACAGCTTTCAACAGTCCCATGATTCTTTTCGCCTTGAAAGTAGCACCGGCGCTCGCCTCAGGGAACGTAATGATTGTCAAGGCTAGCGAGTTCAACCCTTTGTCATCGCTGCGTCTGGCAGAACTAGCCACAGAGGCAGAATTACCGGCTGGCGCCATCAACGTCTTGATCGGCGGTGCAGACGTCGGAAATGCTCTCGCTACTCATAAGCGTATTCGAAAGATTAGTTTCACAGGTAGTGTCGCTACGGGCAAGAAGGTTCAAATTGCAGCGACCGAGTCCAACTTGAAGCGGGTGACCCTGGAAATGGGAGGCAAGTCACCGGTCGTCATCTTTCGAGATGCCAACTTGGACAATGCCGTCCGAGCTGCCTCTAATTTCCTGGCTTTCAATGGCCAAGGTTGCATTCTAGGGACGCGTATACTTGTTCAAGAAGATATATCGGTCACCTTCCTACAGGCACTGAGGCAGCTCATTCAAGAGCATACCAAAACTTTGGGCTCGGATCCAATGGAACTCTCCACATTATCATGCCCTATATTTCATGAACAACAATACACAAGAGTTGCTGAATTTCTTAATTTGGGGAAACAAGAGGCCGAAGTTTTAGTTGGGGGTTCGGTTTGCCAACACCCGGGGCTCTATGTGGAACCTACCGTCTTCGTCAATCCCAAGCCAGGTGCGAGGATCCTGCACGAGGAGATTTTCGGGCCGGTAGCTGTTGTCCAGACATTCAAGACTGAATCCCAAGCAATCGAAATGGCGAATGATACGGAATACGGGCTTGGCGCATTTATACATACCAATGATATCAGCCGTGCGCTTCGAGTAGCATCCAAGATTCAGTCGGGCACGGTTTCCATCAATACGACTGAGAATATGAGCCCTCAAATGCCATTTGGGGGGAGCAAAAGTATGTTGAAACCGCACCTTCTCCAGCACAGTAGCAAGTTCTGATAGCTCTTGGGAATTAGATAGTGGCTTGGGGCGCGAGAACGCACGATATGCGCTGATGGCCTATACGGAACCGAAGTCAATTTTTATCAGGTATGTGACTAACTATTTATACTGAAAGGTGAATATTATCATCATGTTCTAACAATTAACTTCAGGACACTTGGAGAGACAGAGTGAATGGGGAGTTTTCGACTTATATTGGTCATAGACAAGAACAGGGCGAGCGACCAGTATTCTGCTGTCCAACAACGATACCCAGCATCTGCAGTTGGGAGTATCAATAATCTGAGTCTCAATCGAACTAGTTCTTCTGATGATTATTACTTTAGTCTTTCGTAAATACAAAATTATTCAAGGTCTATGTAAAAAAGCCACTGCCACTTGCACGTAAAGCACAGTCGTATGTCGGACGACGAACTTCCGTCTTTCAGAGTGGAATACCGTAGTTACGTAACCCCGAATTCTAAAGTACTTATTGGAATAACTCTAGTGGAATTTAGCTTATACAGAATCAACTCCAACATATCCCTGTCGGGAAGATTCCCTGATTCAGCGTCTATGACCATGCTTCGCCAGCAGAAAGCCAAGTTTTCCTACATATTTCCCCAATGTACGGGATTATTAGTCTATACCGTGCCGGGATAGATAGTTGACTCATTATGTACCAAGTAATGGCAAGTAAATAACTCAGACAATCTCGTCTGAGCAACCCAGTGTATACCTGCCAATTCCTTAATAAGCCCCCTGTATCCGACCTTCGACACGAGAACGTGAAGCCACCGTAGCCGGAGAGTCACACTCGGATAAGCCTCTCAGAACACTAGAAGAATATCATCATATATTACCAACTATCATGTCTTTTGCATCCCGTGTTTTTGCCATTACCGGTGGCGCCTCTGGCATGGGCCTAGCTGTCGCGAAGCTGCTTTCGAAACAAGGAGCGGCCGCGGTTTGCGTTGGCGATTTGAACAAGAAGAACTTTGAATCAGCTACCAAAGAAATTCATGGTGAGAATCCCGACACTGCCGTCGACATGTCCGCCCTCGACGTGTCCAAGTCTGCAGCTGTGGAAGAGTGGATTTCGAGCATCGTACACAAGTACGGCCGACTTGACGGTGCCGCCAACGTAGCTGGCGTACCTCAAGTTGCTAGACAGAGTAGTGAAGCCGGACCAACCCTACCAGACGAATCTGACGACATATGGCGTCTGCATATGGGAGTCAACCTGGACGGTGTCTTCTACTGTACACGCAGTCAAGTGAGAGCCATGACGGCGCTGCGTCACAAGGGAGATAAAACGGAGAGATCCATCGTTAACGTGTCAAGTATGGCGGCTTTGAGTAATGGACCCTCATGTCTGAGCTACGGCGTGGCTAAAACCGCCGTTGTATCTTTGGGTGCTCGTATCGCGAAAGACGTTGCGCCTTTTGGCATCCGCGTCAATACGGTTCTTCCAGGTAATACTCCACTTCCACGCTTCCTTCTAGCTGTCTTGAAAACACAATCAGGTATAATGAGACCAGCATCTAACTGTATGACAACATTTAGGTGCTACAAACAGCCCGATGCTTTCACAATTCTTCCATGGAGACGCCAAAAACATTGTGGCAACTCTGGGATATGATATACTGGAACCAGAGGATATTGCTCGAACTATCGTTTACCTGCTCAGCGATGAATCCAAGAAGATTTCTGGAGTCTCACTCCCAGTAGGAAATGGACATTGAGATTTAGCTACGCGAATCATGCCCCTGGGGTGCAATGCGACCAGCAGCAGCTCGAGGGAAGTATCACCAAGAGATGTGAAATATAATAAATAAATTTCTCTGCTTTTGAGCCTTCGTTGTAGCGCATTCTTCCCCTTTTGTTTTATTTTGTTGCAGCTATTGCAGCTCTTGCTATACCGCCATCTATCAGCAGCCGAGTTGAGTACTGAAGAGGGAATAAGGAAGAGAATGTTGTAGCTGCTTCTTCATAGATAGTACGCAGTTGGGTTGAAATGGCTGTATTGGTTCTATAACTCATATTTATGTACTAGATCATGTCATTCGATATTCACGGACATTTAGCTTCTGAACACCCATCTTATTGCAGAATGTTCACTCTCACTAGCGTCTTCAAAATATTGAACTTCAAGTGAAGTTGATCTTAATGATATTTGATGTGTGCTATGTAGGTAACTAAGAAGGAGGTACATTGGCATTAATTGCAGCAGTCACGAGATTGGTTGCTTGGTAACCCAAAATCAGCCCTTGCTTCACAGCGGCACTTGAAGCGACCTTCATTTTCGTCACGTAATCCTTATTCGTGGGGTACAAGCTCTTCAGTGTTTCAGCAGAGAAGTTGGTCCTCACCCCTATGAATGTTCCGTTATAAGCGGCAATTGGCACCGTGATCTCTGGCTGTCGAGCACCGCCCTTGGTGTTGTTATAGCTGTCGCGAATGTAATCAACTCCAAGGGGCATAGATGCTGAAGGGCCAATCTCCATCAGCGGGAAAGTTGGCGGTGGAATTCCTGTGCGGATCCAGCGAGACGCGTGCCGATAGGCGGCATCCAGTGGTGGCAGCCAGCTGACAGGATCTGCCGTGGCAGAATTGACTGGGATTGTGTTCGGGAGCTGATCTGATATCGCCAAGGCTGCGGTCCTTTGTAATACCAGCAGATTTGCGTGGGCTCCACCAGTATTTTCCCAGTACCGATACAAGGTCGTGTCTGGCTGGCGACATCCTTGCACATACACATACAGAGCCTCCGATTCCGTGTTGATCTGATGAACAGGTATCTTCAGATCTGTGCGAATGCGCGTTGGCACTGCTGGCGCCAAGGCAGTGGTGCCGGTGTATGGGGCACCAATCAGCCGGCTGAAGTCAGAAGCTTGGCCAAAGGAAATAACAGGGATGAGAGCATCAAAGGCGTTGCTCACGGGTTGGACACCGTTGGCGTAAGCGTTCAATCGGATACCAGACTGTGATTCGCCCGTGCCAATGACATTCTTGGCTTTTAAGCCAGGAATCAGGCCCGACTTGAGTAGGTTTGCTGCCTGCGTATAAATGTCGTACGAATATCTGTCATCAGGCACGTTTAAACTGCCATAGCGCTCCGGGTCCCATTCAGTCAGTCCCAGAGGCGCCATTCCAGTGACATTCTGGTAGCCAACGATTCCCACTATTTGAGCAGAAACACCGACAAAGGCATAACCGGCGTCGTACACTCCAGGCCCATCAGATATCATGAGATCGTAGCCTGCAGAAACATTGATCCACTCGAGAATGGCGTCACCGTTGAAGTCGGACACTTTGGCAGGGCGGCGGACGAGAATGCGTGTCTTGTAATTGGCGGGGTCGATTGGAACCAGAGTCCATTTCCCGTCAATAGTAAGATTTCCAGTTACGTTGTAGCGTAACGCTTGACCACTAATAAAGTACTCTTCCTCCACATAGCCGATGTCTGAAATATCGCCAACCCAGGCAGAGAAGGGGTGCCCATGAGTGCCGCCTGTGATTGGTCCTTCAACGGTGGGTAATACCGGTGGCTGATGTCCTCTAGTTGAAGCCATAACAGCTGGCAAGAGCCAGAATAAGGCAAAGGGCTTCATAGTGAATTCCAAGGGGTGGAACCCCGCGATTGTTAAAAAAAAAAGATATTACTTGTCTGACAAGAATGAGACAATTGCAATTGTTGTCTCATCCATTCTTTTCGAATATTTGGTTCATGAAGCAGTAGTTAAATATATTGCAGCCAGACAACGACAAACAATAATCGATCATCTCGAAATTAAACAGGAGTCGACGCCCATGGAATTCACAAGTTGCCAATTTGGGTAATTTTCGCGATGTGTGTGCTTGGTTGCTCCGCCTGGCGCAACGCCAATGCCAATTAGCTGGCTCTGAGATCCACTGCATGGTGACATAGAAACCAATCAGATACGAAAAATTTATGACTTCAGTGCTCATTTACCATATCGGGTATTCGTCACGATTTTTGCAGGAAGCCAAGAACGATGGGAATTTCTCCTGAAGAATACGCCACTCCATCGGAGCGCCTCGTTTACCGCCTCGTCCTCTGCAGCCCTCCATCTCTATCATAGACAAGAGAGCAAGAGACAGTTTATAGTCCATATACAGGAATCTTCCCGTTCACTTAATAGAAGGTAGGAGGACGTTGTCCTATATTACAGACCTGCACCACATAATTCCGATTCTATATTACCCATCTTAGACTTGTGGATACTAAGAGAGCCGTGATACTTGCCATATAATGGTTACTAAGAAGGGCTTATCTTTGGTCTTGATGATATCTGTAAATATATAACCAAGGTTCTGGTAGCCAAGAGTTATGGTTCTCTCAGATGTTGTGCTCTGCACGACACGACAATCAGATGGATGTTTGTATTCCATATATCTATCGAGAGACATCACGTTCAGAATCCATAGTATTTAAATTCTCCCAAAGACCTCTTTGATGTCATCTATATGGTACTGTGAGATCACCGAGTTACCACCTCAACCTGGGTCTCTGCTAGTAAGGGAAGCCTTGGCCTATCATTAGCAATAACTTGAGCCTGATCCCGCTGATCATCTTCCAGAGCAAGCAAAGCAACGACCTTGACGGCGAACATCACTCGCGATGCATCGCCACAATAAGAGTTGGTCTCCCGGATGTATCGAGCAGCGTGCAAGATGGATGATGCCTGAGTAGATATAGATGTTTGGAAGGCCACCACAGCTGAACTTGGTCCACCAAGGTTAGCCTGTGGAGGCTTCGACAACGCGATAAGCAATAAAATGTGCTGAGTGATGATGGTTAGAGCGTTGAAGAGGGCGATGGCACCGGCGGCGTGTGTATCGCCATAGATGAAGGGACCTTGCGACACGGCCAGTGTGAAGGACTCTGCTGATATCGATGTGTCCTCAAAGCTGAGTGGTCTAGCGACGGGAGGAATTGTAATATCCTCCCCAACATACTCTTTCCACCAGGCCACGAGCTCCACCATGACATGATTGACTGCCACTTCTATTTCTAACTTTTGCTTCCTTGGCAAATCTTGGATAGCGCGAATTCCATCACGAATATTTGAAGCCGGCTCGTCAACTTTAGGAAGGTGAACCTCGCGGAGAAATACAAAGGCAACATCAACGATGCGATCCCAAGGTGCCTTGGGCTCTCGTGTGAAAGGCACTTGGCACCAGTCAGCAGTCGTAAATTTTGCCGACTTGTTTTGGAGAATAGCTTGGAAAGCCTCAGCGGTGAGAGTCAGTATNNNCGAGGAGGCATCATCACTGCGGCTCGTAGAAACCAAGAAAAAAAGAGGGGAGTTGCGGTGCATTCTTACCTCAAGAGAACGAACAGATCGAAACATTTTATGTTGGATCCCAAAGAAACAGGCATGTGGGCCGATGTCCTGAAGTATATCGCAAGCTATGTTGAGATGCTTCAGACCTGCGTCAGGAGTGGCGCCTTGCATCTGTTCAAAGTAGGCAAACATCATGGGTACATAGATCATGTTGCAATGACCGCTTTCATCTATAGACGGAGAGGACGGTGAAGCATTTGAACTATTCCCTAGCGCTTTTGTATCCCAAGAACGCTTGTGGTCTGAGTCGTGAATGGACATGCGATAGCTCTCCAAAGCGGCAAGATACCAGTGAAGCGCATCCATAGCAGTAGCATTATCACTATTTGAGACGGCATAATAGATGAGAGCTGCTGCACGAATGGAGAATTTGACAGACGGCGACTTTGTGGTGGCCATGATGTTGGGTAGCTCAAACACCCATGAGCGCTGGGGATGCCTGGAACTTGTAATTAAATCGACGAATATGCCCACAAGATGGTATTCATTATTACAAATGTCAGCCACCCATGGATGGAATAGAAGATGCCCTTGCGCGTTGGCCATATCGAGTAGAGCCTGGTCGAGATCTGGCTGTGTGGTGAAGTCGTTTGAGTCAGGGTCCAGGAAGAGTGTCTCTTCCAGATGGTCTGGCGTTTCTAGAAATGGGATTGCTGGGAATTCATCTGCGGGTGACACGGCAGCTAAAGAAGATCCATTGATAGTCGACGGGTTAGGCGAAGGACGCTCGCTAACTGATCGAACTGGGGAGAAAATATCCGGATTTTCGATACTCTGCTGGATATTGGTAGGCGTAGGCGATTTTGCTCTGCATTTTGCAGTCTTGGCGCGTCGACCATTCTCGCGTTTCAATATCTTGCTGGTCATGTCCAGGAATACAGCACCACGCACGGGTCCAGAGCAAGAGAGACCTAAGCTGAGCATTGCCTGCAGCAAGAGAGGCGC
>JARWZN010000001.1:21555-83545 GCA_030015385.1 Trichoderma sp. BMH-0061
CACTGTCGTAGAGAGGCATGTGTCAATCTTTGCATGCATACGCGTGTAGCTTAGAAGGATTTCCATCATGAGTGACAAGGAGCGCCAGGGTGTAACATGGCCACAGCATATATAGAGAGGTCTGTCAGTCACTAGTTGAAACACAAGACTTACTTTGACNGTGCCGTTGTAAGCATTGCTTACAGCCTCTGCTACGAGCTGGACGTGAGTTTGGCGGCATGTCGCCTCGTGTGGATAGCCAGCGTTGTCGGGAGACTGGTTAAGCTGTGTCTTGTAGACTTGTCGTTGGTGATTTCCTTTTGTCTGTGTGGATGGGAAAAGGAGATGAAAAAGGATCAAGCGTGGCTGAGAGGGTTCTATTGCAGCGCAATTGACGAAGAGGGAGGGGCCCCTTGAAATTGCCGATCCCGGCCGCGTAACAACTTTTAGTGTGGGCGACGAATTGTACTTATGGCCTGGTCTATAATAGCCCATCCGCCAACTCTAGAATCGTTAGGATGGCCGGCTTCCCCATGGGGCTCATATTAGTGCTGCAGAGTAAGTCTCTTGGCCTCCTTGTGTTCTCGTAGCTAGCAGATCCACGGATCCGTGCAAACCCGAGCACCATCTAACCACAAGGCGCCTACTGTTACGTACCCCTGTTCGTCTCCGGCTTATGGTACATCGCTCTTGGTAGTAGTACCAATAGGTGCCGACAACATAAACTGTCTTATATAGACATCCAAGTCTACATTCTTCAGGTATTGAGGTCTGTCCTGTCGCACTGAATGCTAGCTCCATCTT
Organism: Trichoderma sp. BMH-0061; assembly: GCA_030015385.1. NCBI lineage: Eukaryota > Fungi > Ascomycota > Sordariomycetes > Hypocreales > Hypocreaceae > Trichoderma > Trichoderma sp. BMH-0061. The sequence goes on from JARWZN010000001.1 coordinate 22,339, forward strand.
CACTCTGTCATTTTAATGAGCCACCCCGGCTAGCAAACCAGGCTTCCGACTCTGGAATACCCACGGCTGCGGATAACAACATCTTTCCAAATAGGTCGACATCACCGGCCTTTGCTTCACTTAGCATTGCGGTGAATTGCCCGTCAATGATGAGGAAGTGATTCCTCTGTCGCCAAGCGTTCCTAAATTCCAACGCTGTCTCCGCCTGCCACAGATGCTCCGACACCATCCACGAGTGACACAGGCCCAGGCGTCCATCGCATTGGTACAGGTTCTGGCTGCCTGTGAGCACGCGATATGCCTGTAGAAAGAAAAAGGTAAATAGGAGCGTCCGCCGTGCTGACTCTTGGAAGATCCAGTCTTTCCAGAGATCCGAGAGCGTGGCCAGACAGCACTCGGAGAAACGGTCTGAACAGTTTCCCTCGGTGTCGAAGATGACGTGCGCAAGGAGGCCAATTGCAGAGGTTTCGAGGATTGGAATGGTGCGCTCGCCTGATGCTCGAGCGCTGATGTTCCCATCAAAGAGGCGGATAATGTGGTAGAGGAGTAGAGCTTGGGTGTGGGCGAGGCTGTCCATTGGCGTCGTTGGTAAAGGCTCGCATAATAAATCCTGTACTCGAGATTCAATGCAACGAAGAATGACAGGTGTATTTGCTTGGTTCTTTGCCAAATAAAGTGCACAAGAAGAAAGGGCGTCTATTTTTATTAATCTTATTAGTTGCGCTAGATCTGATAACTAGTCAAAGAACTGCTCTCGTACCTTGCATCGAACGTGGCATGCTGTCGGCATAGAGCAGTGGATGCGACCACGGTGTCTGCATCTCCATCACCATAGTTTTGGGGGCTTTCTGGATTTGGTCCAAAGAGAACTGGAGTCTTCTTGCGACAATCTCTGTCAGTCGATCATGAAGCCCCTTGGTGGCTGGCGCCGTCAGCATGGACGGTTGCTGCACAACATCGTAGTCGTGACTCTCAGCACCGTAGTCGATAGCAGCAAGGTCGCTGAGAAATCCATGCATACTTTGCTGGCTGGCCTCTTCATCTACAGTCACAGTAGGTCCGAATTGGCAGGCCATTGGCTTGGCTCCCTCCATGCAGTCATCGCCCAAAGCGCCGTCAGGAACAGCCATGTCCTGCAACGGCTCAGGCTCAATTGCAACACGACTGGAGGCCTTGACCTTGGCCTGCGGCGTACGTGACGGATATTCGCACTGAATCTGTCGCTGCGAGCATCTCAAACACGCCGGAACGGCAAAGTCGCAGCGGCGCTTGGCCTTGATGCATGCCGCGCAACTCTTCTTTCGGGGCGGTGGGTTGTAGCGCTCACGAGCCGTAAAGGACATGGTTGGTTAGGGCTCTAGAGAGTATATCGTGTCTATGAGCCACAACTTTCGCCGGAATCCCGCCGCCAGCTAATTGATGAGGCTGGAAGGGCAGTCCTATGAGTACGCAGTAGTAAGTTGTGAGTGTAAGGGATAAGATGAAAGTTGTGAGCTTCTGCCTGCTGGTGATCTAAAGTGGGTTCGGCGGAAGTCCGCCGACAAATATGAATCTACTAATACTGGCTTTTGTAACGGGCGGAGCTCCGCCCACCAGCTAGTGAATCCTCTACAGACGACGATTCATAAGCTAATCTCAGGAAATTTCGCAGCGGAGACACTCACAATATTTTACATCATGGTAATCCTTCAGATAATACTCTTTGCGATGAATATAATAGTGAGCGTGCGTCTCACTCAGAAGGCTGATATGGGCTGAGTTCATCACAACGACGACCCATTTACTGAGACAAAGCAAGTCTTATACCTCTCACATTTCTTACACGACTCAACCAGAATGGCTCAACCAAAAGTCTTCGTTTGCGGTATCACTGGCACACAAGGCGGCGCCGTTGCTCGCAGACTTCTCTCCGAGAATGTTGCAGTAACGGCCCTCGTCCGTGACCCGTCTTCGCCTCAAGCACAATCTATCGAGGCCCTCGGTGCCAAACTCTTCCCGGGAAATTTTGACGACTCATCTGCTCTTGAACAAGCCTTGATCGGCTGCACTGCTGCCTTTCTCAACTTCAGTCCCGACTTCAATGACTGGACCGCTGAGCTGCGCTGGGCAAAGTCCATCATCACAGCTGCACGGAATGCTGGAGTAAAACACATCTTGTACTCTAGTGGATTTGCTGTAAACGCCCCCGAGAGACTTAAACATTGGGATCCAGACAGCGTCATGGCTATAGTGCTGCTCTCGAAACAGAGCATCGAGAAGGAAGTGCGTGATGCGGGCTTCAACTGCTGGACCATACTGCGGCCAGGCAACTTCATGGCAAACTACCTGCCGCCGAAAGTCGTCATGTATGGCGATCTTCCACAGTTAGGGATATGGCACACTGCTCTGCTGAAGGAGACCACGCTGCCCATGGTCGATGAAGACACCATTGGCCGTTTCACATCAGCCGCAATTCTTAACCCCGCCAAGTTTACCGGCCAAGAAATTGAGCTTGCCGACGAGCTTCTTCGCCCAGAGCAGATTCTTGAAAGACTCTCAGCCACTGCTGGACGACAATTGAAGGCCGAGTATATGTCAGATGCCTCTATCGAGGAGAAAAAGAGCAACCCTTTCATTCTCGGACAGTTTGCAATGCGTGACATGGTTCAGTTCGTCGACATGGAGAAGGTTCAAAGCTGGGAAGTTCCCTTGAGCTCATTCACTGCATTTCTCGAGAGAAACAAAGAGTTTGTCAAGAAGACTTATCAACAGGCGGCATAAAGCAAAACAATTATTTGTACAAGTGACCTAAGGCCTTTGTTCTTTATAGAAATAATAAAGGATATTGCTATTCAGCATGGCAAAATTATGTATTAGTAATGCAGAAGTGATAGTCTGTGGTGCGGGGTATATTATATTTCTATGACTTTATGGAGTATTTATTCACCAATAAATTGCCGCATATTTTTAAATCCATTTACAGTTTTTATATAACTGATGAAATATAAGCCTTAACAGCTCTCTGGCTTTCTGCCTTTTTGCATTTCAGTAACAATTTTTGTTTTTTTGCTAAGAGTAAGAAATGGAGAATTACGTGATAGAGAGTAGCAAAGTTATCCCGCATTGGCTGCCAGGCGGAGATATATTCTGGTACCAACTCAAACTGCCTGGGGGCGGTCATGATTTTGCGCTTGTCAATGCTCTGAAGGCCACTCGCCAAGGGGGCTTTTCCGAGGATACTCTAGCTCAAGTGGTAGAGCGGTTGATGGGTCGGTGGATAGACTTGAAGTCTCTAGCTGAAGGTGATTTGGAATGGAACAACCCTCTCGACAATGCAAATTTGAAGGGAAGGTTTCTAAATACAGAGGTCGCTTCCCCATATGCGGCTAGCGAAGTATCAATTCGATTTCTCAACAGATGCAGCTCCCCGGTAACGATAGAGTGGATTGATCACTCGTGCGAGCCAGTCTGGCGAGGTGTTATTGAAGTGGGGAAAATCGGCCACTTCACAACCTGGAATGGCCACATATGGAGAATACATGCCAAGGAAGATTCGAGTCCAAAGGTTATATATGCTGCGCCAAAGGAAGAAAACAAAGATGCCATTGTTATTGACGATAACCTCCTGCGTGGTGAGGATGGCGCTCGCAAATCCAAGAATGACACGGGATTTCCCCTAATCTCTATAAGAAATGGAACAGTTTGGGCTACTTATGAGAATGGAGATGAGCAAACTCTTGCCAACAACGATAGCGAAACTGACCTATATGACGAGGAAAGAATCTATATCTCTCCCGACAGACAATTCGCTGTTATATGGCAGTATACGCCCGAACATGACTATAAGATGCACCTGGTTGAGTCTTCACCTACTGAACAGCTCCAGCCTAAAATGAAGTCTATTCATTACCTCAAACCTGGCCATCAAGTCAGAGTTGATAGACCTCGTCTTTTCGATTTAGGCCAGCGCAAAGAAATACCAACAGACGATGCTCTGTTCCGCAATCCATACGCACTAACAAATGTCGGTTGGAATAAGAGCGGAGAAGAGTATAGATTCATTTTCAACGAGAGAGGTCATCAACACTTGCGAGTTATTGGAATCTCTGTGCATGGTCATGTTCGAGTCTTGGTAGAAGAAAGTACCAAAACATTCATCGACTACTCCACCAAACTTTATCGTCACTTGATCTCAGACACGGATGAGATTATATGGGCTAGCGAGCGTGATGGCTGGAATCATTTGTACCTCTACGACCTACGGCAGGGTGTTTTGAAGAACCAAGTCACGACCGGGAACTGGCTCGTCAAGGCTGTCAGTAGAGTAGATGAGAAGACGCGCCAGATTTGGTTCTCCGGCTGTGGTATGGTCAAGGGCCAAGATCCGTATTATGCTCAACTTGCAAGGATCAACTTTGATGGTTCAGGGCTCACAATGCTTACCGATGGCAAGGGAACTCATTCCTGGAAGTGGTCTCCAGATTATCGCTATTTGATCGATACATGGTCAAGAGTCAATTGTCCCCCAGAAGTTGTGTTGCGGGATGGAAATACTGGCGCAAAAATCTTGACTGTCCAGGAAAGCCAGCTCGCCCGCCTTGCTGACTCTCAATGGAATGCTCCGGAGATATTTTCCACCCCAGGTCGTGATGGAGTCACTATGATACACGGAATTATCATTCGACCTGCAAATTTTGACGCTAATAATAAATATCCAATACTCGAAGAGATATATGCGGGACCACAGGGTTACTATACCCCTAAAGCTTTTTCGAATTATTCTTGGTATCGCGGTTGGGCTGACCGAGGCTATGTCGTTGTAAAACTCGACGGCATGGGGACAAATTGGCGATCGAAAGCTTTTCACGACGTCTGCTACAAAAATATTCACGACGCAGGGTTTCCCGACCGCATCAAGTGGATCAGAGAGGCAGCGGCGACGCGTCCATGGATGGACCTTGAGCGCGTTGGTATTATGGGCACGTCTGCTGGCGGCCAAAGTGCGGGTGTTGCACTGATCCATCACGGAGACTTTTATAAAGCGGCAGCAGCAGACTCTGGATGCCATGATAACCGCATGGATAAGATTTGGTGGAACGAGCAGTGGATGGGCTGGCCCGTTGATAAGTCGTACGAGGACGCGAGCAATGTCTTGAACGCCGAGAAGTTGCAAGGGAATCTTATGCTGATTGTTGGGGATCTAGATGACAATGTAGATCCGTCATCGACGTTTCAATTTGCAAATGCCTTGAACAAAGCAGGGAAGATATACGAGATGCTCCTTATACCGGGCGGCAAGCATGGCTGTGGACATGGACAATATGGTCAAATGCGGCAGGCTGACTTTTTTCAACGCCATCTCCAAAAGAAGCAACAATTCTCATCTATATAGCTTCGACTCTATTCTTACTAGATCCATATCTGATAATTCGGAATCTAACTCTTGATGCAGCCAGAAACGTATAAGCTGAGAAAAAAAGCTGTAAGATCACCACCACTAACTGGACATCTGGATTTTGGGTGTAGGTATGCGTATACAAGTAAATCGAAGCGATCTTACCAGCACCGTGGATAAGCTGCCTTGTCGTTTGTTGCTGAAAAGGTGTGAACAGGAGCTCTGAATTGCATTCACGGAGGCTTCTTATTCTTTTTTGTTAAACGACATGTATCACAACACTTCTCATGCTTACGCTGTCCCAAGCAGCTATTAATTTGTCATGTTTGTGTGATCGGGCGTGAGCTGACTGTGCCGAACCCGACGTTGAAGTAGTGTGATGAAGGCTGGAGTGAGCAAGCTAGTCGCAGGTGCTGATCAAAAATTTACTGATCCGGAAGCACAAGCATCGGCTAGCGTGTGTCTGATTGCAAGAACCTTATGGCCTCCACAGGCATACTTTCAATTCCCACTTGTTATTTACTGGTACAAAAATGCCGAACATACTCAGAGTCGAAATTCAATGATAGTACAGGTTGAAGGTTGCCCGACTAGATTCCTCCACGATTGTCTTTTGGCCGTTTGACCCGTCAGCCGCATGGTGAGGTCATCAACAAACGCGATTGAACCACTGTCCTAGTTGATTCCGCGCTGCACGAAATCCACATTGAAGAAAGGAATACAACCAGCGAGAGAGGTGAACCCTAACGCAAACCTAGCGGTAATTAGTATTTAACCTACTAAAGTGTATCTGTAATCTTGGGTCGCCATTCGCTATCAATCTATTAAAGCTGACGTCCGTTTCCAATTATATGTCCCGAAGGCTTTTAAAAATCACCTCCTAAGCACTAAAGCGGCGGATAATGACAAACTAATGGACAGTTATGGGACCAGCGTAAATTAAAAATGTATATAGAGCCAGAATGAACTCATTTTATCTCATTGTTTCAGCCCAGTCAGAAGTAAGTCTGCTACAGCCAGCACGATCTGGTCATCACCTGGAATGGAGTCTAAACCTATAATATTCTACGACCTTGCTGGAAGAGTAAACAAGTGTTACTTAAATAACACTTGGAAAGTACGGCAGGAAGCCAGCCCCTCTCTCTTATATTATATCGTAATAAATTTTAACTGGAAACTAGTACGTTTGGTGCTTAATTATAAAGCCGTCCCCTACGAGGTTGTGCATACTGAATACCCTGACATCAAAGATCTTCTTATATCTAAAGGCGTGAAACCTAATGTTATCGACAAATATACATGGTTTCCATTTACTCTTCCGGCAGTGACACTTCCTAACGGATCGACTGTTNNNAACTTACGTGCTATTGTGGACGAGCTCGAACGGCTATTTCCATTACTATCTATGCGGCTCGACAATGGCTACACGAAGCGCGTAATACGGCTTGCCTACGGCCTAATGATGGGGCTTGGGGCAGATAATTGCTATAGGTTATATAGCNNNACTTATAATCCCCGTATAACTACACCTTTTAATAATGTATACGCGCCTTTTTTTAAAGTGTCGTTGCTATTGGAGCTCGCCGAGAGCCCCTTAGTTTGGGATGGTGCGTGGGCTAGCGCTNNNGACGCTCTGAAGAAGACTAAGGAGCTCCTTAGCGAACATCCCGAGGGCCCGTTCGTAGAGGGTAATACTTTTAGCTACGCGGATTGCCTAATCGGAGGAGTTTGGNNNCGGCTGAGAGTTCCGAATCCAGAAATGTTTCAAAGGGTTATGAGCTACGACGAATTATTTAGAAAGCACCAAGGGGCATTGGCACCATACCTCGAGCGTGATGGCTCGTGATGCTAAACACTGATGAAAAACTGTCGTGCTGGTATAGTAATGAAACCCGGCTCAAGCTTTGGTACATTTCGTCAGGGACGGGTGAGGTTAGCTTGCTTTAGACCTAGGCCAGTGCGCTAGGCTAAGTAAAAGGCCGCGACGGCAAGCCCATCGACAAGTAATGTATATGATGGACACGGCTGCTTAACAAGCCGTAGCTCTGCAGTTTTGCCCCTCTGGCACTGGTGCACGCTTATATTTTGCCATATGCAGTAAAACCACAGTTATATATTACAAGTGAGTTTTTCTACAGAGCAACTAGATTAGACTATTTGATTTTGCGCCTACCTGCTGAGTATTCGAAAATGTACTTCTCTTTGATGTAATGACCGGGTGGAAATGCTGCTACTGAGCAGCTAACCCCTTGGTCCGCTGCCTTAGCTTCTCTTTACGTTGCGTGAGCTGATCTCGCGCTCGTTAATACTAATCCTAGTCATTGAAGAAATGGATATTTTGGTAGAGGAATTCGTCCTGCCACTTATTTAGATTATAGGTTACTTTACTTCAATGACTTTGAACGTCTTTGGAAAGTTGTACTTTTATCACACGATATATATAGTGCCTCGAGGATAGCGGTAGGCTGTCTGTCTCTGAGTGTTCCCGCTAGCTATAAAAATTCGGATTACGTGTGATTGATTAGTAACCTAATGTCCGGACATATTGACCCCCACAGTGATTTGTATGTATGATATAATTAAAATAAAACTTACAAATCCAATACTAAGGTACCTAACTAATGGGGAAAAAAAACCATGTCTTGTACCTTTGAAACCAATTTGAAAAGTCTTGTTGTGAAAGTTTTCAGCAGTCACTAGTAGTTAACGAGGTACGACTGATACCTACTGGCCCTGAATTCTTAATCGACCTAGAGGAGATTATTTGTTATATGACGCTGCTGTTGAGACATGCGCTTTGGAAATATTTCCTAATGTGTATTGTAAATGTTATATCGTTGCAAGGGTAACCTCCAGAGAGACCATTGCAGCCGGACTCTCCCCTATTGGCTTGGGCACCGATCTTAGCATCTCAGTACGCGGCCCGTCTGCGATGACAGGCATCATGGCGCTCAAGCCAACCCACGGGCGTATTCCTATGACAGGCGTATGGCCACGAGAGCCTCGCCGGTTCTGGCATACAGGGCCAATGGCGCGAAGCGTTCGCGACTTGGCTCTGGCATACTCGGTGATGGCTGGCCCCGACGGGCAAGATGCATTTTCGTCACTGGGGGCCAACTTTGATGCTGGAGTCGGAGCGACGCCCAAACGACAGCTCAAGGTCGGCTGGCTAGTAGAGCCGGGGTTTGGCTCTATTGATCGCGAGGTTGGCTCAACTGTCTGGGCTGCCGCCGAGGCTCTCAAAGCTGCAGGCTGTGCCGTCGAGTCTGTCCGCATCCCGGCTCTGGAGCAGGACTTCGCCCTGGACGTGTTTTTACGCATTCATGTCAATGAGATGAAACCCCCCATGGTGGAAATCACCAGCGGGCAACCCGAAGAAAAGATTTTCAAGAATGCTCGGGGCATGTTGAACACACCCGAAACACCAATGGCCGATTTCGTTGATGCTGAGCAGGCAATTGAGAGACTCAAGGACGGCTTTGCCGAATATTTCCAGAAGTATGATGCACTCGTGTGCCCTGTGATTCCAGTACCCTCGCATGGGCACGCTATTGAAGAACTCACGATTGACGGGCAGACCGTCAGTAACTTCAACATTTGTTCGACCACCACGCCTTTCACCGTAACGGGACTACCAGGACTGTCAATCCCGTTCGGAGCAAGTCATGAGGGCATGCCAATCGGCGTCCAGCTTGTTAGTAGCTGGCACGCTGAGTCCACGGTCCTGCATCTCGCATCCGTGCTAGAAAAGGTCAGCCCTGTTAAGGGCTCTCATCCGAACATATAAACAGGCTCGTTAGGACAAAATTCGCAGTCGAGGGATTTAAACATCGGATCAGGGACTTGAGTACTATATCTCTATGGTATATATTTTATCACTTATAGAGAATGTTGTTCTATTGTGAAAAGTGTATCGCATTTAAATGTAGCTGTCATGGCGAGGTGATTCAAGGCTGATGGGTTAACCGCAGGCCCTTTAGTACGATTCCATATTCCGTACCGACTGTGAGGCTTGGAGGGGTATTGAAGATAGTAATGATACCGGCCTAATCATTTATTTGTTATTTATAGAAATACAATAAAGATTATTGCTATTCAAATTGTATAACTTTGCTATTATATTTCAGCAATAAGCTTATAATTCGGCCCATAGTAATACTTCTAGGGCAACTTTTGTTTAGCAGTTATTTACACAGCGGATTTACATTTGCTCTTTTATGAATGCATTCTATCACACTTTTAATTTTCGATATCTAGCTAATAGCCAATCGCTATTCTACTTCTGAGAGACATGTGTTAATCCCAAAATCATCTCAACATACTTATCATAAGAACAATATTGTTGTAAAAGTAAATCCCTCAAGGCCCGAGCAGTTCAGCAAGTCAATGCCCATGTATTAACCTAATTTGGTTTTAGTAACAGTACCGCTTGTAGAAAAGATTTCATCAACTGGGTTTTGCCTACCTTTACAAGAGCCATCATGGAGAAGTGGTTGTTGTCGGCGCAAACTACCACACTCACGCTTTCAAACTGTTCATCCCATTCCAAATATCATATCGAGCGTTGGTCCTGCAATCTAAGAACCAATATATAATTCCCTGTTCTTCGGGCCGGACCGCTGGCCTGCGCACAGTATCCTTACACCCTCTCCGCCGAGAACAGCACAGCTTATGACAACTTCCTACCTAGCAGCTAGTACGCCACCAGCTGCCGTCTTGCCAGCGTGAGGTGGTCGTTCGCAAGAACCTTCCCTCTGCTACCCTCGCCGTGCTATTCTTCGTTGCTGATGCCTAAATGAGCTATGTTGCCCAAAAAGTCACACAAGGCCTCTGTTAGAAAGCTTGCGAACGTGGGACACGCCGTATCAATGGGGAATAGCTTCTCGTCCTCATTGCAATCTTCAAGCAGCTGTCGTGCTGCCTCATAGGCAACAACTCCGCCAACTGAACATCCACTCAGGAGGTAAAGATCCTCGGGTTGACAGCGCTTGATCTCGCCGACGTAGATGGCGGCAAGCTCCTCGATAGTAGGTATATGGAGGGCATCGGGCTTGTTCTTGATAAAGGGACTGTTGAGAGCATACACGAACACTTCTTCACCACGGCTCAACAACGACCCAGAGCCTTCAAACACTGCACTGGACGCAAATCCATCTGGGGCCAGGAAAAGGCTGCGACCCCCTGAAGCCTGAGGACTACGATGGAGCAACATCGATGTTGCCTTCGCAGGGCACGGCTTCTCCGGCCCAACAACCTTATCACTAATCACTCGGACACCCTTGAATTCTCTGCTCACGCCCTCAGACTAGTCCATGTGCGTAAATCTAGAGTCGTCCATAGCCCGTTCTCGGGCCCAGGGGTTCTGTAGGGCATATGAGCGACCATCGTCGAACAACTACCACCCGTCTAGAGGGCCCCAAGCAAAGTCATATACCACGCCAACTTTTGTGCCAGCTCAACCAGTGCCACGCTGCCATCGTCGGGTCGTACCATGTCGCGGGTATTGATCGGGCAACGCCGCAGATCGCGGGCTGCGTGCACACAGTTGCTCGATACGACGAGATGATACCGTCCAGGCAATTAATGAAGAGGCTCCTCTTCGATGTTCAGTCTCCTGAATTCCATGCCTTTAACGCCTTTACATGTTTTCTTAGAGCGCGAAAGCAATGAGAGCGAGAGCTCGGAAAACGTATATAACAAGAAAAATCTAGTGGCTCGGAGGGTACAAGATGTTTAGTGTGCCACCTATACCCATGCCGATCTCAAGGATCCAGAATGGGTAAATATAAAAAAGTAAGTGTGTTATCTTAAATTAATAATGATAATTAAATTTTAGGAATCTTTATGGATTTTCCAAGGCACTAAAGCCCTTATGTTACAATTCGAGTCGACCGCAACTGTTAGATCTCTCATAAGCAACATGTTCTGTCACAGTAATTGCTCCAAAAGCGGTTATTGGCTCAACGTTTTTGCCCTGTCAGTGCTACAGTATGACAGAACGTAACACCTTAATTCATAAGCCCCCGGTCAATGCCTGGCCTACCGTGGCCACTTGCCGCGGATGCCTTGTACGTGCCTACTTCCTTTCCCCAGCTACCCATTTCCCTGTTCTCACACATCACTCTTACCTCCATACATTGTTACGATAAGGAGTTGTTGGGTGGGGTAGCGGAATTGGGCAGCAAGGATTTGGAACAGGGGGTGGTGTGGAAGTAAGCTGTAATGGCTAGTTCGAAGGAAGGATACACCCCAGCCTTTGGTCAGAACAGATCAGATGAATACTTAAGAGAGTTATGGGCGTTGCGGAATGCGCAATTTACAAATATACCCCCTGGCAGATTACCATTTTGTTTTTGTTACCTGGATACAGAGCAACAGCAGACATATTATATATTCTTATATCCACTTATACATATATACTAAAGTATACGCTGTCTAACAGTGCAGACTCTTTCGAAAACATGTTTGGGGCTCTACGTTGGAGCAAAGATGTCCAAGACAATCTAGAATATTTTGATCTGTCTGGAAATCGAAGTGTTACTGGACGCAGCTTTTATCCCACGCCAGTAAGTAGTTCAAAACAAAATCTTTAGTTGACAGCGACCAATCGCTAATATATACAACAGATTTGTGATCAATGTCGGGAGAAAAAGGTATGATATAGAGGTTTAATGACAAAACAGAAAAGAAATTAATAATGAGAAGCTCGAGTGTAGCGGCGACTATTTCGACTGTCAAGCGTGCCAAGATTCTTTGTGTGCCTGCACCTACAATGGCTTAACCCGGTCAACGATTCCTGTTAGCTCGAAGCAACTTCATGTCAATGATAAACACTCGCCGACGCCTTCTACAAAAGGGCAACAGACAGAGATGACCTTTGACTATAGGAGAAGGGCAGTAGAAGACATGTCAAGCATCCAAACGGACAAGGACCAACCGCTACTCTTGGTAGACTTCGAGGACGGTATGTGGAGGCCCGTCACCCACTCTCGTCCTATCTTTATCGACTTCCAAGACTGGACACACTGTCATCCGAAAGAGCCGAAGGGCGTCGATGACAATGTGAGTGCTTTCCACTCGTCTATGATGTCGATGCCGGAGATACACGAGGCCGCAACCACAACAACCACGCAATATTCTGTGGCCAACGGCCAAGCTTCATCAACCACAGACAGTGATATTTTCAGCAGCGGCGACCACTGCCAGTGTATCAGGTCGCTGGTCGACATGCTGCAGCGTATTGGAGGCGACGGCGGCGATATTGACGATCTGTTGGCGTACTTGAGCGATGGGATTGAGACGTGCCAGAAGACACTGGCATGTGGCCTCTGCTCCATTTGTACAAACAACTCGATGCTTGTTGCCGCTATAATGCAGCAGTTGGCAGCCATCGCGCAAGATCTTCAACGACAGCTACTTGCCTACGTCCACAATGTGGACAATATGTCTTCCACTTCCTCTACGGCATTTAGTTCACCAACTGCGACCTCTACCATCATCAACAGCATAGAAGTGGATATAGGGACAGCGCCTACTGTAGACATTTGCATAGGCAAGTACCAGGTTCGGGCCACCAAGTTACATATCAAGTCTGTCCTTCTCATAGGTAACATGCACCTTCGAGACCTCCAGCAGCTGCTGGGGCAGATGCGAGAAGAAGTTGTGAGCGGCACACGAGCTGCCATTTTACTTCGAGAGGCAGCAGAGATAATTGAGGCAACAGTGGATTTTCAGAGCTAGTCACTGCCCCGGGAGGATTAACTACCTAGCAACCTGTGGTGTTTTAGCCAGTGATATAGTAATAGTAAGATATGGAACTATTAGTAGGGTCACTGGCCACAGAATAAACGAAAATTACTATTAAAGAGATCACCAATGGTTCCATCACTTAGCTGTCCTTTGCGTTCTTTGCTCTTTACTCATTTTCACAAACTAGCATTCCCCTTTAGAAATATCTGGTATTCCTTACATAAACGCACTGATCTTCAGATAGAAGTGTTAAGAGAAAACAATTTGAGTCAAGGATGAACGAGAAGAGATTTCTACAGGAGTAAAATATTACTTGGTAAAATACACCTTACCGTATTAATTTATATTTTTAAAACCAGTAATATAGAAATATTTTGTTTTCTCTATGATATTGTATTTAATTAAATTGCCTTTCCTACCCAGTTAATTACCTTATCAATAATTATGACTACAGATGAAGCATATATGATGTACGAAGTCTTTCCCTTCTAATGAGTTACTAAAACTTGCCTAAATACAAAAGGACCTTCTCATATGAGTCCTTGTCAGCACCCTTATTCATACTTTTGCTCTATTGGTTATTTCCGGGCTAGCACCAGGACCTGCTCTCTGCCCAATGACAGGGACTTCGGTCCGTAGAGTGGATCTACAGATCTGGCGGATTTTTTCCGCAGACAATGCATAAATCATTGCTCCACCCTTCCCTAAAGATCTAAAGGCGAAGGAATTTTGATCGTGTCCCTGGTACTCCGTACTGACTAGTCCAAACTGTCAACGCAGGGCGAGGTGCCGAGAGCCGAAGTCCTGCTTATTCTGGCGCCAGACTAATGCCTATACAGGTAAGAAGAATGCAGCTGTTTCCTTCAACGCACCGCTGCCTTAAGTCAAACAATCCGTAAACACACCCACCCCTGACCCTCCCGACGTCGAGATGAAAATGCATACGTAGTACATAAATACGCATCAGGCTTTATCCTCATTGCACAATATTCATATCTTCTTCATGGATTGTTACTTCAAGAGTTTCTAATCAAAGTTTCGTAAAAGTTTCAATTTCCTCCTCTATATACGGAGTAGCAGCCTACGTAATCCAACGAGACACACTGCTTAGGCTTGGAGAGCAGCTCGGATCTATGCTCGTAAATAAGTCAGGGTGCGTATTTGAGCTGTATTTTGGCAACCGTCTAGAAAGCCTTTGGAGTATGTTTTTTAGTATGTAACTAAGTAACTCTTGAATTATTTTATCAAGTGTAAAGATATATATCTGGTTGTATTTATGTTGGATGACGGAAAGTAACAATTGACTTGGTAAGTATATTATCCTAATTCTAAGAGTAAATTGCTACAATATTTTGGCAGAGAGAATGAGAAATAACTTTACTTAGTTGTGGTCATAAGTGAGTTAGGTAGGACCATTTGAGTAGCCCATATTCACTCATAGCAACTTATGACCAGCTAGTTGTCCAAAACTCCCTAGTGAGTGCAATGAAATGAACATAATTCCTCCTCTGTATAATACGGGTATCCGGGTATCGGTTGCCTTCTGCTGATTTATCCGGTGGCTCTTTATTGATCTGTTTAGGTATTTTACCCGAAAGGGCTGTTCTCATGCCTATTAGATATTGGGCTGCCTGCAACACTAAGCCTATTCCCTATATCTAAAAGCTGACTACAGAGTAGTGCCTCGGCTAGGTAGCTACTAGGCATCCCCGTCCATCAGATTGCTATATCCACCCCCTTGTATTCACCCCTTCCGCCGCGACGTTCTATACGGGCATATCCACACATGCAAGCGGTTGAAAAATGGGAAAAGGAGAAGGGAAAAGATAAGGAAGGAAAATACGAAAAAGAGACGCGAGGAATGATTGCAGACAAAATATTTAGTAGACGCATGCATACTATTCGCGCTAAACTCTTACTCGTAATATCCCTGTGAGGGGAAGGGTAACAACCATTGTGACAACATGGCTTAACTGAGATGTCGCAGAAGATCAATGTCAGTCAATACGTTTTGTTTTAAGACCCTTGGGCGTTGGAATATTTAAATCCGTTCGAAAATAAGCAGGTGCTTAACGCCATTATCTCCGTAGAGTCTTTCACTTACACGGCTTTATCTGGAGGACTGTGAGGACATTAAAGTAGAGAGCAGTCGCTTTTGATCCTCGCTATTTTGCTTTTCTTAGAAAGTTACTAGTATTGCTGCAATGTCTTTCGGAGAGGATAGCGAAAAGGGTATCACTGTTGAAAATATAGACCAGATGGCGCTTGATGAGGAGACCAAAAGGCAGCCAAGCGAGAATATCGACACGAACAGGGTTGATGGCTCGCCCGACTCGGAGATACGAGAAGACATCCCATCTGATGGACCGCAAGGACACAACAACCAACTTCAAGATGTCCAAGTTCCCTCTAAAGACCCTACTGGCGAAGACGTATCGAAAATCCCAAAGCCGGTCCCGCGCCAGGAGCGCCGCGGCCTCTTCAGTCGCTTTACACTAGTCTCAGAGCTCGAGAACTCCTCCGATTACAGCAACGCTATAAAATGGCTCATGACTGCTATAGTCGCCCTGGCAGCCACGACATCATCTGCCGGCTCGTCTATCTCCTACCGTGGGTAACTTGTACTCAATGCCACGAGTCTCATAACCCCCCCTTTTACTTTTTACATCATGGACTCTTCTATTAACGGCGAGTGACCATCGCAGCTGCACTGGCCGACATGGCTGTGGACCTTAATACCTCGGCGACTGTTGCGAATCTGTCTCTAGCGCTGTACATTCTCGCCATGGCCTTTGCGCCAATGTGGTGGTAAGTCAAGCCAAGCCCGCGCGTGTACTCGCACCTGGAGCATATAAACAACAAAACAACAACGCAAGTTCCTGACGAGCCATAGGTCTGTCCTGTCGGAGACACAAGGTCGTCGCACAACCTACATCGTTTCCTTCACTCTCTTCGTCATATTCGCTTGCGTCAGCGCCGTCAGCGTCAATATCACAATGCTCATCATCTTCCGCATACTCAGCGGCGCCGCCGCCGCATCAGTTCAGTCGGTCGGCGCGGGTACCGTCGCCGACCTGTGGCCACCCAAAGAGCGCGGCCACGCCATGGGTATCTTCTATATCGGGCCCCTGTGTGGTCCTGCGCTGGCTCCCATCATCGGCGGCGCCCTGACTCAGGAGCTGGGGTGGCGGAGTACTATGTGGGCGCTGTGTATCTTTGGCGGTGTCAATCTGATCATGATCTTTGCGTGCCTGCCGGAGACGCTGTCGCGGAGTAAGCTGCCACCTCCCAGCCTCGTCCAGCAACAACAACAACAGCAACAGCAACAGCAGCAACAGCAACAGCAAGAAACTGAACAACCTGTGGCTAAATCTTCTGTCACCAATACGATCAGTCGCATCCTACTACATATCATCGGCCCGCTACTGCTACTCAAGTATCTACGTCACCTCCCTATCCTCATCTCCGTTTTCTCTGCCGCCATGGCCTTTAGCGCGCTCTATGTTGTCAACATCTCCATCCAGGCTGAGTTCCCCAAAGTGCCCTACCATTTCACAACCATCGAGGTCGGCCTACTGTATATTGCCCCGACGCTGGGATACGCCGTCGCCTCTATCCTAGGCGGCAAGTGGATCGACCGTATCATGGCACGCGAGGCCATCAAGGCCGGTCGATACGACGCTGACGGCAAGCCCGTGTATCTGCCCGAGGATCGTATGCGCGAGAACATCTGGTTGGCCGCAAGTCTGTACCCTGCTGGCATGATCTGGTATGGTTGGTCGGTGGAGGAGCGATTACCCTGGATTGTGTGCGGCATCGCCTGTTTCTTCTTTGGGCTTGGCTCGATGCTCGTGCTTGGGTGTGTCACCACCATGCTGACCGAGTTCACGCCCCGCCAGGCGTCGACCGGCATTGCCATCATCACCTTTGTGCGCAACATCTTCTCTGTTGTTGCTACGGTTGTTACGGAGCCGTTGATTGACGCCATGGGGAGTGGCTGGCTAATGACCATGGTGGGACTGCTGGCGTGGATAACAGGCAACGCGGCCATTCTGGCGCTTCGTAAATGGGGACCTCACTGGAGAGTGAACATGGACAAGAAGCTAAACCCTCAGAAGTAGTTGGGAAGAAGAATGGTCCTTTTTTCCTTCCCGCTCGTATCAAGAGACCCACAACACACCAGTACTTGGAGGAGGATGGGAGGATGCTCGGGAATCCGGCGAACTTGAAACGCTGCTTATGCAATTTGGATACCATTAAAATTCGGATAATGTCAGATTTCTCCTCATGTCATCATGCGATGCAATTGAAGAGGCTGGGCTCACACAGTAGCCATTAAATTTAGATTCAGTAATTATACCACAGCTATCTCATAACTGATTTTGATACAGGAAGTGACAACCACTGTCTGTATATATTGTTTAATTACCACGATACTACGCTGTAAATTGGAGTAGCTGGCTCTGAACCCCTATTATACCTTCTTATATTTAGACTAGTCGTGTGGAAACATCGCCTGAGTACTATAGTAATACTCAGTTCGCTGTACAGTACTGATGGCCGAAGCAGCGAGGGATGTATTTGCCACTTTTGAGAATATCTTGTCAGTTGAAAAAAGAAATACTAAGTAGTATCAAGATTACAATGAACGAGGGAAGTTCAGCCTTTAGACCCATGTACAGCTCCAACGCCAGGAAATACTAAGCATATGTACATAAAAACAAAATTCTCCGTACAAATCCACGGCCTATACGTGTAAGACGCACAACTCTTTAGTGCAAATGCTGTAACAAAAACTCATATGCAGGAGCAACTGCCTCACGCCACATCTTACTCCCGCTCGCCAGTCGCAAGTCAAACAAATGCCTTGAACCAGCCACCTTTAGCAACCCACCATCAATGCCCTGCTTCGTCAACTCTGTAGAAAATCGCTGTGCCCCCACAAATGGCGCAATTTCATCCTTATCACCATGTACCAGCATGGTTGGCGTTTTGTAATTTCCTGCCCGGAGGTTCGCAAGAGGGCTGATTTGTGCTAGTACCTCCTCTCTCGCTGCCTCGTTTGTAGCCGTCTTGTATTTGTCCTTGCCGTAAAAGAGCAACGACTGTGCTCGTTTGGGATCCTGAAATAAAAGTGCAATGAGTCCTGACCGTGCGTCATTTTCATGCATGAACCCCAAGTTTTTCATCTCGCGCATCTCAGGAGGAACGGGCTCATTGCAGCCCGGACCGTGATATGCCGTAACCTGTTGATCGTTAGAAAAAGCTTCGATCCAAACAAAATGAGGACATGAGAGGCAAAAGTTCAAACGTACAGGGGTGTTGGGAATGGCTTGCAGCGCCTCTTCCAGAGACATCGAATGCTCCCAGTTCTTCAAGTATTCCGGCGGAGCAATGTCAGAGTCTACTGCCTGNNNGAAGTGCTTATANNNCGCNNNATGCTTTGGCTTACTGATATTATCAAAATCCACTGGGGAGTAAAACGGCACAATAGCTTTTGGTAGGATATGGTTGCTGCCAAGCGACCAGGCCAGGGACATGGCAAGCTGACCACCCGTTGACCAACCAACAACGCCCACTCTCGATGGGTCAACTTGTATGCCCCTATCTGACAAGATAGAAGGCAAACAACTCGTCGTCCAGATGTACGCATCTCGGACATCCGTCATGGGCCCATCAAAGATGCCGACTCCCGGACAAAGACGATAGTCAATGCTCACGGGCAGGACCCCATTAGCAAGAAGGTGTGTCACCTGCGGTAGGCGAATTGATTTACGCGAGAGCGACATGTATCCTCCCCGTGGATCATCAAACCTGCCCCCGATCGTTGTCAGTTTTGCACANNNAAATAGAGTAAGGAGATCAATGAGCGTACACATAGGCATTGGTACCGTGGTCTTAATTTGTGGTAGGAATACATCAGCCTGAAGAGAAACACTGTCAACCATTTTGTACTCAAAGGCCTGGCGGTCATACGGACCTCTTCCAGGCTTGGGCCCGTTCGTTGCTGCGAGGCCGTTGGTGCTGTTGGTGAATCCCGACTTGGTGCCGATAAGTAGCTGCTGGGAAATCGACTCAAGACTTGCGCTGCCTGTATACAAGAGTTGGCTGAAGCCTGCAGCCTTGAAGTCGTCGTCCCACTGCAGCGGCGTGCGGATGGGGTAACCTTTACCGCCGTCCGAGTACCACCACCCGTCAAGCAAGCCAAAAACAATGTCATACCAATCAATAATCTGCGTCTGCTCAGAGAGAACAACAATACCCTCGTCAGTCAAGGCGTCGTAAATCCTTCCCAGGGACTCAGCGCGGCTCCTAGTGGCGTGTACACAGTTGGTGGCAACTGCAAGATCGTATTTGCCTCTCATGGCAGAGGGAACATCTTGTTCAAGGTTGAAAACTCGGTAATCCATCCATTTGAAGCGGCCAAACTCGTTGGCAGCCTGACGTGTCAAGGTGCTGGAGATGTCTGTAAACGTGTACTGCTCTGGAGGCGCAATGCTCTGCAGCAGAGGAGCGAGTCTCGACGTGGTTCCACCCGTTCCTGCACCAACCTCTAGGATACGCAGCGGTCGTAGAGGCTCGCCTGACTTGACCAGCCGACTCATGAAGACAAGCAGCTGCTCAGTGAGTGTGTTGAGCATGGGGGACACCCGATAGAATTGGTTGAGAAGGTCTCGAGATCGTGGGTTTCCAAATAGCAACGCCACAGGGTTTTCTTTGCCTGTCAGGCATCCCGCCAGCTTGTCTCCCGTCGTCGCCATCAGCTCAATGTCAATCTTGTACTGTGGGCATTGGCGTATGGCCTCGGCGTGGAGATGCGCAATAGACCCCTCTGGTATCTTTCCAGAGCCCCTCACCCAGCCATCCGCCCCTGAACTTTCCACGACGGAATGCTGTTCGAGAATCTCATAGTGCCGCTTGACAACTTGGGTGTGCTTGGGGAGGTATGAGATGGAAGGGATACTGCTACCCTGGGGAAGCTGTTCCAAGTCCGCTCCCAATTCCTTGAAAGCCTTTGCAATATACTTGATCACCAGTCCATTCAGGACCGGGGAAACACGATCCCAATAATCAGAGTAGCCACACTGTCGAGCTGCGATATCAAAGTTCATATTGGTGGCATCGAGGGCTTGCAAAACATCGAGACTCATAGGAGCCGAAGACTCATTGCCACCATTGACCCCATTGGATGGTAGTTCGGAGAAAGCAGCACCGTTGGAGACCTTTGCTGTTCCATTCACAACGACTGGGAGGCCTGCTGCGGCAACGATTGTGGAAATTGTCGACTCGAAAGTAATGTCGTCATCTCCAAGCTCGGCTGCAAGGGTCTCAGCAAACTCCGTCTTCAGCTCGATAAGGCATAGCGAGTCCACCCCAAGATCCTGGAGTTCCACATCGTCAGGGATTGAGCTTGCTTCGATACCGATGACTCCACTAATAATGGACCGCAGTGCATTCTTAGTATCCAAAGCGCTCTGGTGACTCTCCTTCATCTTTGGCGTAGAAGTGCCGTTGGTACCGTTTATACCGTTTGTGCCATTGATACCGTTTGTGCCATTTGTGCCATTCACACCATTGACACCATTGACACTCTTTCTACCGTTGGCACCATTGATACCGTTGACGCCGTTCGTGCCGTTTGTATGCTTAGGGGTGATGGATTTCTCCAGGTCGCCAAGACTACGTTCCATCAGCGTAGGGCCGTCGATTTGAATACCACACGTGGCCAAGTCAGTTGCAATCTCGACAGATGCTAGAGAATCAACACCGAGATCGCTTATAGCGCAGTTACGATCAAGTTCATCAAATTCGGACGATGAAAGATCCAAGTGAGACATGAGAATCTTTTTCAATAACTGTGCATTTTGGTCCGTTTCTATGGCTGCGCCGTTGGTGACCTTTATGCCGTTCGTGCGATTCATGATGATCGAATCGTCCACGGGTGTTGGTGTTATCGATTTTTCAAGAGCACCGAGACTCCGTTCCATCAGCGTAGGACCATCAATTTGAATACCACACGCAGAGAGATCCGTCGCAATCTCGACAGACGCTAGGGAATCAACACCGAGATCGCTTATAGGACAGCCACGGTCAAGGTTATCAAACTCAACCGATGAAAGATCCAAGTGTGACATGAGAATCTTCTTCAGCGAGGCCAGAGCCTTTTGGTCAACCTTCTGGGCCGGCTTAGTAGGCTCCGTCCTAGGGGTTGGTACTTGGGCTACTGGTCGGCTCATCGCCACAGTCATAGTTCGAGGCGCATCAACCGTAGGCGACCCGCTGGCCCCTAGAATCTTCTTCAAGCGATCAACAGTCGTCTTGTCAAAGCGACAGCCCTCAAATACGGCAGCCAACTCGTTGTTCGTGGTAAAGGCATAGACGTCACCCGCATATTGCACCTTGTTAGGGGACGATGGCGAGATCTGAGCAAATACCTTCCATTCTTTTGACGAGGGCTTCTCTCCTCCTCTGGGAGGTAATAAGAATTCGACCTTATCAAAGCTGCCCGCTAGCAAGACTTCGCCCTGACCAATATCATCACTACTATTCGAAAGAAGACCAGCAACTTGGACAAAACAATCCGCCGTGACAGCATTGATATATGGGCCCTCGATGGAACAAATGTCACGATCTGGGATCCTGATATCCGCGTAGGCCTCTGAATCGGTCAGGCCAATGGTTGAGATACCCTGGAAGAAATCTTCATAATCCACCACGCGGGAGAAGAGTTTATATGCCCTTTTGCGGCCAAGCTTCTCCAGATCATTTCGCTGGAAGAAGGAGTCCATTGTGCGCAACAGCAATCTTGTAGATGAAACCAGGCCAATTTCGGCCTGCGCTGAGATGGTGCCTTTGCAATGCGTAACGGCTCTAGCAGCAGAACCCTCCAAAGAACTGGAAATGGTAAAATCGTACGCGAAGAAGCTTCTGTTGCTCGTCAATGGCTTGGAAGTCATACGAATCTGCACAAGTCTCTTCACGTCCATCTTCAGGGGGATNGAAAAGGAAACATTGTCGAATCTAGCGCAGGCCACTCCGGAGCCATGCACCGTGTCGGCGAGGCTCTGGAACGCCATGCTCACGCACTCCAGATACAGAGACGCCGGGCACATTGCCTGTCCCTGAACTGCATGGCCCTTTGTAAGTCTCTGGAAGCGATCTATGGTGGTATTGATTCTGAAGTCGTAGTCGCCATCAGGAGATTGCCCCAGCGGTGTCACCAAAGACTTGGGTGCCTCCACGACCTGCACCGAGGCTCCTCCTGCAGCCGGGCTCTGTTGGCTCTTCAAATATGACGGATCCAGGAGGAGCTTAGCGCGGTCAATGTTTTCAAGCCAGAACTCGGATCGGTCAAACTGGTAAGGGGGCAGCCAGACAGTTTTGTATGGACTGTCAGCGGAGGCAGAGCGTCCGACAAACTGCCACGGCTGGACATCAAAGCCCAGCTTCCACAGCTTAACTGTTGTCTCGGACAGAACCTTGGACGGGTTGGTAGACGCTTCCATAACCAGGCGGATGAAGTCATGGTCCTCTGGCGCATGCAGGGCGCTCCGAACCATTGGCACAACAGGCCCGTTAACCCCAGCTTCGATCCACAGGCTCGGCCCAAGCCGTGACTCGAGGCGCCTGACAGCTTGGCTGAAATAGACAGCTTGTCGAGCATGCTTGGAGGGACTGTAGGCTATCTTGCCTGCCGTTGCCGTCGGCTCCTCGGAGCATAAGTCCAATGGGTACTTGGGCTCTCTCCAGGTCAGCGTGGAGCAAAGGTCGTCGAGCTCCTTGATAATTGCGTCGGTGATCAGCGCCGAGTGGAAGGCGTGCGACGTCTTGATGCGCTGGAACTTGATTGTCGTTTGATTTCCCAGAAACTTTTCTGCGAGCGCTACGGCATCGGAGCTGCCGGCAACGACGTGGCTTGCAGCCGAGTTGTAGCAAGCAATCTCCAAAGTCGAACCAGGTAGCTCGGCAGCGACATTGGCAATGACTTCGCGTACAAACTTCTCCTCGGTATGGATGGCCAACATACTGCCCTTGTCTTCGCCCCACAGCTTCTCCATGAGACGGGCCCGGCCCCCAACCAGCCTCAGGCAGTCTGGCAGCGAGAGAACCTCACAGAAACCCAGCGCGGCGAGTTCGCCCAAGCTATGGCCAATGACCCCTTGGAAGCGGAGTCCAGAGGCTACCCAGTAGTTTGCAACTGCCAGCTGCATCACGACATGGCTTAGCTGATAGGACACAATATCCGTCTCATCCAGCGTCTGGGTGCGGTACACAACGGGCGAAACGAGCGGGAAGCCCATGCCCGCGAGCAGATCGTCACACTGCCTGACAAAGGTCCGGAAAGTCGGATGCTTCTTGAGGAAGCTCTCGTGCAGCTGGGGCACCTTGGAGCCCTGGCCGCTGAAGCAGAAGACAACAGGCTTTTCGCTGGTGGCCCACTCGCCCACGGTCAAGTCACGTAAGATGCCGTCCGTCGTCGAGCTTGTTCCCGTCATGCAATACTTGAAGCGCTTGCGGCGCTCGCTAAGCGTGAAGGCCACATCTCCAATGGTGGGTAAGGGGCTCGCCTTGGACAGGTACGACGACAACTTTGTCGCATAAGCCCGAAGACTGGCCGGTGATGCGGCACTCAGGATGATGGGATATGTCTCACCGGCAGCAGCAGCAGCATCCTCCTCGCTTGCGGATCGCGGCAGAGGTGGAGCTTCGGAGCAAATACAGGTGGCATTGCATCCCGCCGCCCCGTAGCTGTTGACCAGGGCCACCCTGTAGGGCACATCCCAGCTTCGCAGCGTGGTATCTATCCTGATGCGGTCGGGCTCCAGCGCGGGGATCTTGGGGTTGAGCTTCTTGTGCTTGGCCAACGGCGGGATGCTTTTCTTCTGCAGCATGGCAATGACCTTGAGCACGCCCGCCACGCCCGCCGCCGTTTCAGCATGGCCAATGTTCGCTTTGATTGAGCCGACAGACAATGCCGTGGACCGGCTAGCGCCGCCAAGGATGGACCGGATACCCAGCATCTCGACCGAGTCACCGGCCTGGGTACCTGTGCCGTGGGCCTCAACATACGACACCTCATGGGGCTCCATCTCTGCAATGTTGAGGGCTCGGCGGTAAAGTTCCGTTTGGTACTTTGCATTTGGCGTCGTGATGGAGCTGTCCGAGGAGCCGTGGTTGGTGGACGTGCCTCTCAGGACGCCAAAGATGGCGTCTCCATCGGCGACGGCTGCTGCGTATGGTTTGAGTATGATGAGTCCACCGCCCTCGGAGCGGCAGTAGCCGTCAGCACTCTGATCAAAGGGCTTGCATTGCCCTGTTGGGCTCAAGAACCCCGTCCTGGCCAGGTCGAGATAGTTGTTGATGCTCGAGATGATGTTGACACCACCGGTGACGGCAACCTTACACTCGCCATTCTGGATAGCTGTGTAAGCGCGGTTGATGGCCACGAGAGACGATGAACAGGCCGTGTCGATGACCTCGCTGGGGCCATGCCAACCAAACTTGTAGCTCAGCCGGCCGCTCATGAAGGTACGCAGAGTGCCGACGGAGTTGTACACCGTCGTGGCGTGGGAGCTTGTGTTGTCCACATAGTCGACATAGCTGGCGCCGATGAAACATCCCACGTCTGAGCCCAGCGTGCAACCCTCTCGGTTGTACAAGCCGCCGGATTCGATGGCTTCGTGGGCGAGTTCCAGCAGTAGCCGTTGCTGGGGGTCCATGTGCAGCATCTCCTTGGAGTTGTAGCCGAAAAAGGCGCGGTCCGCCGACTTGACGTCGTTCAAGAAGTTGCCCATGAACCTGCGGCCTTCAGTAAAGGAGGCGGATTGGGCAGCCCGAAAGCTCCCCTGAAGATCAAAGCGCTCCGTCGTCAAGTCGCGATGGGTGTCAATGCCCTGCGACACGAGCTCCCAAAATTGTTCAAAGTCCTCGGCACCGGGGTAGCGACACGACAGGCCGATGATCGCCACAGCATGAGAGGGTAGCGTCTGATCTGCGGCGCTGAGAGGAGACCTCTCAGCCAACAACCGCCGGACGTCAACTTTGTTGCACTTGACTTGGCGGCGATGAAACGGCGCCATGGTCAAGCAGTCTCCGATGCCAAATGACAATATCTTGTGCGACTCGCGACCACTGCACCGGGCGAGGTCGTCAGCAATGAGGTTGACGACAGTCAGCCACTCGCAGCGGGTGGCCAGAACAGTCTCAATGAGGCTGGTCGTTAAAGATCCTTCAACGATGAGTGAGCCGTCCTTGTTGGAGCGCAGCGGAGTCTGCAGGTCAGTTGCCTGGGGAGCNGTCAAGTGGGCATGCTTGTGGCATATAGAGGCCAGCTCAGCTGCCAAGTCCATGTTTTCAGGATTGTGCGTCTTGCCGCGAATGTCCATTTCCTGGACCTGCATGCCCTCACGCACAACATACTGACGCAGTTCAGCGAGCGAGTCTAACGGTCCCACGATGGTGATCGACCGAGAATCGTTCACAGCACCAACATATGTNNNTTCCGTACANNNGTACAAGGCTGGGGAGAGAAGATCATGGTGGCCACTTACATGGGGAAAAAGTTTCACAATTTCATCGGCCTGGCCTTCGTATTTCAACCGTACCACGATGGTTGTGACGCCTTCGAGCCTAGAATCATCTCCTAGCTCCGCTACCAACCCAGTTGCAAATGTAACGTGTAAAGCAGCGCACGAAGCATCGACAGCCTGTTCTACAGACTTTGATGAAGCAATGGCAATGGCCGCCGCAAGGCCACCGCAGTAGCCCTGCAAACCACCCGCGCCGCGTACCTGAGCCAGCAGCTCCGAATATGGGGTATCTGTCACATCGAGATACTCCAAGAACTGTGCCAGCTGCACCATGAGCAGCAGCGGCAACGAATGGATGGCGGATCGTGCTCGGGCAACCTCTGTTGAGGATACGCTGCCGTCGATCCAACCCGCTAGCATCCTGGCATAGCTTCGTCCGTGGGTCAGGTGCTGGATCTCTGCCTTCTCCGCGCACAATAAGTCGTATGTAGCCTCGAGCTGGTGCACGCTATCGAGCAGCGGGCGACACCGCTCGTCCTGAGTCAGCTTCAGCCGGACACGATCCAAGTCCTTCTTGCTGGGAGCTCGACTCTGCGGTACGAATACGGCGAGGGAGATGGGTTCCGTGTTTGAATGCATGATGTATGTGTATGTTAAAGCCTATATAAGGGTTGTGATAAACCAAAAACGATGACAGTGTTGAAAAGTCAAGAGAAGGGGGAGGTCAGAGGAGCGGGATCATGCCTTGCTTGTGTTCAAAATCATCATCGTCGTCGTCTTAAGAGCCGTTGCGTTGATCCTTATACCTGAGCGTATAATCATTCAACAATTGCCCATTTTGGCATGCCATGTCGTTGATTGCTAAACAGATACGGCCGACATCACTCGGCCGTATGGAGCAGAAGCCAGGCTATCCAAGCCGCTCCGAGTCCGCTCACATCAGCACTAGTGTTGCAGCGATCCGGGCGTATCAGGGTTAGATGATAAATCTTAACATACGTATACCCAGGTTCGATGTTGTTGTTGACCTGAGAGGCCGGTTGTTCTGGCAATCTTGGAGAGCTTGAGTCTGAAGGGTTACCCTAACGGGGTCAGATACATATACGGAGCTAGTCGAATTAGAGAAAATTGATCTGCCTAACCAAAATCCTAGTTTGACACCGCATTAACAGATGGAGATGGGAGTTGCATCTAGATGCGCCTTAGTTACGAATTCAGTCACCCGCATGCGATATGGCCTACTGGCTGGGCTAGCATTATCTTCTTTACCACATGCTGAAAGAAAACCTTCTCTTCACTATATTGATGTTATACTACTGTGCCGTTTGAAATTGCTGTTATTTACATCCCGGCGACCTGCTCATTACATGAAGTGACAAAGCAGATCATAGAATAGGTATGTATGGCTGATCAGCGGTCGATTACTTGCATGCTATTGATGTTGCGTTAGACACGTGACGCCCTGCGCCAAGTTGACTTAATCCGTTTATTTGTTTATTATTGAAGCTTCCATTTCTGGCGTTTCTTGCCTTATCAAGCTAGCTAAATTGAATACGACAACCTGA
This sequence comes from Trichoderma sp. BMH-0061, assembly GCA_030015385.1. NCBI lineage: Eukaryota > Fungi > Ascomycota > Sordariomycetes > Hypocreales > Hypocreaceae > Trichoderma > Trichoderma sp. BMH-0061. Next base: position 49,557 of record JARWZN010000001.1, read on the forward strand.
CGCAGCGCAGTTATGCAAATGATCCTATCATGTGTTGCCTGGTAACTTCTTTATTATTTTGTCACATTAATTAACTACTACTGCAGGAAGCTAAATAGCCTAAAAGAATAATGCTTGGAGTCCCGCTTTGACACATGCACACCAGCAGAAACGGACACGCCCACGGGCATCTGCGGAGATTACGTATCTACTGCCTTTCTAGGCTTCCATCTCGTACACTCACGCTAAAAGCCGTGACATCTGTACGTCAGACGCGCCAGGGGAATGTGGATCTCGGTAATGAAAATGACTCGGTGGCAAGGACTTGCTTCGTATCCAGTGAGATCTAGGCAAGATGAAAACAGACAGTTAGTTGCTAGGCTAATGCACAAGGACATCTCTTCACTGCCGGCCCTATTGCTCACTAACATGGGTCCCTGCCGCCACAACGGGGATATATTACCCACTTACCTATGTAAGTATTAATTTGCGACTACGGGCATAAAAATCCCGGCCGCTATGCGGACCGTCCATCTAGAAGATATCCGTCACTGCTAGTCTAGGTCACTCGTGGTAGCCCGCATAATCTATACCCCCAGTCACGGACAAGTGGCAGATTCTGGACGACTGCATACTGTAGATATTCATCCCATCGACGCTGGACAAACACCCCCTCCACCCTCTCTCCCGCGCAATTGTTCTTGTGCAGGGTCGCCGGACCGAATAACGGTTAGGCTTGGGCTCGACTACATGTCAGGTGAAAAGAGGCAACTAGCAGCCCGCTAGGCATGGGTAACTTCCTTACGCCCGAAATTCGAGACGGCTGGAGGGGTGTATACGAAGGGTGTAGTACCATTTGCTATATGGACCTTGGTACTTCACTGTCGTAGGTTTTGTAATGGAGATTTGTACCTATATCAATGTCGATATACAGCTGTTTGCGTTGTAGTTCCTTATCATTTCAGTGCCCTTGTTCTCGGAAGCCATGGCTATCCTCTATGGAATATTTGGGATTGCGGGAGTGGTGACAGTGTATCTGGAGATTCTCCCTCCCAGCGTTGCTGCGCTCTGCGCAACAGTATTGGTATGGCCTCTTTTCAACTGGATTCGTAATTGCTCTGTATTGTTTACTAATAGCTTTCGCTTTAATCAGCCTTTCATTCTCTCTACCGTTTACCAGCTGGTATTTTCTCCACTAGCAAAGTATCCTGGCCCACGGCTTTGGGCAATTTCGCGGCTCCCCTGGGCATGGCACGTTGTTCGCGGAGACCTATGGCAGACTTTCGAGGATATGCATCGCAAGTACGGTCCGTGGATTCGTATCGCGCCAAATGAGCTATCCACCACGGCCCCTGAGGCGTGGAAAGAGCTTTACGCCTCTAATCCGCTGCCTATCAAGGATCCAAACAGCTCAACGCCGCCCCCAACGGCATTCACTCTTTGTTCACAGCGGGTGGCCAAACCCACCGCCGCCTCAGGGGCATCTTCGTTAATGGATTCTCCAGCAAGGCTCTGCGTGGCCAATCGCCAATACTCGAGGAATACGCCAACCAGTTCATCGAGCGCGTGGGCCGCGAAGTGTCCAAATCTGCCACCCTGGACATTGCCAAGCTATACGGCTACGTCGCGTTTGATATCATCACTGATCTCACATACGGCGAGTCCATTCACGGATTGGAGGGCGATTCATCCCACTCGTGGATAGAGCGGTACTATATTCAGTCAAAAGTGGCCACGTTTCGCAATCTTGTATCCCACTTCCCGCCGTTTGACTGGCTGTTCGATGCGGTCCTTGGCGCCTGACGGCGGACAAGCGGATGCAAAATTTTCGAGAGGTCGGCCGCAAGCTCGACCGCAGACTGCAGCTTGATGAAAAAGCGCATGGCCGAGAGGACTTGCTGAGCCCGGTCATGGGTCGAGTAAGCGAGCAGCCTGGCAGAGACCAAATCACAAAGGATGAGCTCATTGTTCACGGGTTCTCGACCGTTGTCGTCAACAGCCAGGCTGTCACAGTGGTACTCGCCTCCATGACGCAGCTGCTGTTGACGAACCCGCGGGCTATAGACCGACTTGTGGCTGAGATTGACGGGAAGAACTTTAAGCTGGCACGAGAGGACATCAATGTGGAATCAACGACTGACATGGTGTATCTCGATGCCGTCATCAATGAGACTCTGCGTATTCATCACCCCACACCCATGTCTTTGCCCAGAGTCATGCCCGAGGGAGGCAAATTTGTCGCGGGTCATCATCTACCAGCTAAGGTGAGTAAAGCGCCTTGATATGCTCGGGGCTTATTACTGATAGTGGCATTAGAGCATCGTCGGCATCAATCTCCAAAACATCCAGAACGCTCCTGATAACTGGGTATTGCCAGAGGCCTTTTATCCGGAGCGTTTTCTCGATGAGACGCATCCTTACTTTGACAGCCGTTTCCAGCAGGACAAGAAGGAGGCATTCCACCCCTTTTCCATCGGGCCCCGAAATTGCTTGGGCGGAAGGTATGATATCAACACCAGACATGAGTGCAGCCTACATGTTAGCAGCCGCATTGGCTAACGCTTTTCGTTCTTTCAGACTCTTTCTTGCGCAAGTCCGCGTCATTCTCGTTCGGCTGCTGCATCTCTACCAACTAGCCCTCGCCGACAACCGCACGCCCCATGATTTGTGGAAGCGGCCGTCGTATTTTGTTTTTGAGCCAAGGGAGCTCCACATCAAGCTACATAAGCGTCCTGATCGTTTCTGAAACAGAAAGATTCAAAACAATACGGAGTGTAACATAGACGCTACAACCAGCTACCCTAGGATTGATTAAGATGCATGTTTTTTTTAGAAAATAAACCTACTGTAACGTAAACGCTTAAATATTGACTTATATCTAATCACTGAATTGCATATCAACACGTGCTTAAGATAATTCTACAATATCATATACTATACTTCTTCGATAAAACATGTTTTCATTAGGATTATCGTAGTTCTCTAAAAAGTTATAATACATATTAGCTACCCATGTCTAGGGTGCCTGTTACAATACCTCTATTCGCTATAGCGCTACATTACTCGTATTAGCTCTAATATTAAACCCTTGCTTTCTACCAGGCAGCATCTTTGTAATTGTAAGCAATGCTTTGCAATATCTTGAAATGTACGTTGAGGAGTAGGGGTTACTGCACGTCACCCAAAAGGGAATAGGGCTGATATTGTTGTATACGTAGGGCTGAAGACTACTGCATGAACCATACCGTAATAGGTAAGAGATCACTGGGGGTGAGAATAACAATTCTGCACGTGGCTAGAAATAGTCTAGACTCATGCAAATGGTCAAAAAAGGCCAAGTCCGTCCTGCCAGGGGTTATAATGCTGGGGTTCTCTTTGTGGAGTATCTTGAAGATCCATCGTGCTGACGTGACGCAACATGATCTAGGTACTACCTGGGATACTCCCGGTCCGCTGCCTGATACCACTTGGTACCCGGTAGATCTCGTATCTCGTATACCAGCCCGAGAATCTAGGGTCGTCTGACACATTTGGGGTAGTGGTATGGAGTAATACCAAGTACTTTTATTGGAGAGCCTTCGCTGCAAGTTGCCCCGCTGAATGCAGCTGTATTCATAAGTAAGCAGGTATTGAAATAGATGTATGAAGATATACTCCGTATAGTTCGAAATACATTGTGTATAATGGATCTTCCCTTTATCGGCTAAGACGCATAGGTATATAATCAGCATCGTAGAGTGCGGAGTACGAAACTTGCGGCTCTCAATACTCTCCCACAATTGATCTCTAAGCCTTAGACACCGCAAAATGGACAAGGTCGACGTACATCACCATTTCATTGGCCCGGATTTCCTCGAAGGTAACTTATGCATCTCGGATTCCAATCCAAAACTGAATTCTAACACCGTGGCACTAGCATGGAACACCACGGCCGTCTCGAAGCGGGTAAAACTACCCCCGTGGACGCCAGAGCTCAGTCTCGCTTTCATGGATAACAACGGAATTAGCCAGGCGGTGCTCTCTCCAGCATTGCCACCATCGTTTGTATGCCCCGACACTACGGCCAGTGCCCAACTCGCCCGAAAGATGAATGAGTATGCAGCCTCCATCTGCCGGCAGAATCCCTCGCGCTTCGTCTTTGTGGCCACGTTGCCGGACCCTCGTGACTCTGAGCAGGCCATTGCCGAACTGGCACACGCCTGTGACAACCTTGGCGCATGCGGTGTGTCACTCTTCACTAGCTATGACGGCCGGTATCTGGGCGACCCAGTCTTTGCACCGCTGTGGGCCGAGCTGGATCGACGCGCGGCTGTAGTGCTGGTGCATCCCGGCATGGACTTTGCTGACCAACTCATAACATCGCCATCTCTGCTACCCCGGCCAGTGGTGGACTGGACACATGAAACAACCCGGACCGCCACGCACCTTATCTTGTCCGACACGCTGCGGCGCCACCAGCACTGCAAAGTTATTCTNCCCCACGGAGGCGGCACGCTACCTTATGTTGTGGGCCGGCTGGCCAGCCTGGCATCGGCCCTGGGCCTCGCTGGCGGTACCAAGTCGGCTGACGATGTACAGCTTGAGGCTCGGCGTTTTTACTACGACGTGGCCTTTGCGGCATTCGACGAGCCGCTGGAGCTTCTGCGTAGGTTTGCCGCACCTGGACACCTGCTGTATGGGAGTGACTTTCCGTATGGCCGAGACAAGGAGTTCTATGGGGCCCAGATTCGGACCGTGGAGGCGATTACGGGAGAGGAGAGGGAGGAGATGTTGCACCGGGCGGCCCGGCGAATCTTTCCGTCCCTCGGAAAGGATAACGGGATAATCTCCCCTTGAGCTATTGTGATCATTTGCATATCTTACATGTGGGATGGCTGTCGATATTTCTGATTACAAAGGAGAAATACTCCCATGATGTTGTGATAAATCCACCAATGAACAAGTTACGATATTTCAATTTCAGTAAACCATACCCTGTATTGGAGTGGCAAGACCTCATATTATTAATTACAACATTGACATGGCTCTTGAGTCTAGAGCAATCTTTGAGTAACACTGCTTCTGTATTGATCTACATCTTGCTCCACCCCACAAGCATGATTTTCATATGTATGTACAGGTATGTAGATTGATGGTTATCTGCCGTGGATCCAACCAGATATTACATGCATCAGAGAAATGTCAATGATCCCAGGTAAATCTAGCAGTTTTGGAGCACTTGCATGTCCACTCCCTCAGGCTAGCAGTTTACAGCAATGTGCATTATCCCCTGACACTTCCGACACCGCTATCCGTCTCACGTTATCGGTAACAGATCTACTAGGGGAGCCAGTTTTTGTGTCATCAAGGGCAGTTTGGCAGCTTCGCGTCAGATCCACGTCGGCCAATCGGCCTTGATGCAAGCCCGGAGGCCCGACGGAGTCGACTACCATTTTCTATGACTCGGAATGAGTTGGGGTTGACATGGCATATAAGAAATCCGCTACTGCGCGCTACCCTCATAACTGAAGTCGTCTATTCCACTAGTGCTAGTTATCAGACCAAGTCACCAAAACAATGGTGGTGGAATACGATATCGGGTCCCTCAAGGGGGACTTGCGCCGTGCTCTGACGTACGATAATGCTCTCATTAGCGTTGTAGTCGGCTTCGCGACCTGGTTTCTGTACAAGATCTTCCTTGCACCGCTGCACGATATCCCTGGGCCTTTCATCACTCGCTTCACCAAGTTCTGGTTCTTCCACCGTGTCCTGTACGGTTCCAAACTCAACTGGGACACACTGCGCCTGCATAAAAAGTATGGCAAAGTGGTGCGCCTCGGCCCCAACCATGTGAGCATCAGCGATGATGCAGACGTGCAGAGTGTCTACGGCGGGCATCCAGCCTTTCCAAAGTCCAAATGGTACGACGCATTCCTGCCACCAAATGGAGCAAACAATCTCTTTACGGACCGCAACAACGAGCGACATGCCCAGCTGCGGCGCCAGTATTCGAACATGTACTCGATGACGACCGCTGTTGTATCATACGACCACTTCATCAACGAGTGCGTTGACACCTACATCCAGCGCATGAAAGAGATGGGCGACAAGCAGTTTGACCTCACCTGGTGGAGCTACTGCTACGCCGCCGACACTGTGGCCAAGGTGTTGTTCTCCAAGCGCTTTGGCTACATGGATAATGGTGAGGACATTGGTGGCCACGCTAAGTGGGTGTACAAGAACATGGTGTACGGCACGTATGTTGGCATCGTTGACGGGCTCAACTTCAAGGTCTGGAAAGCCATGGAGCTGCTGGGCAAAATTGGCATTAAGGTCCCGCATCCACCGGCGTTCCTCATGGACTTTACCTTTGGTGCTATCCACAAGCGTCGTGAAGCGCGCAAGGCTGGTCACCACAAGTCACCCGACACCAATGGTTCAATCGATCTTATGGACAAGATGATCAATGCTCATGAGAGCGATCCCAAGACCTTTCCCGAGACCAACATCTTCTCTGGGTTGGTGATCGGAGTCGTCGCTGGTGCTGATACCACGTCTACGTCCATCACTGCCACACTATTCTACCTCCTCAAGAACCCGGCAGCCATGACTCGTCTCCGTGCCGAGCTCTCAACTCTCTCCCGCCCAGCTGACTCCGCTCACTTTGCTTTCAAAGACGTCCAGGCCTTGCCGTTCCTCGAAGCTGTTATCCGCGAGGGCATGCGCCTATGTCCCGGTGGCGCCAACTCATTTGAGCGCGAGGTGCCCGCCGGCGGTCTTCGTCTCGTCAGCGGCCAGTTCTTGCCGGCAGGCACTGTCATTGGCGTCAATGCGCTCATCTCGCAATACAGTGAAGATGCCTTTGGGCCGGACGCAGCCACATTTCGGCCCGAACGGTGGCTGGACGCGGACAAGGACCAGCTTGCGCAGATGAATCGCCATTGGGTGGGCTTTGGGTTGGGAGCGCGTAACTGCCTTGGCCGGCATGTGGCCACTCTGGCTATGAAGAAATGGTTTGCGGAGTTGCTAACGCGGTTTGAATTCGAATTGGTTGACAAAGACCAAGAGCTGGATATGAAGTGTTACACGGTGGTATATATCGATGAGATTCCCGTCAGAGTCAAGGAGCTGTGAGGAAAACGGACAGGATTTCCAAAACCTCTACATAGTACTACGCTTAAGAAATGAATGAATACAAAAAAAAAAGCTTTCACCTAAGAACGATGTGCATTCATTCAGTCATTTGATATGGGTAGGGAGCTTAACGGTCCTTTAATTATGAAGTTGATACAAGACCAATCGCTAGATGTTTGGTAGCATGAAGTGTAGACATATGGGCCCAAGTCTATTGACAAGTATACGTTAGTATCTCAGATATTAAACTAATCCGTATCATACATTACACGACAAGCCTTGAGTCCTCGTGCTCAATCGCAGAACTTTGTACAAGAATAAACTTCCATAAGCGTCAAAGATGTTTATAATGCTACCTACTTGGACTAAGACATCGGAAGCTACCTAGGTGCTTCTAATCGTTCACTCAGCCACAACGGCCTCAATAACTGACTGCCCTGACGCCGCCGTCCTATATATATGTTGGATCACAAAGCCCGCACTCGACAGCAGATTCCGCCACGCTTCCTCACTGCGCTCCTTGGCACCTAAAGTAGCCATCATGACAATATCCGACGCGGCTGTATCAATGGAACCGCCTTGTTCCTGAATGACAATTTCATGAATAAGCAGCCTGCTGCGCTTAGGGACCATGGCATCACGAAGATGGCCAAGTATTTTGCGCGAGTCATCATCTGTCCAGTCGTGGAGGACACTATGAAGGAAGTATGCCGAAGCACCTGTGGTAAAGAGACTCATGAGTACNNNTCGTATATCCGTTAATTCAACGAAACTCACCTTTGCAGTTTGAGGCGTAAAAAAGTCATGGGCCATCGCCGTGCCAATCTCCGGCTTCACCACCGTCTGTGCCACAACACCCGCATTATCCTGCAGCACCAGCCGTGGTCCCGCCACTCCTGGGTGTTTCTTCGCGAAATGGACTAGGTCGTGCCCAATCCCCCTNCCTACATCCACTAGCAAGAGCCCCTTTCCATCATCACCCTCGAGCAGCGCCTCGGTGGGGAAGATGTCGACCCAGGGCGTCTGCATGCCGGCATACATGCGCATAAGCTGCCCAAAGTCGCGCTGGTCATCAGGTCGTGCTGCAAGCCACTGGAAAGCCGGCACGGGCGATTGCAGAGCAAACTGGAAGCAGGGGAGGTCTGCGCTAGAGGGGTTGCGGTAGCGCAGGCAAGCCAGATGAGTAGGTAGGGCGTGCAGCACGTGGCTCTGGATGTGCTCAAAGTAACGGAGGGCTGCAGGGAAGGCAGGCGAAGAGGTGAAGGCGAGGGTGAAAGGGGTTTGAGCGTAGTGGTTGGGCAATGGGTTGTCAATGAGGTTTGTCACCGCGAGGAGACGGAGGAGACGAGCTGTTGATCCTAANNNGGTTGTGCGATTTGGCAAGAAGAGATTGATGACGGAAATCTTACCCAGTAGAGCAGGATCGCAGGCATCTTTGCCAAGAATTTCGCATAGTTGTTGAGGAGTCTGCTGCTCAGCCGTGGCAGCCTGCCATTTTTGAAAGAGCTGCAAGTCAGAGCATATCTTCAGAGCGGCCAATTGAGCAGGCTGTAAAATATTACATGCAGTTAGTATCAACTTCCCAGATAGATTCGCAAAACAGAACGAACTTACCTGGTGCCAGACCATTCTCTGCAAAGACTCCCATGGCGTTTCCAGGTTCAGGCAAAGCGCGCGGGCAGACGCAAGCAGTGCTCTGCGGTCAGAGTCGCTCAGGTTGTTCTTTTGTACAGCGGACAAGGTATCGATGAGCTGCTTTGGGGAAGACATGATGTCGGAAATTAAGCAGTTCAAACTCCAGTGAAGGAAACGATTTCGGGTGGTGAGCGATGGATATCTTCACGGTTTAATTATCAGTCAAAAGCGACTTGGTGAAGATTCCCACAAAATCTTGTACTTACCCCCGGCTAACGGGACACGGCAAGGAATGCATCCAACCATAAGCTGACATAGTGTTAATGCAAAGGTCCCTAAACTGATAGCCTATTAGCCTACGGAACCTGTCATAATGGTTAATTTCCTACGGATCATTATGTCTTACTCATAGAGGTAAAATGTAGGGGTATTGCAACTCGTTTACAGGCAGGTAATTACTTGCTTGTGATGTAAGTGACTAGTTTCAATACTGTAAGAACTTAATTCTTCAGCTACACCAGGTTTACTGTTCTAGACGAGGAGCGGTGTACCTGTCAGCGGAGTAATCGGCATCGAAGGCATCTACAGATGTCAGGAGTATGACAGCATGTAGGGGGAGGGGTGCGAATAGTGACGGAGAGGAGTGAGAATGCATGTGACTAGAAACAGATATATGGCCGGGCTCAACGGCGAGTGATAAATACCCATGAATATGCAGGTGACTGGATAGAGAAGGCCAATAGGCTCACGCATAATTCCGTATTCCCCTACGATCTCATTAAAGATCCGAAGGCACCGGTCCGATGTCTGCCCCATACTTTTGCCTTACAACCAACTAATGGTGTAACCAAAAAACACGGATGCTACATCCCGAGATCAATAGGGAATAATGAGTGGCAATCAAGTAAAATTATGCCATCAGTTCAAGATTCATTAAGGTATTAAGAGGGTTACAGCATAAAGTTTTGTTTGGAACTGGTCCGTTATGTTTCACATGTATGTGATCTACATCACACTTGCATTTAGACGATTCAATCGAGTAATATAAAGCGAAGCGTTTAGTACTCTGAACCCGAAGCCTACACAAAGAACCAACAAGCTTCAGAATAGCGAAAGTCTCCCAAGTGATCATGTAATACTGATTGTAACTGACGTTGTTGGGCTATATTGCTATACAAGGATCAATCCAGACTATACCTGCTCACGAATATCCCAGGCCTTATACGGCCTTCGAGCATCTGCTGAGTAAGCTGTCAATACACTTCTCAAACCAGCCCAGCTCCTTGTCAGGCTTACTTGCATCCTTAAGCATGCATCATACAAGTTCTGCCAGGATTGGCATATCCAGGTAAATCAGTGGCTGACTATTTACGTTTCAAATCGGCTAAAGCGGCTCACGATAGTCCTTTGGACACTTGTGTACGGAGTACATGTTTTGTATATTTAGAACGGCTTCCAGACCCAAAACTAGGTTATGCCTCTTACTTCTTCCGAATATTATCGTAGCTCTCCATCATATCACTTTCTTCTTTTAGCACTACTTATTTAAAACCAAAGCATGCCATGTTGGGACAACGCAAGGCTGTGATCGCCTTGTTTCCTTTGGTGACCACCGCTGCAAGGGCTTATATTACCGGCGTCTCTGGTATGATAACTTGCTCTGCTACGGTTGTGATTACAATTGACATTAGTAGGGCACAATGCAACATATGACTATGTTATTATCGGAGGTATGTTTCTCCCACTTCATACTTGGGGTGATTGGCACTGATGTTTGAAGGCGGCACTGCTGGTCTGACAGTAGGTGCTCGACTGGCAGCGGACTCGTCTCTGTCCGTGGCCGTAATCGAGGCAGGAGGATTCTACGAAATTGACAATGGAAACGCTAGTGTGGTGCCTTTTGTATGTCGCTTCATACCGTGACAAGGAGCGAGCATGAAACAGTAGCTGATCAGTATCACATGCAGTATGCCGCCGAAGGGATTAACACCACGGTGAGTATTGGCATCACCATCACACTGAATGAATGCTAACGCTTGTTCTAGAGCCTGCAGGGTTCCAACCCTTTGGTTGACTGGCAATTCTTGACTGTCCCGCAGCCATCACTGCTCGGTCAGATCTACCACTACATCCGCGGCAAATGTCTCGGCGGCTCCAGCGCCCGCAATTTTCTCATCTATCAACGAGGTGAGTTGAAGATCGCATTGAACGCAAAGATGAGCTCACAAACTAACCACCAAAAGCCACTGTCGGCGCCCTCCAGAAGTGGGCGGATGCAGTTGATGACCAGTCCTACACCTGGGCGAATATACTCCCGTTCTACCAAAAATCCGCCGCCTACACGCCCGCTCGAGCCGATCTCCGCCTACCCAATGCCACAGCTGCGAACGACACGGGCGCCTTTCTTGCCGGTGCAGGCCCTCTTCAGGTCAGCTATCCCAACTATGCCAACCCCGTAGGCACATTTTACCCGGGGGCTTTTGAAGAGCTTGGCTGGCGGCGCTGCCACATGGTGTCAACACGGGATCGCTGATTGGATATGCGTACTCGACGGTCACGGAGGACCCAACCGATGAGACGCGTAGCTCATCACAGACAGCGTTTCTGAGCTCGGCACCCAGCTTGACGGTATACTCCAAGACGATGGCGCAAAAGATTGTGTTTGATGGTAGCAAGACGGCACGCGCGGTCAATGTCAAGGCAGATGGTGTCTCGTTCACCCTATTCGCCAACAAAGAGGTCATCTTGTCTGCTGGAGCCTTTCAGTCGCCACAGCTGCTCATGGTTTCTGGCGTTGGTCCAGCAGACGTGCTCCAGCAACACAACATCCCCGTTGTTGCAGATCTTCCTGGCGTTGGTCAAAATCTTCAGGACAATCCTGCCGTCTGTATGTCACCCCTTCTAGATAATCTTGATGGTGGCTGCTAACCTGCTCAGTCGTCGGCTACACGTCGCCATTCGTTCTTGATGCCGCCCAACTCGACGCTGCCGTTGTGCCCTACAACACGAAGCCTCACACCGGCCAGCTCACCAGCCCCGGCAGCGAAGTCATTGGCTGGGACAAGGTATCGAACAAGGCCTTTGCCACGAGCCTGAGCAAGTCGACTGTCTCCGATCTGACCAGCTCCTTTCCCGCCGACTGGCCCGAGGTTGAGCTCATTGCCAACGCGAACGGCAAGTTCCCTTCCATTCACAGTTAGACAGATAGGAAACTCATGATCTTTGATAGGCGGCACCGTCTTTTCCATCCTAGCTACCTTCTCTCGGGGTAACGTCAGCATCTCCTCGTCCTCAGTCGACGACCAGCCAGTCATCAATCCTGGCTGGTACTCCGACCCGCGCGACCAACAAACAGCCATCGCTGCATTCCGCTACATCCGTGCCCTCGAGGCCACCAAATCACTGACGCAGCTCCAGGTCGGTGGCGAGACCATCCCTGGCCCCAGCGTGCAGACAGACGACGAGATCTTGCAATACATCCTGGCATCATCAACGTGTCTTTTTCACGCGTCAGCCACAAATAAGATGGGCACTAGCAGTGACAAAATGGCTGTCGTAGATTCGCAGGCAAGAGTCTTTGGTGTTTCAAACCTCAGGGTTGTGGACATTAGTGCATTCCCATTTTTAGTGCCAGGGCAGCCATTGAGTATGGTTTATGCACTGGCAGAGAAAATTGCAGATGGAATACTAAAAGGAAAATAGTATAAAGACTATATTAACTTACATTAGCTTTCATATTACAATTTCATACTTATAGTTGTAATAATAAACTTATTAAACAAGTACAACTAAATTGACGGATGGACATAGCAGTTTCCGTGCCCGGGACTTGTGCTGGGCCATTTGCCAAATAAGTCTTGTAATCCCCAAATCGGAGATCTTTTACGATTTATATAAAACTGTCCAATTAGCGGGATAACTTCGACCGCAGGCGAAAGACCGGTATAGCTACGGGGTTAGTACGCAAATAAATAATTAGCGATGTGCGATAATCCTTGGCGTAGTTTGCGAGAATATTTACGTTGTTGCCCAATGAAGTAACGCTGTAAACGAAAGGCTTACCCTAGGTCACGACAGATCAAAATGTCCGGCAAGATAAGTGGCAGATCCTGCGATTACTGTCGTATAACCTACGTGATGTACCAATTGGCATGGGCCTATTTTAGTTGTCAGTACTCCAGATTATAGTACGTTGCAGTAATAATAGTACACAACATCTCTCATGGCGTTTAATAGTGTGCCAGTTGGCTAGCTCTCAGATCTGTTAATGCGAATTTTTGCAAAATAGTTCCGCCTGGACCCTATCCTTACATATAGCAAGGACAAGTTATTCGGCAGAAAGGCAGAGTATTCAACAGCAACTACCACTACTTGCCTTGCAATTGTCGAATATAGCGTGAGACTTCGTATATCATTGATTGAGATCTTTTTATTATCACATTTTCCAAGTCTAGCGAACCAGAGTTCCTGCGACTAAGGTCGAGGCTATGAGTCAAAACCTCTTCTACGAGGAACCGCTCTTGAGACTCTCAGCAACAGCGACGTAGGAGCCAACGGCTATGTCCTCAAGAACTCCAACTTCCTTTGTCTTCCAGCCCAACTCCCTCACTGCTTTTGCACTAGAGGCTATATTCTCAAGACTAATGAATTTTCCTAAAGCTGGTCCAAGTTGCGCCATGGCTTCCTCTTCTGTCACGGACTTGATCGGAATTCCAAGCGCGTTCGCCATCGCCTTTGCCAAATCGCCCACCTTTACATAGTCGTCGGACGTGCAGTTATATATACTGCTTGCGGGAGTTTGTTTAGCCACCAGTAGGAATAGGTGTGCCGCATCGTTGACGTGGACGGTAGAGGTTCGCCTCGATCCATCGCCAACGTATACGCTTGTGCCCCTCTGCAGGGCTAGTTGCATGAAGAGTGCAACACCACTGCCACCATGGCCATATACATAAGGTGCCAAGCGGATCGAATAAACACGAACGCCTTTGCTTTCTTGGTCGAGTGCGTATTGCTCGCTCTCGTATCGGCGATTGATCCCATCGATGTTGAGTGGACTCGTCTCATCAGTCTCGTTATGTTCCGGATCTGGCTTGACTATCGCGGAGCCTGATGCTACGATGAGCGGTTTCATTGTTCCCTGGATGCCTTTGACGATGGCATCAATGGCAAGGTTGTTGTCTCGCACAACAGCGGAATAGTCTTCGTTGAAGTGCGCCATCCACGTGTCAACTAGATGTATGACAATGTCGGCTTTCGCACTTTCGACGGTTAGAACGTCAAAGGAGTCAATAGAGCCGCGTACAGGTTCGGCACCAATGGCACGAAGCTTGTCGTCATTTTTTGCCGACCGAGAGAGCCCTCGAACGATGAAGCCGTCTGCAATGGCCAGCTCGGTGATTTTGGAACCGATATAGCCTGAGGCACCGGTGATGAAGATAGTTCTTCTTTGGACTTGAGACATTGTGAAGGCTGTCAGTGATATACTCTTTTAGCTGATGACGAGTGCGGGAAATGAATTGTTTGTCGCCCAAAGGAGCATTTGGTGGCCTTGAATCTCAATGCCAGCCCATCCTGTTTTATACCGGTTCGGGCGCGGAACCTTACGAGTACTCCATTGTTGAAATCCTTGTTGACGGACGGAGATAGCAGTTCCGTGCCCGGGACTTGTTCTGAGCTACCGATAAGTGTTGAACCCCTGAACTGGAGATCTTCAACGCTCTGTTGAAAAATGTCTAATCGGTGCCATATTCTCGACCGTAGGCGAAGGGCTGGTATAGTTGTGGGATTGGTGCGCAAGTGAACCACTAGCGATGGATGATGATCCTTGGCGCAGTGGGCGATGTTATTTAGTCCGTTGCCCAATTAAGGGACGCTGTAAACGAAGGAAGGTTTAGCCTCGGTCATGACAGATCATAATGTCCGAGAACACAAGTGGCAGATCCGGGGATTACTGCCGTATAACCGCGATTACATCCGGGCCAGCTATATATTTAAACTGTGTTTTTGGAGCGTATAGTATAGGTATATACTAACAGATGGTGGTTTAATTGAAGTGCACTTGAAAGGTCATTGCCTCATTATATCGCAGGCAATTGAGTACTGGATCCGAACGAAGCTATTCCTTGCTTATAACCATAGTACTACTTCCAACTATTTGTGGGCGAGTAATCTACATGATTTATCAATTTATTTTTGGCGAATATCTTCTGGATTTATGATTACTGGTTACATGTTGTTTGTGACGATGTGAGCTTGGATTTTAACCTTGCCTACTAACTCTTATTTTTCTTTCCTAAAACCCAACTATACTTCTCTCTCTCTCTCTTAGTCTTTTTATTTCCTTTTATATAATATTATTAATCTCCCTATGCCCTTAAGTATAAATAAAAGGAAGTAATATTTATATAGAATAATAATAAAATATATATAATTAGTAAAATAATAAAAAAAGCTTAAGCTTATTAATTATTTCCCTAGTTATAATATTATATTTTAGTACTTTTTTATTTCTTATATAGCTATAAAGATAGAATATCTTAATAACTACCTAAGTTACTATTAGAAAGCTTTATAACTTAAGGCAATTCACTAATAATACTAAATCTTTTACTAGTTTTAGAGAAATTAATAAAATATAAAGATCTAAAACCCTGCAATAACTAAATTCTTTAATTTACTACTAAGCGCTAAGTACTTATTTAAGTATAAGGTAAAATATAAATATAAGAGTATATATACTTAAACTTCTTAATATAGGCTAATTAGTAATTTACTATAAGTATTAAATAGCTAGTAGTAGATTAAAGTTTAGTATTTTTAAATAATAGTATTTTATATATTTACTACTTAATTAATAAAAGTTAAGTAAAGTAAAATATTAAATATACTAATTTTAATATAGTTAAAAATATTTATTTTTTTATTTTTTAGCTTACTTATTCCTAAGGCTTATTTTTATTTATAAAAGTAATATTAAAAAATAATAAAAATATATTAATATAAAAGTTATTTTTTTATTTTTTTTTAATTAAAGTATTTTTAAATAATTATTAATAATATAAAGTAGGTAAATATTTAGTAATAATATATATATATTAATATATTATTTAATTTTTTATTTTATAAATTAATAAAAAACTTTTTTTAATATATAAAAAGCCTTTTCTTTTTTTTTTTAAAAATAAATTTAGTTTATCTTTTATTATTAACTTTAATTTAAAAATTATTTATAAATTAACTTTTTTTCTTTTTTTTTTTTTTTAAACCTTTTATTAAGTTTTTTTTTAAACAATAATTATTTATATAATAACTTTAAATTAAATAACTTAAAGTAAATATCCTTAGCTTATTAAATTTAATAAAACTTCTTAAGCTAAGAAAATAAGATTTTATTATATAATATTATAATAATATTAATATTATTAATATTAATTTAAAGTATTATTATTTTAAAAGCTAAAATTAAAGTAGTAGTAGTACTTAACTTTAATAAATTACTTATTGTAATAAGCTAAGCTCTTATAGAGTTAATATAAGAGGAATTCCTAAGGGATAAACCTTATACTAGGTTTATATTAGTAAATAAACTAAGCTAAACTAGTAGGTAATTAATAAAAATAAAAGGTTTATTTATATAATTAATAAATAATATATTTATAATATAATTAAGTATTATTTTATATTTATAATTAGTTATTTAAACTATTTTAAATAAATATTATAAAATAAATATATAATATAAAACTTACTTAAGCTTACTTATCTAAAAGTAAGCTAGTTTTTTAATTAGGAAGTAACTTACCTTAGTTTATTTACTAATTATATAAGCTATTTTATAATTAGTTCCTTAGTTTATTATAATTCTATAGTACCTACTCTATAGGCTTATTATTATAATTATAAATATATTAGTTTATAATATAATACTTCCCTTTTATTAGTTTTATTCTTAAGGCCTAAGCTATTTCTTATATAAGTATTATAGCCCCTTTATTACTTTATGTAAGTACTTTTTTTTTTTTAATTATTATTATATTTAACTATAGTAAAAAAGCTTAAATTTAAGTTTATAAAGAAATATTATTTTTATATAGCTTTTATTTATTCTTTTAGGTTTAAGGTTATTACTTTATTTTTATTATTTAAATAAATAACTTTATTTAGCTATTAAAGGTAGTAACTTATATATATATTACTATTATTTTAGTTACTTATATAATAGTCTTATTTATTTTTATATTTTTTTATAAGTATAACTATTTCTTACTTAAGTTATTATATTATACTAATACTATCTTTAGTTAATTATATTATAAAGGAGCTTAAATAATTAAAGTATTAAAAAAAGCTTACTAGAAGAAGTATTAATTACTTAATAAAAGTATTATAAAAAACTTCTTACTTAGTAAAAAGCTAAGTATAATAAGGCTTTAGCTTATTTTATAAAGCTATAGAAGTTATATTATTTACTTTATATTTATAATATAAAAATAGTAAATTATAAGTTTAAATACTAAGAAAATAAAAGAGTTAAATTATTATAAAAAAAAAGAATATTAAGTAAAACTAGCTTATATATAATATAAGGAGGTATAGTTTTTTTATAATATATAGTTTATAAGTAAAGTTAATTAGTCTTCTTTTAATATTAATTTAGGGTTTTTAAATCTTAATTTTTTTACTTTAATAAAAGGTATTCTTTTATTATTATTTTCTTAGGTTTTATAAAGTATTTTAGTTCTTTTTATATTTATTTTTATTATATTTATAATTATTTATAAAGTTTATTTTAAAAAGTTTTTAAAGTAATATTAGTATATTTAAAATTACTTTTTAATTCTTAATTATTTATATTTTTATTATATCTTTTTTATTTTACTAAGTATTAAAGTTTATTAATTACTTTATTTATTTTTAGTAATATTATTTTATTAACTTTATATTTAAGTTCTTTACTTTAAATAATAATTTTATCTTTAATAAGTTCTTTAGTATTTTTATTTATTAATACTTTTTTTAATAGTAAAATATAAAAAATTAAGTATATTAGTTTTCCTTATTTATTTAGTTATTTTAAAAGGTTTAGTTTATAATTAATATTATTAATTTTCTTTAAAATTTTATAAAGCTTAACTTTTTTATAATTTAATTTATTACTTAGCTTATTTATTTTAATATTAGCTTATTTTTCTCCTTAAGTATATTAAAGTAAGTAAATTATATTTCCTTTTAAAAAGTTAATTTTTTAAGCTTTTTTTATTTATATATTTCTTTATATATTTTTATATAAGTTTAAGTTATATATATAGTTTTTAATATAATTCCTTAAGTTTATTTACTTTAAGTATAACTTTTTATATATTTTCTCTTTTTATAATATTTAATATATTTATAAATAATATTTTTTATTAATATAAAATAGTAAAAGTTTTATTAATTTTAAAACTAAATTATTATAAAAGAATTTTATATTAAGTAAGTACTTAACTTAGTTATTTTAGTTAAAGTTAATATAACTTTATAAATATACTTTAATAATTTAGTTAATATATTTTATTTATTTATTTATTTAAGGATAGTAAATAATATTAACTTTATAGTTTATATTTATTTTTACTATAATACTTTATTAATATTTAAATATAAATATTAATCTTTTATTAAAAATAATTTTTATAAGTAATTTATATTTTAAAGTTATATACTTTTATATTATATAACCTAATTCTTCTATTATACTTCCTTTCTTATATAAAATAAAAATACTTTATTTTATTAATTTATTAATAATAATAAAAATACTATTATATATTATATTTATTATAGGCTTCTTTAATAATAGTAGCTTAATAATATAGTTAAATAAAATAAAGCTTTATAAATACTTTAGTATTAGTAATAATTATAGTTTACTATAAGGTTTTTATTAACTAGACTTTATTTTTATATATAAAATATATAATTAAATAATTTCTTTAATAACTTTTTTTATATTTATAAAAGTATAATATTATTATATTTATTATAGTATTTTAGTAACTCCTTTATATTTATATAATAAATATTTATAAACTATTTTTATTACTTTTTTTTATAATAATTCTAATACTTAGATTTTTTTATTTTAATATAAAATTCCTTTTATAAAGGTTATATTTTTAAAGAATTAGTTTAATATTTAATTATTAACTTTATCTTTAATTTTATTAAGGATAAGGTTTTTATTTTTAATTATAAAAAAGGTATTAATAATTATTAATTTATAATACCCTTTTACTATTTTTTAAAATATTAGTAAAATAAGTTTTAGTATTAGTTTAAAGTAGTTTTTTTTATAGCTAAAAGTATTTATATAATTATTTTTTAATCTTTTATAAAGTATAATCTTAAAGTTATACTTAGCTATAAGCTAAAGATACTTTTTTTATTATATAAAAATATTTATTTTTTTTATAGTAAAATTTATAAGATTTTTATAATTAAAATATATAATAATTTTATATTTATTACTTAATAAATATAATTTTTATTTTTTAAATATTTTAAAAATAATTATAAGTTTTTAATTATATATAAAATATTATAATTTAAGATTATAGAGTTTTTTAAAGAAAAAAGCTATTAAATATAATATTCCTTTATTATTTTATTAACTAAAAACTCCTTTAATTATATAGTTTAAGGTATTTATTTTAATAATAATAGGCTTCTTAAGGTTATATATTTATAATACTAGTATATTAATAATAGCTTTCTTAAAGTACTTTAAAAGCTTTAAAAGCCTTCTTTATATATTTAATTAGTTAATTTTTTTTTTTATTATTTAAATCTTTTTTAGTAAAATCTATAAGTAGTATAGTAATTTTACTATAGTTTTAAATAAATTATTAATAATAATTAACTAATTTAAAGAAACTTTATATTTCTTTAATTATTTTAAAGACTTTTTATTTTTTAATAATTATTATTTTAATAAGGTTTATTTTAATTTATCTTAGTAAAATAATATATCTTAGGAAGTTAACTTTCTATATATAAAACTAATACTTTTTTAGTTTTATTAATAAGTTTACTATTTATAAAGTTTCTAAAACTTAGTATATATATTATTTATATTTTTTTAAAGTATTAAAGTAAATTAATATATTATTTAAATATATAATAATAAACTTATTAATATATTCCTTAAGGACTTTATTAATTATTCTTTAAAATATAGTTAATATATTAGTAAATTTAAAAAGTATAATTAAATATTTAAATAATTTATAATATATTTTAAATACTATTTTTTATTTATTTCTTTTTTTAATTTAAATAAAGTTATAGGCTTTTTTTAAGTTAAAAGCTATAAACTATTTTATAATTACTAATTTATTTTTAATTTTAAAAATTAATAATAGTAGTATTTAATCTTTAATAGTAATTTTATTAAGTTATTAATAATTAATAATTAATTATAACTTTTTATTTTTCTTTAATATAAATATTATAAAGTATTTTATTAATAAGTTAAAAACTTAAATATATTCTTTTTTAATTATTTATTTAATTATTTTCTTAAAGTTTTAAGTTCTTTTTTATTAAGGTTATAAATTTTATAAATCTTAGATTATTTTCTATTTACTAACTTAATAAAGTAATTTTATTATAAATATAATAGTAACTTAGTATTTAATATTACTTTATATAGTTTTTTATATTTTTTATATTAGTAAAGTATTTTAGTAAAAGTATTTTTAAGTTTTCTTAATTTTTTTTTCTTATACTTTACTTAATACTTTATTAAGTACTACTAGCTTATCTTTAAATTATATTATAATTTTATTAATATAAATATATTTTACTTTTTTATATTATTTATTATATTATAATAATATTAGTAATTTATTTTCTTTAAACTTAATTATTTTTATTTTTTTTATAATTAATATAAAGGATTTTAGTTCTTTTAGTAATATAACTTTACCTTTTTATTTTCTTTAGTATAGTTAATATTTAAGTATATTTTTAATATTTTAGTAAACTTTATTAGTTTTTTATTAAATAATAAAGTTATTATTAAGTAACTATAAGTAGCTTAAAAGAATATTATTTTTTAGTATATTTAAAATACTAAATTTAATATTATAGGTATTTTTATTAATAATTAATAAAAGATAATTAGTTTTATATTTAATAAATCCTTTTTTTATTTCTTCTTTTATAATATTTATAATTTATAATATTTATTTTACTTAATAAATAGGGATTTATAATTCCTTAATTAAGTATAGTAAAATTAAGTTATAATTTAATTTACTATTAATATATATAATAATAGCTTTATTTTTAAGTTATATATTTACTTTAAGTTTTTTTATTTTAGTTATTTTAACTATATTAATTTATATTTTTCTTTAGTTAAGGTTATACTTTTCCTTAGTAATAATATTAAAGTCTTTAATTATTTATTATTATACTTTTTATTATTAAAGTTTTTAATATTATTAATATTTATTAATATTAATTTTATTAATATAGTATTTATAAAAGTATTTAATATCTTTTATATAAGTATAACTTTTATTATATATTTTAAAGTTAAATTTATTATAATATAATTAATATTAAAGTTAATAATATTTTTTTTTTTTACTTAATATTTTTTATAATAGTTTATTTTTATATTATAGGGGGTTTTCTTTAAAGTAGGCTTCCTATTATATATACTATTCTTTAATTTTATAATTAAAATATTATTTATATTTTTAGTTAAAGTATTAGTTTAAGTTAATTTTTATATAATTTTTATTATATAGATTTTTATTTTAAATTTAAAAGTATTAATTATAGATTTTCTATTTTATAGTATTTATTATATAATATTTTATAATATTATTTTATTATTAATTATTTATAGTTTTCTATAAATAAAGTATTATATATAAGTTATATTTTTTTTTATTTAAGGAACTAATCTTAAGTTATAATAAGGTTAATAAAGGATTTATATTAGTATATTCTACTAACCTATTATTACTAAGTACTTATTATTATATAATTTTATATTATTTAAGTATTTACTAGAATTTACTTAGGTTTTATTTTTAACTTTTTTTAATTTATAATTAAAGGGTTTTTATTTATAAAGGTAATTTAAGTCCCTAGGGTTTTTATAATTTATAATTTATATATAGTTTTAAAATATTAAAGTTAATATATTTTTTATTTTACCTAAACTTTTTTTTTATTTATAAATAAATTTATTTTTTTATTTTTTTCTTTTTTATAAGTAAAATATTAAAGGCTTTATATTATAATTTATTTACTTTATATTTTTCCTAAGTTATAAAAGTAAGTTATTTATTAATAACTTTAGTTTTTAATTATTTTTTAACTTTTTTAAAAGTTATAGTATTAATAATAATTTATTTTAACTACTTTTTCTTAAGTATTTTTAAAAATTATTTTAATTTTTCTTTTTACTTTTATATATAAAATATTAATTATTATAGTAAATAGTTTAACTAAGTAAGTTATAAAGTATAGTTTTAATAATATTAATTTAAACTTTATTAAACTTTTTATTTTTATTAATAGATTTTTTAAAGTTATTAAGTTTTTTATACTTTCCTTAGTAGTCTTTTTCTTATAACTTATTTTACTATAGTAATTATATTTACTTATAAATTTATAAATATTAATAATATTTAGATTTATTAGATCTTAGTTTTTTATTATTAAATAAAACTATATTATACTTTTTTCTTTAGTTAAAATAATATTAAAAGTATTATTAATTTTTATTATTTTCTTTTTTTTATTTACTTTTCCTTATATTATTTATATTATTAATTATTAATATAATAGGATTTTTTAAATAGCTTTTTAAAAGTATTAGGTAGTTTATTTTTTTAAAGTTTATTTTTTATATTATTTATTAATCTTTAATAATATAATATTTTTTAGCTTTATTTTTAAAGTTAGTTTTTATATAAAAGTAAATAAATTTAGTAATATACTTAGTATATATATTTTATTATATTAAACTAAGTAATATATTTTTAGCTTTTTTTTTTATTAATTTAGCTAAATAATACTTTAAGTTAATTTTTAAACTTTTTATAATTATTAAAAAAAGTATTTATAAAGTTTTTTTTATATATTTATTTATTTTATTTAAAGTCTTAAAGGTAAAGTTTAAATTAATTTTTAGGTCCTTTAGTAAGTTAACTTTTTATAATATTAATTTATTATTTTTTTAAAGCTATAGTAATTAAAAAATACCTAAAGTAAAACTTTATATTTATAAAAAATCTTTTAATTTTTATAAATTTTTATTAAATAAAGTTAATAAAGGTAGTTTAATAATTTCCTTTAGTTTTTTTTTATAAAAACCTTTTTATTAACCTTAAGCTATAAGTAATTATTTTTACTAAATATTAAGTTATTTATTAAGTATATTAATAATATTTTATTAATTTTAAATAATTTATTTTATATAAGTAAATTAAGCTTTAAGATTTATAAAGTATTACTAAGCTTTAGTAATATTAACTAAAAGTAATTATAATACTCCTAAGGTTACTATTACTTTAATTATTTCTTTAAGTAAGTTTAGAATTTTAATATTATTATTATATATACTTTAGGCTTTACTTTTTTAATTTATTTTTAAATTTAAAATTTAAAAGTTAATTATTTAGTATTTTTATAATAAATATTACCTATAGTTTAAGGTAACTTTTAAATAAAAGTTATAAATATATAATAAACTAAGCTTTTATAAAGTTAATATAAAAGAAATTTCTAAAGAATAAACCTTATACTAAGTTTATATTAGTAAATAAATTAAGCTAAACTAGTAGGTAATTAATAAAAATAAAAGGGGTTTATTTATATAATTAATAAATAATACTATTTATAAATATAATTAAGTATTATTTTATATTTATAATTAACTATTTAAACTATTTTAAATAAATATTATAAAGTAAATATATAGTATAAAGCTTACTTAAGCTTACTTAGCTAAAAGTAAGCTAGGTTCTTAAATAAGTAATAGCTTACCTTAGTTTACCTATAGTTACTATAAGCTATTTTATAATTAGATCCTTTAATCTATTATTAATTCCATAGTACCTACCCTATAGGCCTGTTGTTATAATTATAAATGTGTTAGTTTATAATATTTATATTTTTTATAAATATATTATAAATTAGGATTAACTATTAAAAAAAAAAACTACTTTATAAAAGCATAAGGTAATTATATATATTATAATAATTATAATAATAATTTTTACTTAATAGTATTTAAGTAATTAATAAAGCTTTATATTATAGCTATAATAATAATAAATATATTAGTAATTAATTTAAGTTAATATTATATAATAACCTTAATATTATATTATAAAATTAAATATTTATTAAATACTACTACTAACTATAAATATTATTATAATATATATAAAAAGGAGGATAAAATAAATATTATAACTTAGTATTATAAACTAATACATTTATGGTTGTAATAATAGGCCTATAGGGTAAGTACCTTAAATAAAGAACAGACTATTTTATTTAATTATATAAGTATTTATAATATAATAAGTAAATACTTAGTAAATAAGAACTTAATTAAGAAAGTATTTACTTATAATAGTGTAAATACTAAGTAAATACTTAATTATATATTTATTTTATAATACTTATTTAAAATAGTTTAAATAGTTAATTATAAATATAAAATAATACTTAATTATACTTATAAAAGTATTATTTATTAATTATATAAATAAACCCTTTTATTTTTATTAATTACTTATTAATTTAGCTTAGTTTATTTACTAATATAAACTTAGTATAAGGTTTATCCTTTAGGAATTCCTTTTATATTAATCTTATAAAAGCTTAGTTTATTATATATTTATAACTTTTATTTAAAAATTACCTTAAACTATAGGTAATATTTATTATAAAAATATTAAATAGTTAATTTTTAAGTTTTAAATCTAAGAATAAATTAAGAAAGTAAAGCCTAAAGTATATATAATAGTAATATTAAGATTTTAAACTTACTTAAAGAAATAACTAAAGTAATAGTAACTTTAGGAGTATTATAATTACCTTTAGTTAATATTACTAAAGCTTAGTAATACTTTATAAATTTTAAAGCTTAGTTTACTTATATAAAATAAATTATTTAAAATTAATAAAATATTATTAATATACTTAATAAATAACTTAATACTTAGTAAAAATAGTTACTTATAGCTTAAGGTTAATAAAAAGGTTTTTATAAAAAAAACTAAGGGAAATTATTAAACTACCTTTATTAGTTTTATTTAATAAAAATTTATAAAAAATTAAAGAATTTTTTATAAATATAAAGTTTTACTTTAGGTATTTTTTAATTATTATAGCTTTAAAAAAATAATAAATTAATATTATAAAAAGTTAACTTACTAAAAAACTTAAAAACTAATTTAAATTTTACTTTTAAAACTTTAAATAAAATAAATAAATATATAAAAAAAACTTTATAAATATTTTTTTTAATAATTATAAAAAGTTTAAAAATTAACTTAAAGTATTATTTAACTAAATTAATAAAAAAAGAAAAGTTAAAAATATATTACTTAGTTTAATATAATAAAGTATATATATTAAATATATTATTAAATTTATTTACTTTTATATAAAAACTAACTTTAAAAATAAAGCTAAGAAAATATTATATTATTAAAGATTAATAAATAATATAAAAAATAAACTTTAAAAAAATAAACTACCTAATATTTTTAAAAAGCTATTTAAAAAATCCTATTATATTAATAATTAATAATATAAATAATATAAGGAAAAGTAAATAAGAAAAAAAGGAAATAGTAAAAATTAGTAATACCTTTAATATTATTTTAACTAAGGAAAAAAGTATAATATAGTTTTATTTAATAATAAAAAGCTAAGACTTAATAAATTTAAATATTATTAATATCTATAAATTTATAAGTAAATATAATTACTATAGTAAAATAAATTATAAAGAAAAAGACTACTAAGGAAAATATAAAAAACTTAATAACTTTAAAAAATCTATTAATAAAAATAAAAAGTTTAATAAAGTTTAAATTAATATTATTAAAACTATACTTTATAACTTACTTAATTAAACTATTTACTATAATAATTAATATTTTATATATAAAAGTAAAAAAGAAAGATTAAAATAGTTTTTAAAAATATTTAAAAAAAAGTAGCTAAAATAAATTATTATTAATACTATAACTTTTAAAAAAGTTAAAAAATAATTAAAAACTAAAGTTATTAATAAATAGCCTACTTTTATAATTTAGGAAAAATATAAAGTAAATAAATTATAATATAAAGCCTTTAATATTTTACTTATAAAAAAGGAAAAAAAATAAAAAAATAAATTTATTTATAAATAAAAAAAAAGTTTAAGTAAAATAAAAAATATATTAACTTTAATATTTTAAAACTATATATAAATTATAAATTATAAAAACCCTAGGGATTTAATTACCTTTATAAATAAAAACCCTTTAATTATAAATTAAAAAGAACTTAAAAATAAAACCTAAGTAAATTTTAGTAAATACTTAAATAATATAGAATTACATAATAATAAGTACTTAGTAATAATAGGTTAGTAGAATATACTAATATAAATCCTTTATTAATCTATTATAACTTAAGAGTAATTCCTTAAATAAAAAGAAATATAACTTATAGTATAATACTTTATTTATAGAAAACTATAAATAATTAATAATAAAATAATATTATAATATATTATATAATAAATACTATAAAATAAAAAATTTAGTAATTAATACTTTTAAATTTAAAATAGAAATCTATATAATAAAAATTATATAAAAATTAACTTAAACTAATACTTTAACTAAGAATATAAATAATATTTTAATTATAAAGTTAAAGAATAGTATATATAAAAGGAAGCCTACTTTAAAGAAAACCTTTTATAATATAAAGATAAATATTATAAAAAATATTATAAAGAAAAAGAAAAATATATATTAACTTTAATATTAATTATACTATAATAAATTTAACTTTAAAATCTATAATAAAGGTAATACTTATAAAAAGAATATTAAATACTTTTATAAATACTATATTAATAAAATTAATATTAATAAATATTAATAATATTAAAAACTTTAATAATAATAAAGTATAATAATAAATAATTAAAAACTTTAATATTATTACTAAAGAAAATTATAACCTTAATTAAAAAAAATATATAAATTAATATAATTAAAATAACTAAAATAAAGAAACTTAAGAGTAAATATATAACTTAAAAATAAAGCTATTACTACTATATATTAATAGTAAATTAAATTATAATTTAATTTTACTATACTTAATTAAGGAATTATAAATCCCTATTTATTAAGTAAAATAAATATTATAAATTATAAATATTATAAAAAAAGAAATAAAAAAAGGATTTATTAAATATAAAATTAATTATCTTCTTATTAACTATTAATAAAAATACCTATAATATTAAATTTAGTATTTTAAATATACTAAAAAATAATATTCTTTTAGGCTACTTATAGTTACTTAATAATAACTTTATTATTTAATAAAAAACTAATAAAGTTTACTAAAATATTAAAAATATACTTAAATATTAATTATACTAAAGAAAATAAAAAGGTAAAGTTATATTACTAAAAGAACTAAAATCCTTTATATTAATTATAAAAAAAATAAAAATAATTAAGTTTAAGGAAAATAAATTACTAATATTATTATAATATAATAAATAATATAAAAAAGTAAAATATATTTATATTAATAAAATTATAATATAATTTAAAAATAAGCTAGTAGTACTTAATAAAGTATTAAGTAAAGTATAAGAAAAAAAAATTAAGAAAATTTAAAAATACTTTTACTAAAATACTTTATTAATATAAAAAATATAAAAAACTATATAAAGTAATATTAAATATTAAGTTACTATTATACTTATAATAAAATTACTTTATTAAGCTAGTAAATAGAAAATAACCTAAGATTTATAAAATTTATAACTTTAATAAAAAAGAACTTAAGACTTTAAGGGAATAATTAAATAAATAATTAAAAAAGAATATATTTAAGTTTTTAATTTATTAATAAAATACTTTATAATATTTATACTAAAGAAAAATAAAAAGTTATAATTAATTATTAATTATTAATAACTTAATAAAATTATTATTAAAGATTAAATACTACTATTACTAATTTTTAAAATTAAAAATAAGTTAGTAATTATAAAATAATTTATAACCCTTAATTTAAAAAAAGCCTATAACTTTATTTAAATTAAAAAAGAAATAAATAAAAAATAATATTTAAAATATATTATAAATTATTTAAATATTTAATTATACCTTTTAGACTTACTAATATATTAATTATATTTTAAAGAATAATTAATAAAGTCCTTAAGGAATATATTAATAAATTTATTATTATATACTTAAATAATATATTAATTTACTTTAATACTTTAGAAGAATATAAATAATATATTTACTAAGTTTTAGAAATATTATAAGTAGTAAACTTATTAGTAAAATTAAAAAAGTATTAGTTTTATATATAAAAAGTTAACTTCCTAAGATATATTATTTTACTAAGATAAATTAAAATAAACCTTACTAAAATAATAGCTATTAAAAAATAAAAAGTTTTAAAATAATTAAGGAAATATAAAGTTTCTTTAAATTAATAAACTATTACTAATAGTTTATTAAAAACTATAGTAAAATTATTATATTACTTATAGATCTTACTAAAAAAGATTTTAATAATAAACTAAAAAAAACTAACTTATTAAATATATAAAGAAGGCTTTAAAGCCTTTAAAGTACTTAAAAAAGCTATTATTAATATACTAATACTATAAATATATAACCTTAAAAAGGCCTATTATTATTAAAATAAATACCTTAAACTATATAATTAAAGGAGTTCTTAGTTAATAAAATAATAAAGGAATACTATATTCTATAGCTATTACAACCTGGCTTTTATGGTTATAGTAATAGGCCTTATAGGTTAGACAATAGTTATAAATAAACGTTAGACTAATTAATTTAATTAAATATAGATTACTAGATATTTAATAATCTAATAATTATAAAGCTATAAATCTGAAATACTATACTATATGTTAGATTATTAGAAATACTAATAATCTAAGATAGGATTATTAACTTATTTAATAATTTAGCCTAGTAACTAGGTATATAAATTTACTTTATATTATTTATTAAAATACTTAAATAGCTAGTTATTATTAATATAATAATATTTAAATTAAATACTTAAATATTTCTTTTTATAGTTAGTAATAAAATTACTTATTTACTAACTTAACTACTTTACTAATATAAACTATAGAACTACTTTAAGGTTTATCCCTTAGGAATAGCTAACCTATATTAACCTATAGGCCCTAGTTTATTATATAATAATAACTCTTATTTAAACAGTTACCTTAGACTCATAGGCAATAAAATACTAAGGAATTAATAGTTTATAAGCTTTTAGAGTTTTAAATAATAATATTAATTATAAAAGTAAAGCTTAAAGTAATTATAATAGTAATATTAAAATACTAAATAATTTTAAAAATATTACTGAAGATATTATAATAGCTTTATAACTACCTACTAGCTTAAATAAAACTAACTAGCGCTTTATAATAATTTTAAAGAACTTATAAAATAAATACATTAGACTATTAATACTTAATGTAGCTACTATAGTAATACTTTAAGGTTAATAAGTTAGTTCTTTTTAGCTTTATTATTAAAAATTTTTTTAATAAGATCTATAAGTAATATAATAATTTTACTATAATTCTTAATAAACTATTAGTAGTAGTTGGGAACTTTATATTTCCTTAACTATTTCCTAAAACTTTCTATTCTATAATAGTAGTTATTTTAGTAAAGGTTATTTATTTACCTTAATAAATAATATATTTTAAGAAAGTGCTTTATATATAAAATTAATATTTCTTAGGTTTTTATAATAGGTTACTTTATAGGAATTTTAAAACTTAATATACTTATTATTTATATTTTTAATATTAAAGTAAATTAATAATATTATTTAAATATATAATAATAAATTTATTATTATATTCATAGATAATTATTTTTTTAAATATAGTTATATATTAGTAAATCTAAAGGAGTATAATAAATATTTAAATAATTTATAATATATTTTAAATATTATTTTATTTATTTTCTTTTTAATTTAAATAAAAGTTATAAGCTTTTAAATTAAGGATTATAAATTATTTTATAATTACTAACTTATTTTTAATTTTAAAAAAAATTAGTAATAATTAGTATTTAATCTTTAATAATAATTTTATTAAGTTATTAATAATTAATAATTAATTATATTATTTTTTAATATAAATAATATAAAATATTTTATTAATAAATTAGAAAACTAAATATATTCTTTTTTAATTATTTATTTAACTATTCCTTAAGAATCTTAAGTTTTTTTATTAAAGTTATAAATTTTATAAATCTTAGGTTTTATCTCTTTAGCTTAATAAAGTATTTATTATAAATAATAAGTAACTTAATATTTAAAAATATTATTTTTTTTTTATATTTTTTTTCTTAATAAAAAATATTTTTAAATTAAAATATTTTTTAATTTTTTAATTCTTTTCTTATACTATAATACTTTTATTAAGTATATATTTTTGATTATATTATAATTTTATTAATATAAATATATTTTACTTTTTTTATATTATTTATTATATTATAATTAATATTAGTAATTTATTTTCTTTAAACTTAATTATTACATTTTCTTTATAATTAATATAATTTTTTTAATTTTTTATGGGGTTTTTATTTATTTCTTTATTATATTTAATATTTAAATATTTTAATATCTTAGTAAACTTTATTAGTTTTTTATTAAATAATAAAAATTATTATTATGTAACTAGGGGTAACCTAAAAAGAGAATATTATTTTTTTAGTATATTTAAAATACTAAATTAAATATGGGTAGGTGTTTTTATTAATAGTTAAAAGGAGATAATTAATCTTATATATAATAAATCCTTCTTCTAACTTTTTTTTTTTATAATATTTATAATTTATAATACTTATTTTTTTTTTTTTTTTTAAATAAGGATTTATAATTCCTTAATTAGTTAAAAGTAAAATTAAATTATAATTTAATTTATTATTAATATAAGTAGTTAATAGTATATTTCTTAAGTTATATATTAATCCTAAGTTTCTTTATTTTAGTTATTTTAACTATATTAATTTATATATCCTTTTTTTTAATTAAAATTATAATTATCTTTAATAATAATATTAAAGTCCTTAATTATTTATTATTATATTGTATTATTATTAAAGTTTTTAATATTTATTAATATTTTATTAATATTAATAATTTTATTAATATAGTATTTATAAAAGCGTTTAATAATTTTTTTTATAAATATTACCTTTATTATAAATTTTAAAAGTTAAATTTATTATAATATAACTAATATTAAAGTTAAGTATACTTCTCTATTTTCTTTATAATACTTTTTATAATATTTATCCTTATCATTTATATATGATTTAGTTTTCAAGGTAGGCTTCCTCTTTTATATATATTATTCTTTAACCTTATAGTTAAGGTATTATTTATATCCTGTAGTGGGAAGTACTTAATCCTAAATTAATTTTTTTATATAAATTTTATTATATAAGTTTCTATATTAAATTTAAAAGTATTAATTACTTAATTTTAATTATATAATAATTAATATATAATATATTATTATATTACTTTATTATTAATTAATTATAGTTTTTTTATAAATAAAGTATTATACTTAAGTTATATTTCTTTTTTATTTAAGATTACTCTAAGTATAATAAATATAAGTAATAGGGATGTATATTAGTATATTCTACTAGCCTAATTTTTACTGAGGGTGCTTATTATTATGTAATCCTATATTACTTAAATATTTATTAAATTTACTTAAGTTTTATTTTTAGTTCGTATTTAATTTATAATTAAAAAGTTCTTATTCATAAAATATTAGATCCCTTTAAGGAGTTTTTATAATTTATAATTTATATATAGTTTTAAATATTAAAAGTTAATATATTTTTATTTTACTCAAACTTTTTTTTTATTTATAAATAAATTTATTTTTATTTTTTTCCTTTTCTATAAGCTAAAATATTAGGGCTTTTCTAATATAGTTTATTTACTTTATATTTTTTCTTAAATTATAAAGGCAGGCTATTTATTAATAACTTTAGTTTTTAATTATTTTTTAACTTTTTAAAAGTTATAGTGTTAATGTTAATTTATTTTAGCTGCTCTTTTTTAAAATATTTTAAAAACTACTTTAATCTTTCTTTTACTTTTTTATATATAAAATTATTAATTATTATAGTAAGTAGTTTAATTAAGTAAGTATTATATAGTATAGTACCATAAAAATAATATTAATTTTTTCTTTATTAATCTTTTTTTATTTTTTTATTAATAGATTTTTTAAAGTTATGGTAAGTTTTTTATATTTTCCTTAGTAATTTTTTTTTCTTTATAATTTATTTTATTATAGTAGTTATATTTACTTATATCTATAAATAATAATAAATATTTAATTTTATAAGTTTTAATATATTATATTTTTTTCTTAATTAAAATAGTATTACTTATTTCTCTTTTTCTGCCTTTCTTTTATATTATTTATATTATTATTATTAATATAATAAATTTTAATCTCTTTTTTTTAAAAAATATTAGGTAGTTTATTTTTAAAGTTTATTTTTATAATTATTTATTAGTCTTTAATAATATAGTATTTTATATTTTTTATTTTAAAGTTATTTTATATAAAAGTAAATAAATAATAATATATTTAATATATATATATATTATATTAAACTAAGTAATATATTTTTATTTTTTTTTTTATTGAATTTAACTAAATAATAAATTTAAATTAATTTAAACTTTTATAATTATTAAAATATTTATAAAGTTTTTATATTTTTATTTTATTTAAAGTTTTAAAAATAAAATTTAAATTAATTTTTAAATTTTTTTAGTAAATTAACTTTTTATAATACTAACTTATTAATTTTTAAAACATAATGTTAAAATACTTAAAGTAAGACTTTATATTTATAAAAAATTCTTTAATTATTTATATTTATTAAATAAAAACTATTAATTAATAATTTCCTTAATTTTTTATAAAAAACCTTTTTATTAACTTTTAAACTATAAAACTAACTTATTTTTACTAAGTATTAATTTATTTATTTAGATATATTAATAATATTAATTTAAATAATTTATTTATATAAGTAAACTAAAAACTTTAAAATTTATAAAAAGTATTATTAAACTTTAGTAATATTAACTAAGTAATTATAATACTCTAAACCTTATTACTATTACTTTTATTTATTTATTTAAGTAAATTAAAATCTTAATATACTATTATATATACTTGAAACTATTTTTCTTAATTTATTCTTAGGTAGAAAAATTAACTATTTAATATTTTTTATAATAAATATTACCTATATTTAATAGTAATATTAATTTAAAGGTAATTATAATACTCTAAAGTTACTATTACTTTAGTTATTTCTTTAAGTAAATTTAAAATCTTAATATTACTATTATATATACTTTAGGCTTTACTTTCTTAGTTTGTTCCTAGATCTAAAGCTTAAGAATTAACTTATTTAATATCCTTATAATAAATATTACCTATAGTTTAAGGTTAACCTTTAAATAAGAGTTATAAATATATAATAAACTAAGCTCCTATAGGATTAATATAAAAGGAATTCCTAAAGAGGATAAAACCTTATACTAGGTTTATATTAATAAATAAACTAGGCTAAACTAGTAGGTAATTAATAAAAATAAAAAAGGTTTAGTTTATATAATTAATAAATAATACTTTTATAAGTATAATTAAAAGTATTATTTTATATTTATAACTAACTATTTAAACTATTTTAAATAAGTATTATAAAATAAATATATAATTAAGTATTTACTTAGTATTTATACTATTATAAATAAATACTTTCTTAATTAAGTTCTTATTTACTAAGTATTTACTTATTATATTATAAATACTTATATAATTAAATAAAATAATGTTTTTATTAGGTACTTTACCTATA
>JARWZN010000001.1:83645-129865 GCA_030015385.1 Trichoderma sp. BMH-0061
GATTATATATAAATATATAAGACCTTATATACCTATTAAGTGCTCTACTACAGCTGTAGTTTATATGTGCGGAACCTTCTTTATTATAACACACCAGCGGATGCTATGGCTTACAGTAGTAATTATAGTTAACTCTGGAAAATCTAAAGGCTGCTTAACACCTATAAGAAGAGAAAGGTTAAATACGACGAAGGTAATAGATAGACCGCTGACGACTTGTTTGTAATTACGAGGTCAGGTGTAATGGATGGATGACTACAGGTGCCACATGTACTTCCGAACGCCCGATCACAGGCGACAAGGAAACTACCGCGGCCTAATCGGCAAGTCCCGCCAACTCAGATCGTGTCACCTCACCCACTTTCAATTCTACCTCGGCCCCTGGATCACTATATACAAAGAGGCCAGTAGAAATGGAGTCCCGAATTGAATTATCTACCATGCACCAGCTTGTTGAGGTAATAGTCACTTCATCCAGGAATGCCCTACTACCATCTAATGAACCAATGTGGTCAGGCAAGGGATGAAGACGACAACTGGACTGGGTTAAAGGACAGGGAAGCCAGACGCAAAAGGCAGTATCGTCTGAACTCCCGACTCATACAGTTGGTGATGTTCTGACTTGTAGACTGCCCATCGCTACTTTGACTCACAAATAATTACAGGAAAAAGGAAACTTCTGCAAGACAAGTCGTCTCAGCAAGCTGTTCAAACCGGACCTCACCAACCCTCATTCCCTTCAGCAGCTGAGCAGATTCATATTTATGAGAGTCTTGGGGCTGCATGGCAATGCATCCATCGCACGCGCCACGCTTCTCGTAGCTCCTTAGAATGCATGATTGTGACTGCTCCTTCATTTGCGCCATTTCGCCTAGATGGGAGTACAGTATTCCCACTATCTTCTGACCATCTCATTCCCCTTGTGCAATTCAATGCTTTTCGCGGCACCTTGACAAACATGGCTATTCTCTCAGTAACGCATCTCATCCCTCCCGAGTGCGACATCACCGAAGCTCTGCACTCGACGCCTCTCTTCACTCCGCCNCCGGCACCGCCACCTTCACTGATGCCAACGGCGCTNCAGCAATCTGTGCCACATGATACGTGGATTGATCTTCTTCCTGACGCGACCATGCGTGACAACGCCATTCGTACCATGCACTTGTTTCGTGCAGAAGACATATGTGGCGACATGTTGGGGAATCCTCAACAAGGAAGAAATACGATTGAGATGAACGGAGTATTGGTCTGNGGGAATCCGTGGGATCCCAGCGGCTGGGAGATGACTGAGGGTTTCTTGAAGAAATGGGGGTTTCTGCTCAAAGGCTGCTGGGAGGCAATGGCGGCGACAAACCATTGGAGGGCGCAAAGNGGAGATGAGCCGCTTGTTTTTGATGTTTCATAACTATCTGGTCGCTACGAATGACGATTACTTTGGAGATGTGCTTCTTGGATATAAAGTATTAGAGTATTAAAAATGCTTTTCTAGCTTACTTGTAATACGGTATTAGTAGATGACTGTATAACTGCTGCTCCGACATGTTGGCAAATTATCTCGCGTAAAGTATCCCCAGCCTCACATAAACGGCTTGACTTGCTCTTCTGACCATTCCCAAAATTTCTCTGCGATACCAGTCCCGCCCTCGGCCTTGGACTTTGAGCCTTCGACCAGATCAGGCCTCTGACTGCTGAAGCGGCCCCACGGCTGGATCCAAGCACCGCTCTTCTCCAGGGTTACTTCTGGCGAGAGACCGGCAAACAGCTCAGTATAAGCGCCGTTGATCGGCGGATACACCATCATGTTGATGACCACCATCTGCAACGACGAAACATGGCGTTGGAGCTCAGTCTTCAAATTGCCTGGGTGGAGAGACACGCTGACGATGCCATCATTCCGGTGCAGTTTTGCATACTGCGTTGCGTAGTAGTAGACTCCGGCTTTGCTGATTCCGTATTTAGCCCATTTACCAATATCCTTCCTGTAATCCATATTGTCGAAGTCTATGCCTCCGGGTGGAGAGCGGTG
Organism: Trichoderma sp. BMH-0061; assembly: GCA_030015385.1. Lineage (NCBI taxonomy): Eukaryota > Fungi > Ascomycota > Sordariomycetes > Hypocreales > Hypocreaceae > Trichoderma > Trichoderma sp. BMH-0061. The sequence goes on from JARWZN010000001.1 coordinate 85,672, forward strand.
AGTCGCCGATGACGATACCCAGATCACACGGACGGAGCCAGGAGCAGCAGTTTTTGCTGTGCTTATCAGCAACGGAGTGAGAAGCTGGGTAAATAAGAAAGTTGCCAGGCAGTTGACACCCAACTGCTCCTCATAGCCTTGTTTTGTTTTCGTACCAGTAGGAGAGAGCATTACACCCGCATTATTCCACAACACATCCAATCTGTTTTCGAGTCTAAGAAACTCGTCGGCCGACTGTTTAACGGAAGACAGGTCGTTGAGGTCGAGATGGAGATAAATGAGTCCCCCTCGCGATTCTGGATGCGCAGCCTTGATGTCAGCTATTGCTGCCTCGGCTTTCTTTGTGGATCGGGCGGTGATGTAGACTTTGGCGTTGTGCGAATAGAGGATCTTAGCCAGCTCTTTACCGACCCCACTGGAACATCCCGTCACCAAGAATACCTATGAACAGTCAGCTAGGCCATCTTTCTGAGATATGTGATAATATGGCATGCCTTTCCAGCTTGGCTGCTGATGGAATTCTCGGTGAACTGAGGCTTTGGTGGGAAATTATCTCTGAATGCAGGCATTCTGGATCTTTTCGGTGTCGCTCAACGGTAAATATGTGATGGATATGAGACAAAAGTACTGGTTTCCGGAGAACTGAGCCTATAGCAATAATCATATGGGATGTATAATTCCAGTGTCTCTGGAGCAGTAAATGGACTTTATACTTGCTTGAAAGATACAGTGGTCTCGGCCATGTGAAGCGTTCAGCCACTTCACGTAAGCAAGCACCAGGCATCTTGTTTGACTCCATCGCCACCCCCAGCCGTCACTAACATTCCCATTTTAGATGGGCATCATCCACCTGCATTAGCGTCATCTGCCTACATTAGCGGCATTAACACAAGGCGCTTGGGCGCTTCCCCATTTGGACTTGGTGGACTAGCAAGTACATAACCTTCAACTTGCAATCAATAGGAGATGGTTCCTGGAGCTGCCGGTCTGAGGTCAGCAGCATTCCTAGAAGAAATCCCAGGCAGATGTAGTTTCAAACGACAGATATATATCAATTTCGAGGGCGGCGGACGAATTTGAAAGCCGAAGATGGATGTAGACATCGACACGCAGGCACCTCCCAAACTCTCCTACAAGAACCTTTCATCACCCACGTCTGAACTGCCAGCTGGGGGCAAAAACCTTCTGGGAACTTGACATTGCAGCCGTAGTTTGTTCACCTTCACTCCTTATTAGAATGCTTTGGCTTTGTGGCCTAAGATGTCTATTCGACGAGAATCTTGCGATCCTTGCTTTAAAGCGCGGCGAAAATGCGACCGACAATATCCCATCTGCGAGAGATGTAGACGAAACTACAAGCCTTGTCACTATGTATACCCTCCTCCACTGCCAAGAGGAGATAGCGCCAAGAAATTGAGTAATATCACATTTCATCATTGCAGGGAATCGAGCTCAATTAGCTTGGCCACCGATGTGGGAGAGACTGGACAGAAGACACTTGGACTTGACGTGCTGTTTCAACCCAGCCACAGCCAGGCCGCGATGCAAGTAGGCCAGCTAAGCCGTCAAGCAATACCGACTACGCTATTCATAGGCAATGAACCGCTCGCATATGGACGACTGGAACTTGGATGGGTTTTTGATCAGATCCTACAATGCCCACTCGTGTTCGCCAATGAAGCGGAAACGATGTTTATTCACAAAGATTTATTCTTCGGTACACTCCCTGTACCGCTGCGCACAGCCTTTGGTATCTGCACTGGGATTGTGTCTTCAAATGAGTGTAGTCAGCCGTTATTATTTGGAGCGATGGCCACTGAAATCTCTGATTTGCTCGTTCAAGCCCCTGAGAGCGGACTCCTTGAGGATATAGCCAAGCTTCAGGCATCTGTGCTCTACCAAATCATCAGATTTGTCTATGGGAACCTTTATCAGCGCATCCTCGCGGAACAACAAGAGTTTTTGCTCAAGTCGTACGGGCTCAAGCTCCTCCGGCGGGTAGACACGGAGTTACGCCAGATGGAACCAAATTGGGAGATGTGGATACTTGTTGAAAGCATCCGTCGGACAGTTCTCATCGTTTTCAAGTTGTACACTTTCTACTGGGCTTTCAGGAACAGCACTTGTATAGAAACGAATGCCATCAAAATGTTACCAGTGTCCATTAAACCTGGTTGTTGGGCCTCCCGCGAGATTTACCTGCATTGTTCAGATCGGGACCAGACTACGATGTATGGTGATATTGCAGCTCGTTGGGAGGTATCGTCGTGGAAAAGTCTCGGGACATTTGAAAAGGTGCTTCTTACAAGCTATTATGGGATAAAAAGCTTTAATGATGGATTCAATTGTTCTGATCATTTAGTTTAGCTGATAAATGACAGCTAGAGATGCTTTTGTCCATCAATTTCGTATCTTGTCCGAGATGAGCGGACTCATTGCGATCTAGAATGAGCGACTGTCAACTTGGCTATCTATAGTCAGGCACAAAGCAGTAGCACAATCCAGTGAATAACAATTTATCGATTCCCATATACGTGAATTGGGTTTACTCCTTTGGAGTGTTCATCTCAGCTATATAGATGCATAGCTAATGCTCAACCACTAGGTCTGCCCTTAGGCGTTGGCTGTAGTGTAGACATCTTTCCCGCTCGAGTATCTCTTCACTGCCGTTTCATTTTTTGTCTAAATGAGATGCAAGCTAAAAAATTGCTGAGCTGTGGGAATACTGGTATTATTATTTCGGCTGCTCTATGGTCAGTTGAAGGTTCTGAGTTCGCTACCCTTATAGCGGGATAGGCAAAATCAGCCGTGATTGTCCGGCGGCAAGTTGTATTGTGTGCTTCGTTGGGCGCATTTCCACACTTGTCATCCTGTTCTCTCCAGTGCCCAGATTCCTCGCATAAACCGGCCATGAGCCACCGGCAATGGTGAGTCGAACTCTGGTCCCTTTGAGGAACTGATGTGCGCAATCACGTAATTCGACCGTCACTGGGCTTTCAGGATCTCTCTCGGGATCAATTGCATGGTATTCCTCCGTGATATTGTGCGACACTCCATTCAGGTCGACCTCGCTTAGCCGGATCCAGAGATCTGCATGCCCGGTGTCAGAAGAATGCGTGAGATGAACCGACGGTACGCCCAGCACCAATAAACCATTGTCATCCTCAATTGGACGGCTAGTGAATGTTAGCACGTCAGTGCGGGCAGCGTAAAAACTATCGTCAATGCGACCTGATATTGGGAACAGTAATGGTCCGCCTACAGCTGGAGTTGGATTTACTGGGTCAAAGGTGAAAGACGTAGAACTAGCTGTGTTTGGCGGCGGCTGATCCGATATAGTCTTGTCTTCATCCAGGTACATGATAAGTGGTGAAGACTTGGGTGGCCAAACTGTCATAGTTTTCCACTCGTCAGACCCAGAAATGAAGACACGGGCTTGTGGAAGTTTGGGAGTCTCAGACTCCAGCTTCTTGCCTCCGACGGTTCTCTCAATAAAACGAAAGACATCTCCACCAACCTTGACCTGACCAGCTTCTCCATGATCCCAAGGTCCGATGATAAGCTCAACCTGACAGCCACGCTGTTGTAACCGTTGATACTGCTTCAGAGTCTGCTGAGTAAAAGTATCGAACCATCCGCTGGTGAGAAGGATGGGCATGTCAACGCTAACGCGTTCAATAGCCTCATGCTGCCTCTTGTTCTGCCAGTAAGCGTCATCTGGAGATGGCCTCATTACAGCCTCGAGTGCCGATGACTCTCCTTCTCCAAGTAGAGTTGCCATACCGTCTCTCACAGGGAGAGATTCGAGAGCGGCATCGGCGGAACGTTTTATTGAAGACAGGCGCATCAAAGCAGGAATAAGTGCAGGGTCTTCTTGGTGAGTCAGTAGATTTGACCATGTTACACGTTCAAGGCGAAAAGCACCAGATCCCCAGTGCCAGTCCCAGAAATCGTGAGGCCCTACTGAGATTGCTGAAGCTACACAATCTTTTGGAGGGTCGCTCAACAGTGACCATTGAGCCCAGCCATTGAAAGAGGCCCCTATAGTTCCAAAGCGGCCAGGATACCACGACTGGAGCCTCATCCAAGTAACGATGTCCGCAGCATCGCTTGCCTCGTCTTCGCCCGGAATGCAGATGCCGTCAGATCCAAACGTGCCGCGCATACTAACAATGAGGACGTAGTAACCCCGAGCGGCAAATGCATGTCCCGAGGATAATGAGGTGAGCAGCCCGCGGCCATATGGTGTGAACAAGAAAAGCAGTCCAGATGGCGACGTTCCCTTTGGTAACCCGACAGGCTCATAAAGATCGCCACTCAGATTGATGCCGTCACGCATCGGGATGCGGACGGGCTCGACGCACCAGCTGCACGATTCGCGAGGGAGTCCCTGCTTCCATCCAACGAACCAGTCGATGGCTGCAAGAAGGTAGCCACGATTGGTCTTTGAGGTGGGCGCCATGGTTTTAATATTGGTGCAATCAGTGGGGCAGAATTGCTTGACTTATGTTTGAAGTGCTATAGAGACATTTGGAAGTGCTACATGGACAGTTCGTGGTGGGCTTCATGAAATAAGTATGACTCTCCACCACAATAACACCATGCGAATATAAATTGTAGTATTTCCGACATACGCGGCCGTATGTAGGGGAACTAGCTCAACTTTTATAGTAGATGTCATTTCTGACGACTTGACGTACGTGATCTGAAGCCGAGCTCCCTCGGAGGCGTTCGAGGTAAATTGCCATGCATCAAACTGGAAAACTTACTGACCGGCTGACAGGACTAGGTAGAATACGGAGTCGGGTTTGCGGTCTGGAGTGGAGAATATCCAGATCTGTCTTACTCCAAAAGTACTACCCCATGACTCGTTCTTTGGTTTGAATCGCCTCCGCAAACTCAGCGCGCTTCAGCCGAAAGCCTGCCGTGTCCCCTAAGAGCTGCATTTAAGACAAATAATTTGTCTACATACCTGCTTGGGAATGATCGGGAGAATAGTCAAGCGTACTCAAACCATCTCAAACATTATAACCGCGCAGTTATTATATCTGGGGTAGATCAGATCGATCAGTTCATGGACGGGACCCTCAATGTTTCCGCCTTTGCCGTGCGCTAGGGTCCGTCGATTCAGGCCGTAGAGATTGCAGTCTTAATTCGAACTGGAGCTGCACATTTCCACCACAACCTGAAGATTCTCCATTTCGTCCTTCGGGAAACTCCACTTTTGACCGCGCATAGCAAGCCACTGTATGCAGTCCAAGTGATCATATGTCTCCTGAATGGGCTCATGCCCATGTAATATGCACCTGCTTGTGCTTATGTTTGCGCTAGTCGCAATCTCAAAGGGCAAGCTCATCGGGTGCTCAATAGGAAATCTAATTGTATCGCCGGCCCATATTTGACCACAAGGTCAGCTAATCATCAAAGTTCGATGCACTGCGCTGTTCAATTTCCAACAGCTACACTTCAAGAGACTGCAAAATACCAGCAAATAGGTCTCCTATTTTTAAGCGTAAATCTCCATTTATCTACATATTATTTACACAAGCACTAGAACTATGTAAGAAAATACAAAAACAGACTGAGAGCAAGAACCATTTCATCTGCTAGGGTAGGCTAGTGTGCATTCGAATGTTTAATACAGCAGCGGGGACGGGGCCAGCACGCACCGCCAAATCCAAAAGTCCCCTTGAACTTCGGTTAAAAGAAGTACTATGCACCCTTTCAACTGAGAGCAGGCTAGATTTTACTCGATCGGGGAATGGCACTGTGATGGGTGGTCCAAGAATGCTTCCAAGGAGGGTTTGTGGTGTTGGGCTAGACATAGGTACATAAATACCCGATGTATAGAGCATTTCTGGGCTAAAGATTACATGTACTCGGCAACGGTCTCACTTTCGCTGCGTATAATACATTGCTATATTTTATAACCTCAGTACTTCTAACTAATTAGTTGTCCTGCAGCCTCAGTTGGCTACTTGTCTCGAGTTGCTTTAAAAGCGATTTAGCGTCCTCACTTGCTTTCATGGGCGCTCGGTTGTCGTCCGTGTTCTCTTTTAGATGCTTTGAGGGGCCAGCAGGCAGGTCGTTGGCCGCTTGGCCAATAGACGTTATCAAAATGTATCCTCGCAGTTCTCGGTCCTCATGGCTATCTTCTTTCTCAAGGCGAAAACGCTCATCCTTGGCCATATTAGCTCTGCGGATATCTTTGATCTCCCGTATGATCTTCTCGAGATCCTCCTCGGAGCATTTATTCCGCTCCAAAGCAAACTTGTCTTGTCGCACATATCGTCGTGTCACATCTGCAGCCCCATCGTAAGAAAACCCAATACAATAAGACATTTTCCTTCCCCAGCCATTTGCGTAAAGCAATGGCTTGTCCCAGGCTTCTTCACATGCATCCACATGAACCCATCGCTTTTGGTGGTTCGAGAAGACTTCAGTCCATACGTGGTCCTCGACATTCCAAACCCACCTGACGCGGGCGCCGACGGCTCGGCAGAGTAAGGTGAAGCAGTTCGTCCATTCGCCAACTCGCCCCCGTCGAGTTTGGAGTAATTTCCAAGCATCTGCATATCTAGGGAATCGGACATATGTCCTGCAGTCTGGGGATGAGCACCGGTAAAGCTCCACGCGAAATGCACGAGAGGCTGCCTCCTCTGGGGTTGGAGAGACTGCGCCTTGAGCAATTGTAGGAGACAGGCAGATGTCGCACGGTGGGTTGTTTACCCAAACAAAGAAGTCTCTTTTAAACCACCTATGTGAATCATANNNGCTTGGGGGAGTAATAATGATAGTAGACAAGAGGGTAACATGCCTTAGTAGTGCTTTAATAACACCATCTTCGTAGCCCCACTCTGGCCTGTCGTTACCCATGCTCTCAGCCTGAGCTTGGTAGACCTGTGAGTGCTCCTCGGCTTCGCTATAAATACGATCAAGAGGTATAAGTTTGAGAGCTTCATCCAACAGACCAGGGTTTTCATAATGGGTTGGCGTTAAGGATAGTGAGAGTAAAAGGTTTCGGAATTTCTGGGTGCCACGAGATCCATCATAGGGAGGGGGGCCNTCAGAAGAGCGAAACATGCTGTTAGGAGCTGCCTCGTTCAATACTGAAGGGCCACCCATTGGCTCCGGCGACCTGGTTGGCGCTGGCGAATAAGCGGGAGCGCTAGGTAATTGGTGCTCGGTACCAATGGATAGAAGTTTTGCTCCAAAGTCGAGGGCAGTGGGAAGATTGACCGACTGCGCATCGTGCCATGTTCGGATATCCTCAAAGATGCTCTGAAGGGGAATCACGTAGGCGTCGCCGAGCATGTCAGTCGCTACAATGTGTCCAAATACCTCATACGTAAGTGGGTCAATCACCCATGAACCAGAGTCCCCAATGCACACTGTCATGATCAGATTCAAAGTTGCAATCTGGGTACTTGATAAGCTTACCGTATGATCTTGTAGACAGAGGGTATAGACATCCACAAATGACTGGCCATTGCCGAGCATCAGTCTTGCTGGTAGTGATGAAAGTGTGCCGGGTATGCAACCCTGGGAGCCTCCAATCATAATGGCCGGCTGACCAAGAGCAGCTGGAGTAAGCCTCTTCTGAGCTGCGGTCAACTCGAGGTTTTTAGATTTGAGCGATGGGTGGTAATTTGGTTGATGTTTGGATGCATCAATCTCAATGAGGGCCCAGTCAAGATATTGGCCGCTCCCTTTGGTGTGATGCTTAGGACTTGGTAAAATGTTTCCAAGTTTTTGAGAGTGTTCAAATGCCCATGTCTCGGATAATTTCATCTCTCCCTCAGTGACTTCAGGTTCAGGACTTGAGATGGATCCGTCAGAAGACTCCAGCTCTAAAAGTTCCTTCATATCTTCATCGATGGAGGAATCATCATCATCCATGGAGTCCGAATCACTAGCAGGCAAGGGAGAATCTTCCCAATCGAGGAGGCCGTGACCAGCTGTCAACCCATACAACTCGAAGCCATCGCTCTGGGCCAACTTGATGATACCCCCAAGGGTCCCATGTCGAGCCTCCCCTGCATGATTGGTAAAGCGAATTGGAGTCCCGCACAAAGTCTTGTCCGATGGTGGCGTTGAAGAGCAATAAACTTCGATCGAGGTAGGACCCGTGGATTCCTGGGCTTCCTCGCCGTTCTGCAAGACTGTAAGCTGAGGCGCCAGGTCTTTGACAACCGGCCTAAAAGATGGTGCGGATAGATCTGGCGGCTGGCAAAGACTCTTGATGGCCCGGTGCTTCTCAAAGAATCGCTTTACTCGCTTGCATTGGCTTGGAGGACAGAAAACGACGAGGCAATCTTTGGCGTCGGTCTCTGACTTCCCAAGGACCAAGTAGCGAATTGACATAGGGCGATAAGACGAGGTAGATGAGAAGAGTTTATTGGCCGTTCTTATATACTGCACTAGGAGGCGTTCAATCTCCGGGACAATCTCGTTGAACCTCGCAATTGTGGCCGGGACCGCTTCCCTCTTGAATAGAAGCAATTTTTTCTCAGTTGGTAGCGGAAACGGAACTGTCTTGGTTGGAATTGCGCTTGCACTACAGACGGCCGACACTGTTTGGCTCTGCTCTGGAGAAGGCATGGCTGTCGCATACCCAGAATCGGGCAGAACATCGTCTTTGGCCGACGGCGAATCCATGGTGAAGCATCTCCCAGCATGCAGGCCACTGGCTACGCCAACAACTGCTGACATGGAGTCGCGCTGCCTCTTGATTCCGAAAATGAGAGAAGTGAAGGCCGCGATTTCATGATCAAGTTTGCTTTAAGCTGGAGATTTCTGGAGGAGTAATGAACTGCATGGATGATCTGCAGCGGGGAGGGGGCGACTGCGCATTCACAATGGCGCAGTTTGGCCCCAATCAACACCGCCATTCCCCCACGCGTCAAGAGACGCAAGCTCTTCAGAATGCAAGCTGATTGGCCCAAAGTTCGATTATTTATCATGAGAGAGCGATCCTTGGGTTTGCGTACGCGCTTTAAAGAGGGCAGCAGAGCCTCAAGGATCTGCGAACGCCCATTCTCGCATTTCTCCGCCTAAGATCGCGATGAACGCCTTTTCCAATGGCCGAATTAGGTCCTTTTCTCCCTCAACTGGTCGACTTGTATGACGCTCATTTCCAGAATCTATGTCAAACAATTTGGGGCTGGACACCATGCGATCTCTGCTCAATTGCAAGACCCTGCGTCGGGGAAGATTGTCCGCACCGCCGGCTTCTGAGACTCGAGCCTTTTTTCCAGTTCTACAAAGAGGTGACGGGATCCTACGTTCCCGAATCGCTGATTCCTGACGACCCGAGAGCGCTGAGCTGCCATCAAGACTTGATCGACATCATTCGTTTGCTGCAAGAGAAGCCTTCTCTGCCGCGGATGCAACTAACCAGAGAGTTCTTTTTGGCAAGAAACAATGTGGAAAAGGAACTTCCACCGCTTGCTGACCAACATCGGGCCTTCAACCTGGCCATGAAAGTGCTAGTCATGGTGGGTTGTCGCATCGACAACCAAGGCGGAGGTATCCTGGAGTTCGGTACCGATCCTTGCGTTTGGCGGAGCGACCAATCACCCCTCGACTTTACTGCAACAATCTTCCCCATCAGAGAGCATCCGAGTTTGAATGACGAGAATCAAGCATCTCCCGACATAAAAGCGGAATTGACTGCGGTAAGGCTGAAGCAGATTGCCGGCTTGAGATTTGAAGGAACAGCAGAACTGAGGGAGCACTTGAAACTTGATCAAAAGACTGGAGTTGTGAAAATCTACCATTTTACTAGCGTTCTGAAGGAGCATCTCAGAGCTTCAATTGATCCAATTGCGTGTCTATCTTCACCAGAAGCATTAATTAGGTATAGGATACTTGATACCTTCNNNAACATCTACCATAATACTGACTCANNNAGTCGCAGACTGGCTCTCGAAACCCTTGACTCACTTCAGCTTCTCTTCCCCTTGGATTCTGACTCACAAGCATTACTTCGATCTCTCGTTTCAAAGGAATCGTTCGATCCCGATTGTCTACGCTTCGGTTCTGCTTCATACCGACGCATTATTGAGAATAATATTCCGTATCAGTACTGGGGTTCTCGGCTCATGGACCTTTTTGATGAAATTGAGAACCCCAAGCCTCGGGGTTTCGTGCAGACCTGGCTGGACCAGAAGAGCAAGGCGAGGCATATCATGTTAGCTACGCTGGCTGGGCTGTTTATTGCCATCTTGTTAGGGTTTCTAGGGCTTATTGTAGCGATAGTTCAGACCTGGATTTCTTACCAGGCATGGAAGCATCCTGTTACCTGATAAGTGGGAGCGGAAACAATGTGATTGGTGAGCCCTGTTTGTCTGCTGCAAAGCAACACTTATTTGCGCAGCCTTGACTAATGAATCGCTTTCAAGCTTCACCAACACTAATGTTGCATTGGACTAAAGAAATTTAATAAACTCATCATTCTCTAATTACTCTGCAATTGCTAAACTAAAGGCCCATTGTCGGACTATACAAGTTGTGTCACGACACTTAGCTGCTCAGAACCACGCTGTACTGTCCATCAGCATCGTTGTTGCTGCTAACAAGGATACCCGGCTGAGCTCCACAGATCTTGTTGAGGCCAGCGCTGTCGCAAACATTTCCTTGAGAGCTGGTCGTAACAACAGTGCCGAGCTGAGCCTGAGGCTGGAATTGAACAAAACCAATTTTACCCTGGGGAATCAGCAGTCCCTCAGATGTACCATGCGTAGTAGCAATAGAAACACTGATTCCAAAGTTAAAGTTCGCATTTCCGTTAGCACCATCCTTGCCTGTGTCGCCGATAGTGGCTCCAAAGGTAATGCTCTCGGAGATGGTGTCGGTTACAGTGACGGAATCAGTGAATGTGACGGGGCATGGTCCACCAGAGTTTCGGCAATCAATCATTGAGGATCCTGACGCTTTAACTCCATTTCCTAGGCCCTGCTCGCAGTCGACGCAAAGAGCCTTCAGCTGACCAGAATCAGCCAGAGATTGACATGTGCCGGAATCCAAAACGCAGTTGCTGGGCGGGTTGAACGTCTGGCTTTGTCGCTTTTCGATTGGGGAGCTGTTCAATTCCGCCTCCAATGTCTCGTTGTGATACACAACTGGGACACGTCGGCCGGTAGAACTGAGGAGGTAATCGCCCTTCTCATCGGTGTGGATTACCCCTTGGCTTCTCTTCTCTTCGATGGCAGGGACTGTCTTCTTGACCATGATTGGTGGCGGGTATGAGCGCTTCGCAGTTACACCAGGACAATCTTTTCCGGTGTTGCAAAATGCCCACCAAATTCTGTTGGAAAGATTTGGGAGGTCATAGCATCCATTTTGGTGTTCCAGAGCAATGAGCTCTTCGCCACAAGTGGTGCCATCAGGTGGACCTTGCGAGATGGTGACCGACACTGTGGCCGGCATCCCTTGAATNNNCCACACACGTGAGTANNNCACACTTACAAATTTTGTGATGATTGAGAAGCTGATAAGAAGTATCTTTGGCAACTCCAATGGGTATATGCGTACCTCGTATCCTCCGGATGGGTTACCATTGGGGAATGCGCCATCGTTGAAAAAGCATGTACCAGTGCCAGCTGATCCAGCTGAAACAAGCGTCACAAGGCCACTTCCAGACGAGCAGCCTCCGGGGTGGTAGACGATGGATGCCATGATTGCAATATTTACTACTTGTACGATGTGAGTAAAGATAAAACTTCATAAAGTTGTGTCACTGACCTGTAATGAAGCTTTGTTTGTAAGTTATGGATGGCAAAAGATGTAGAAGGTTGAATTTGTTGTGTGAGTGAGATGATGTGTTGGTGCTGAGTGTTCTGTTTCTTCTTCACTTTTGAAAGGAGAGAGTCCTCTTTATATACAATTACGTGGAGGAAGATATTGTGTCAAGTCGTGTCCAAGCGAAACTTGGACAAAAGTTCATTGCAATATCACAGCCCCCAAGCTTGGATACCCATTCTTGCCATTGTTTCGAGGCTATGAGTTTCTAAAAAAATCATTAACAATAATAACTCATAGAAAATGAAGTTGTTTCTCCTGAAAGACTGTCAGATTACATCATGAACGAGACACGGCCGATCAAAATTGGAGCAAAATCTGACATTGCGACGATCCGAACAGAAGTTTTATACACCGTAATGGAATCTTAAGGTAGATCATGTTCTCAGCTTTAGCCCACGAACATACGGGCTGCTGGATATGTCAAAAGTTCAGTCAGATTACGTCACTAGCAGATGATTTAGTGAAAAGCACGGACGAACTGCTGTTTCGCTGTAAACATGTAATGATCTGCATCATCAGTTTGCGACTTCTTTAGTCGTTGGATGTTAATGCATGTGTCATATAGTGTGGCTATCTATAACAGTTTCACGTTGGCTATTAGAAGGCACGTAGAATTGAAGTGTAAAAGTAATATCAGGTCTTCAGTCTGTAGTGAGAGAGCCAAGCCGGAACATCGCAAACGACACGATGAACGCCCTACTTACACTTGTTGCAGATCGTGCCCCAGATTTTGCTTATTTGCAGCTGTCATGGAAATTAATGCCGATCTCAAGCTTCTGTCTTACGAACTAAAAGTCCACCAACCACCAACGAAACAATTGTTCTTTTGACACTAGAAGCACTATAAATATAGCGGCCGCAGTGGCAGATCTCTGGCGATCTTGGCGATCTTGCTTTTTGAGACACTAAAGTGGACTTGTCGAAGAGGGGGGTTTCCTAATTCGTATCAGCTGTGCTTACTTTGATCTGCATCGCTGCCTGTTACCCCTGCGCCAAAAGGGGGCGATGAGGCTTACAGCCCAAGTGACACGGCTCAGCTGGGCAAGCTGGGAGTCTGTTATACAACTTTGTTATTCAGAAGTTGAACAAGTATAAGGAATCATATGTTTTCAAAATCTATAAAGATGGGCTGAGATCGCAACAATGAATTGAAGTTCATCATCACAACTCAACAAACACTTCTCATCTCTACAGCTCAATAGCTATCACTGTCAACAACCACAAAGGAATACTTTCAACTTTGAAGATTCATATCTTTCAATTCAAGTAAATATTACAACTTCAAGTATTCCCAGAATTACATGCTAACAACTTTTCCAGAATGCAATACCTCGCTGTCCTCCCTCTTCTCTACACTGCTGCCGCAGCCCTCGGCATCAACTGTCGTGGCAACGCCAACTGCGTCGGCACTCCTGAATGCAGACTCGCTGATCTGATCTTGCAAGTCAGCCAACAAGACCCAAGCACATCCTACAGCCCTGGCCAGCACATTGCCTGCTGCGGCATTCCTGGCGGCAACATTTGTGCATTCACTCAGGGTATCAGCAACTCGATCACAGCTGGAGAGGCATTGGGTATGCTGCAGGGACTGGAATCTCACGGCTGCGGCCAGTGCGGTAGCATTCCCTTCAAGGACAACAACGTCGCTGAGGGACAGCTCACCGTCAACTGGACTGACCACTAAATCATTGAGCGATCTTGCACAATCATTTATGCAGTGCTTTTATCTCTTAGCTAGTGTACTCAACTTGACTTTTTCGTGGAGGAGATGGCCATCTCAAGGAAGCAGATATTTTCGAAATACGATCTTTTTAAACCTATATATATGCATGCCTTCACAAAATACTTACAAGTGACGAGGTGATATGTTAATATTTAGTCGATATTCGCCGATTTACAAGAAATTCGTCAATAGAAGAAATGACTTTGTACATTTGATAGCAGCTGGTAAACATTGATGTACGTAAAGTTTAGCAAATAGTGCATGTCATTAATGATAGTTCTTTCTATAATAGCTACCCTACTCTCCAAGTTCTCGATCTTTGTTCCAAAGCACAAATCGTAGCGCCCGCCAGCGGAGGGAATTATGCCTGATTCCTTTTCCGAGAAAATAAAACGGGATACCTGCCAGAAGGACTACTCCAGTAATGGATGCCATTGTACCGAAAGCAATGCTGTAACCAACCCGGTCAATCCATGGGTTGGTGTAAAAGGAAAGTAGAAATCCAAAACAAGCTGTCGTAGCGTTAGCTGGAGTCCATTTGATGCTAGGGTGCAGATGATATAACCTTTGAAAGCTAATTGCGTTACGACAACCTCCCTCCAATTGGCCGATATGAGTCGATTGTGTATACCATGCTTACGTTGACCGCTTGGACGATTGAGAAATTCACTCATGACTAGTTAGTTTATCATCTGTTTGGAGATGAGGATAAGTACTTACGTAGAGCAAGTCCAATGGTTGGAACCATCCAGTGTAATCTGTTTTGGATACCGACGCCATACAGGACTAGAGCAGTTGGAGCTGCTAGCACGCTGATTACTATAGCTGGAAGTCTCATTTCTGGCTCTCTGACACCTCCATTTCTCTTCGTGAAATAATCAGCAACGACTTCAGTAACTTTCCCTCCAACGGCTATGCCAACAAGGGATCCAATCAGGGCCGAGATGAAACATAATCCGGATTGATATGGCTCAAATTTGTAAACCTGGCTGAATGCAGCCGAAAATGTGGAAGAGACTGCAACTAAAAACCCAATCAACACGGACGTTACTAGCGTAGCCCACAGCACTGTGGGTAGAATCAGTAACCCGATTGGTCGAACAAATATCTTGACCAATGGCTCTTCTGTGAATTTGCCATGAAACAAACGAAGTTCTTGGAGATACGTATGCTTTTTCGGAATACTTTGCTCCCTGAAATCGGCATTTTCGGTATAGTCGGTGCTGCCTTCTTTATCCAGAGGAGACACGGCGCTGGCGGTTTCGGCCGGGACTGGGTTTCGAATATATGAGGTTTCAGGCATGGTGAAGCACAAGACAATAGTCATTGCGCCAATGAGAGCGATTGACACGTAGTAAATTGTCCGCCATCCATTATCGATGGTGATCAAGCCAGAGACAATGATACCCCCAGCTACACCACCCGAAATCGAGGCTGTGTACACGCTGTAGAGAATCCTTTAGTATTTGTTCGCTGGAAGAGGAGCTTCACTTACGCCATCAATACGCCGCGTTCATGGAGAAAGGTGACATCTGCGATTGTGACGGGAGCCAAGCATTCTCCAGCCCCTATAGCAAACCCCATCACAATCCTTGCAGCAAGGTGATTTGCGTAGGAGTCGGCCACTCCCGCCCAGATGGCGGTTACAGTATACAACGTGAAAGCGGCAATGTAGACTGGTCGGCGGCCGTACTTGATAATGAGTGGGATCCATGCAAGACATCCAACACCTTGCATGAGAGTCACGGTTGTAATAAAGTACGCTACTTTGGCAATGCGTTGGGGTGGTTTTAATGTCGAGTGTCCTAAAAAGCCTTGCGCCATTTCAGGAAGTGCCACAGATGGGCCGCTGGCCAAAAAGGTGCACAGAAACATTGCGACGCATGCTGTGAGGGCGATGTAGTAACGCCGAATCTTGGACCTCCTCAATGTTAGTAGTGTGTTCTTGCTTCTTCATACATCACCGGGAGACCTACCAGTTGAGGGGATCATTAGGATCTTGGGAAGGCGTTGGGATTAGGATAATCTGGTTTGTAGATGAATTCCGGATCTGGACCGTCCCTAATGCGCTGCGTGTCGGGTCGTCCATCTCGAAATGGACACGAATGGTGATGTCGATGATTAGATGCAGTACCTCCAGAAAACACACCTTCTATTATTACAGCGTACAGCAGTCTTATATGCCGATGAGCTTTGGGTTTATCTGCCGAGTGTCCCAAAGACGGGACTTAGAGTTACCCCGTGGGGAAAAAGCGCGCCAAGTGGGAACCGAAATATCCGTCCATGTCTATCCGCGATTATCCAGCGTGTTAGTGTTAGAGTTTGTGTTGTTAGATCTGGCTCCCATTAGTTTGAGGTGCCAAGATCAACCCCTCCAATAGTTGCTTAGTCTTGTTCAGATCCCATTAATAGCTCCATGTCGTACCCCGTAGTTTAATTTGGAATTTCTGATCTGCCGTCTATCGTTCCCGTTCCGGTTTTCACATCCGTTCCTTGGGATGCGCGTACTTTGAGTGGGCCTCGGCCATTGTCAGTGCCGACTGCTCTATGATGATGGCTACATGTACATTGTTTGTGGTGCAATGCCGCGTCGATGGGATGAACTCGACGTATCTTAATGGGAAAATGAAGAAGCGTGTTAAGCCTGCTAGGTGGCCGAAAGTCTTGCAATTTGACTCCTAGGCTTGCAAATATTGCTCGACTTGGAGATGCTGCAAAGGCTGCAGACCAGATGTATTCTCCTTACTATCTACTGTTGGAGATACACCCATCATTTCTGCTTTCACCGAGCTCGCGTGCCAAGGTACTCGTCTATTTGTACATGTAGACTCTGTTGTATTTTTTTTTCAGCGGCCTCAGGCACCAGCAGGCAATTGCAGGCCTTTCCTTCACCAAATCTCCTCAATCTCCTTCACCAACCGCCAGCCTGAGGTCTTAGCAAGGTCAGTCAATCAACGCGTGCAATCCAGCGCTATCGCTGCACTAACAAACCACATGCAGCACTTGATCTTGCCGCACGCCGCCATACTGGAGGGAGTTTGGCAGACTCAGTGGATTGGTGCAGTGGATTGGTGCAGTGGACAGGTACAAGATAGTGCGCTGTAGCTTTAATACAATCAGAAGTACATTTCCTTATCTATAAACGAGCCAACCAGAAGCTATCGCCGAATCGCGCTTCAAGCTGCAACCTCGCGGGTTGTGCAACCTTTGCAAGGCGAAAATACCATACAGTGTAGCCCTGTGACGATTTTTGCGATGTCTTGTGCTGCTATAATTCTTCATTTTATCACCATTGTAGTGGTTGAAGAAGATGGCTATAGCCGCCCTATTTTGCTGTTCTAGATTTCTGACTATGGAGAGTGCATTCGTGTATAGGCCGGCATGCTGCTGCCGTTTCGCTTGCGAGCACCCTATACATTATCTATATGTATCTACGATGCGAGAAGCCTTGGTCCTGCAGGAGAAAAAAATACATAACTTTCAAAAGACAATTTCGCACAAGTTCTTCATTTGATTGAGTTTATCTGAAACTAAAAATTATGATTGCTTTCCATAGAGGCAATTAATTCTGTATATAAAGAGCTGTTCTAAGACCGTTATGATGAGGTGAGCTAGAAAACGCGGACAATGTCTTCAGCGTTGTACCCATGGAGCCATTGCAAGTTTCCCAATTGGCCTGTCCACTTAAAACGACCCCAGATGAGCATTTCCTTGATCCATTGAACGATGGCAGTGTCTGGTGTTCGCAATCGTCCGTTCAGGTCAGTAAAGTCTTTAACGAGACGCAGTCGATCACTCCGGTGACGTTCCCAGGCGGCTAGCAGGCGCATGTAGTCTGTTGCAAAATCTGGATGTGCCAAGGTATGCGAAAGTGTCTCAGCATCTTCAAGGCCCATCGCTGCACCTTGTCCACCCTGAGGTGTAAAGGCATGAGCGGAATCACCGATTAAAATTACCCGTCGCTTGATACTCGTCCAGCGTTCGAGAGGTGGAACTTCGAAGAAGCTCATCATGTCAGAACGCTTTTCTTTGATGCGNNNTGCGTACAGTACNNNCGGCAGCAAGCTCAGGCCCTCTTTGTTATACTCCATGGTGATGTCGCAAATGAATTTAGGCCACTGGTCGCCGAATCTCTGCTGGAGGATTTCTTGCACTTTCGTCTTGTCGCTAGCAAGCTCATCCCATTCCTTCCTCGACCGAGCAGGAAAAGGCATCGTTGAAAAGAAATCAACGACAGTACCCTTGTAATCGGATGGCATGACGGCGACAAAACCTCTGCCCCCAAATATGAAATTCGGTAGTGGTGTCTGGGCCGCCGACTTGTGAAGAGATTCGCGCTTGACACCCATACCAATGATGCCCATGAACCCACTGTAGCTTGTTTCGGTGTCCATGATGGCATCCCGAACCCTTGAATGCACGCCATCGGCTCCTATGACGAAAGAAGCCCTTGCTTTAGTTCCATCGGCAAACTCCAACTCGACCGACTCTTTATCTTCTCGTAGTTGAACCAGCTTCTTGCCAAAAACTACTGGAATTCCTTGTGCTTTTAGTTCATCCAAGAGCGCTTTCTGGACGATAGCTCGATGTACTCTTAGGCTAGCAAAGTTGAAGTGTTTTGGGCTTCCCTGTAGTAATGTTCCAAGGGCCTGAGATCTGGCGTTACTCATATGAAGGTTTTCGTAGCTGTAGCCTTGGGTGCGGACAGTGTCATAGACTCCCACATGCTGCAGGACACGCACAGCGTTTGGTGCCAGAGTGATGTTGACTCCTCGTACGTCGTACTTGGGTTGAAGTTCGTACACGGTAGAAGAAATGCCGTGGTGTTTCTTGAGGCTGAGGGCTAGCGCAGGTCCCTGCGANNNCTTGTTAGTCGTGCCAAACAATGATAACAGGAGTTCTCTGTGNNNTACCGCAATTCCTCCCCANACGATTGCTAAATATGGTATTTCCGACATTATTTCAAGTTGGGGATTGACGTTTGTAAATTTGGTAGCAAGTACAATGTTTTCAAGTAATGCGATATTAGTCCAAACTCAATCGAAGATGGAATTCCCTGAGCTGTAGCTAATATATTGAAACGCATAGCTTAAGTCCACGGACATTTCTCCTGCATTAACTTCCGTTCGTTTCCATGAGCCGGATGCTATTACCCCCGTGGGGTTGATCTCGGCATACAACATCCCTAGTCCCCGTTGGTATCCGTTTGGGGCAACCCACCAGGAAAGCTCGGCACAGGACGGGATGGACAACCAACTGAGAGCAATGTGCATTGATCTTCTAATGCAGCGTCAGTGTAGAGGATCCCACACTATACAATGCCTATGAATTGCACTGATTCTGGATACTTGTAAATGCACTCTGTGAAAATGGGATTTTTCTGCTGCGACCCGTGGCTAGACTAAAGTACTTGTCCTTTGATAGCGACTTACAAGCGCGAGCAGTCAAGCGATAGCGCAGCCATAGGCCATTCTAGCCAATTGGCGCAGCCGGCTGCAGTACAAAAAGTGAAGCTTGCAATTCCTCCTCGGGATGCAGCGCAAGCTGGGAAAAACAGTCACTAGGGTAATTTGAATGAGCGAGAAATCACCTGATCAATTTCCAGTCATCTTCATATCTGGACCACCAAGCTACATGTATTCTGTGCTATCTGAATTACAGCGCTGTGCCGATAAGGCTTGGGTGCTTTAACGCGCTGTATCGCGAGGTACGTACCTATGGAGCGCTGGTTCTGATAAGAGCTCCCAGGCTGCCCGATAAGATAAGTTTGTCTGGTGGTTATTCTCAGCAGGTAACAGCGAGCGCAAAATGGATAAAGAGCACCTGAAGGGAATTCCGTCAGAGGATGTTCAATTGGAAGTAGCTGCAGCGCGCATACTAGAAACAAACATAGTTTTGGGCCTCTCACTACATGTATTCTAATCGCCCTATGAATGACTCTCACAGTCGCTGATGACTACCACTGAATCTCAAACCTTTTGCCAAAAAATACATGTAGCTTCCAATGGCGCTGCCTCAGATTAGCAATATTTGCCCTCTGCAGCTGCTATTTAATATGCTGAATGAACATCGCCTCCATAAGCCACCTTCCGAAGAACAGCTCTCTTGCAATCTTGGACTCCTTGTAGACCAGCCAGGCCCAACGTAAGATCGAGATCNNNGAAATANNNGCGATGATGTTGCTGGCATGCTGGTAACTTGTCGTTACTTACCGCGAGAAGGCCGAGTAAAACATCTTGTGCCCCTTTCTTGCCCGCAATGCCGAGCCCATAAACCCAGGGCCGTCCAACAAGCACTGCATTGGCACCAAGGCATAAAGCTTTCACAATATCAGATCCCGTTCGAATTCCACTGTCGAAAAGAACAGCAAGCTTATCCCCAACTGCGTCGACGATTTCGGGGAGAACTTCTAAGCTTGCGATGGCACCATCTACCTGTCGTCCTCCATGATTGCTGACCACGATGCCCTGAACACCAGAACGAACCGCCATCAATGCATCATCCACATGTTGAATGCCCTTTAGAACAATTGGCCCGTCCCAGTGGTTGCGCAAAAATGCAATGTCTTCCCAAGTGTGCCTGTCGCCTTGACTAGAAAAGAGGTCGGCATTCCATGCGCTGGATGCAGCCACCACATCGTCTTCAATTTCTTTGCCAGCAGTTCGTCGATATTTCTCCTGGAAGACAGGATCTGAAAATCCATTCTGTGTTCCCACGCCTTTCATGAAAGGAACATATCCATTGTCGAGATCAGATGGACGCCAGGCCAAAGTCCAGGTATCCAGAGTCACGACTAGCACTTCGTAGCCATTTTCCTTTGCTCTTGACAGCAGAGACTTTGTCAGCTCATTATCCTTTGGCCAATACAGCTGGAACCATCGGTGCCCTGATCCATTGGCTGAAGCGACTTCTTCAATACTGCTGGTCGCGGCTGTGCTATGGATGTACGGAATGCCCAGCGAAGCTGCGATTTCTGCACTACCGAGCTCCTTGTCATTGTGATAGATTGCCTGTACGCCAATGGGAGCCATGATGACAGGACTTTTGTATAAGTGATCAAATAATTTGACGCGTAAGTCTCGATGAGTCGTTTGGCACAACATTCGGGGGATGATCTGATGGTGGTCAGTCGAGATGGATTAAAAGCAGGAAGAGGTATTCTGATGCGACGGCTGACATCGTCAGTTGCACATGAACCCAGCATGTAGTACTACAGCGTACCCGTACTTTGATCGTACTCACCTTCCACTGTCGAAAAGCTAGCCGATTTGCTACCATTGTCGACTTCTCACCAGCGCCACCTGAAACAAAGTCGAAGCTTCGAGAAGTCATGCATTGTCTGGCCTGTTCCTCTAATTTTGTCGGATCAGTAGTTACCATTGGGAGGCGGCTGAAGAACATGCCGTCCTCGTATATAGAATTCTGCCGATCCTTATAATCCATCATTCAGACTTTGCAATCCAACAGCCGCTTTACAATGTTCTGATACGTCACAGATAGAGTATAGCCTGCAATCTTTTGATGCTGACTTCGTGGGAACCCTGATATTTAAAACCCCCTTTTTTCTTCCGAGGCCGGGCCCCAGATTTGTATGCATATTATGAGTTTACTAGAGTGCCAGAAGTTTACTCAATGTCAATCGAGTTCTTGATGCAAGAATGGAAAAAGGCGGATTACGACGGCAGCGATCTCAGTCACCTGGGTGGTGTTTAACTTTGCCAATTTGGTAGCGACCATACTAATTATCCTGGATATTCTGGGGTAGGGACGGAAGTTATGCTGAACTAGGAAATCGTTTGCTCGTTAGGTACGAAGAATGTCCCTCATTTGATCTCTCCCTAAACAGTTTTAAGATTGTCATAAGCCACAGACCTCCCGTTGTAATATGCCGATTATAGCAGAATTGGTTCAGGAAGCGAAATATGGATCGAGTGAGATTTTCGATGGTGTTCAAACTCCCGCGAACAGCCGGGTTCCCAGGCATAAGGCCCCGCCAATTCCCGTACAGTGTAAGCCGTGTCATCCCAGGCCTCATATTTAAAAAGGCGAGTCTTACACAACAATAGTCTTACACAACAATAGTAGTCTTCTCTCGCTGGATTCTTACAGCGTTCATATACATACAAAGTACATACAGAGTCAAAGCGAACTACATCATGCCGGCCTATCGTATTGGTATGTCCCCTTTCCAGTGGGACTGACATTGCCCTTTTCTAATTCCACTTCATGATTTAGTTCTTTTTAAATTGAAGAAAGATGTTTCGGAAGCTCAGGTTCAACAATTTATAAATGAATCCAAGGAAGAGGGAAGAAAGGTTCCAGGTAAGGCCATGAGCTGAAACAACCATTATCTCAGTGGAGCTATCTAATCACTTGGTTTCTGCAGGAGTTTTGTCTCTAGAAATAGGCCCAGCTCTCGATATGGTGAGAACCAAAGGGTACGATATGGGTATCATCCTCCAGGTAGAGACCCCGGAGCACCTTGCATCGTTTGCCAAGGATGCACGTCATCTCAGGTTAGCAAAAACAATTACAGATATGTTGGATGACTACTTACGTATTAAGGCTACATGAACTGCGCGAACAAATTACTGAGGACAGCCTTGCATTCAATCTGGCTTTCTAATGATGTGCTATTGGCGCGGGAGCGAAGACGTGCCACCAGCGATTGCAATCTATTTCTCTCGAATCAGGCGCGCTTGATGGAAGGATACTATGTAAAATTATGCAGTACCATTGAATGGATACGAAGCTTTCAATGGGCTTATAATTTGAGGTTGACATCATAATTCACTGACCGACCAATACTGCGGTGACGCAAGCGAGTAAGCCCGGCTGCCACTAGCACGCTGCCGTATTGTAACTATTTAGACCAGCAAATCGCTAACTGGCCGGACATCTTTTGTCAGTAGTTGATTAAAATAGTTAAGAAAAGTAGAATAAACAATGAAACCGTTCGAAGATCAAACATGAACCGAAGCAAAAGTGGTAGAGAAAGTACACATGGGTTTGTCAATGACCCTGAAACATCGAGCTCTAAAAGAGGAAGATGAATAACCCACGGAACATCCACGGAGCATATTTCTTCGGGAGTGAACCGAACGACCGGCGCATTGGCACTTTATTTCCGTTGTCACTCTAGCGATACGTCGCCGAAGGGCCATTAAACGATGAGAAATTGACGAAGCGAGAGCATCAGAACATACAACACCGGCTATGGTGGGTTAAGACCGGATGGTGGGTCACTCTGCAATTCCAGCGCCTATAAACCCGGCTTCATCCTCCCTCGCTGTGAAGCCTATTTCTCTTTGAAGATGCTCTCCGCAGACTTCAACTTCTCCAGAAACAAATGGCTACTGTTCGTATAAAACAAGGCGCCGTTGAAGGGTCTGTACAAGATGGCATCTATTCATTCTTGGGTCTCCCTACAGCGAACCGCCTACGGGTGACCGCCGCTGGCGACCCGCTTCCTCCCCACCAGCCTGGGAGGGTGTCCGGGATGCAACTCGCTTCGGAAACGCGGCAATTCAAATTGTTGAAACTGGAGCTGAACTTGGTGCCGAGTCCAGTGAAGACTGTCTGTATCTGAACATCTGGAGTGGGAGTTTGGATCCGTCCGCACAGCAACCTGTCATGGTCTGGATTCACGGCGGTGGTTTCCTCAATGGATCTTCCTCGATGGATGTCTATTCCGGTCAAAATCTAGCACGTCGCGGCGTGGTTGTCGTGTCTGTCAACTATCGTCTCGGCGCATTTGGGTTTCTACGTCACCCAGAAGCTGGCGGCAATTTTGCCGTTTCAGACTGGGTTGCCGCTTTGAAATGGGTGTCAGAGAACATTCAGATGTTTGGCGGCAATCCTCAGAATGTCACTGTATTCGGCCAGTCCGCTGGCGCAGTCGCAGTCCGGACTTTGCTATGTACCCCAGCTGCTCGCGGCCTTTTTCATCGCGCAATCATCCAGAGTGCTGGGTTTGAGGATTACGCTGCTACACCATCACCGGACCCAAAGCGTGTCAACGATACGAGTGAAAAGTTCTTCAATCTCCTGGGAAGTCAAGATTTGGATGTCCTCCGCCGTATCCCTACAGAGCAGATTCGAGTCACTTCATTAACATTATGCGGGACTCGACCACCTCCTGGATACCTTCATTCTCCGGCAAATTTGGTGTGGTATCCGGTACCCGATGACGAGGTTGTTATGAGGGACTTCTCTGGCTGGGATGAACAGGTTCCAGTGCTATTTGGTTACACGCAGCATGAAGCCCGAGCTTTTTGGCGTCCAACAGGTCTTCATACGGCACCTGGTCAAGATCCGTCCGAGATATATACCTTTGACACTTTAGCCAATATGTCCAAAGTCCTAGCACGTGGTGGCGACCAGGAGATGATAAGCCATTTTAGCAGCGGCAAGTTCAGTCCATACGAAGCGCTCACAGAATTGTGCACCGCGGCTATCTGGACGGAGCCGGCAAAAGCTACTTACCACAGATTTTCTGCAATGAACCGTAAGACCTACTTTTACATATTTTCCCGCATTTCCCCTGCTACCCGTCGCTCGGGTATGCTTGCCTACCATGGTGCCGAGATACCTTATATATTCGGTAACGTGTCACGCAATGGGGTTTTGAAGCCATGGTTTGGCAGAAAGGCATTAGCCGCTGATATCGGACCATGCCCCATGGACAAATACTTCGATGAGATTGATGAACAAGTTGCAAACGATGTTCAGAATGCCTGGGTTACTTTTGCTCAAACTGGAACACCTCAGTTTTCGGATGGTTCTGCATGGCCTCAGTGCGATACGAGGGACATGAAGTTGACAGTCATTGGGGATAAGATAGAAGCAAAACAGTGGGATACGGACAGGGTGGTCAGCATCCTCAGTTCATTACGAAACCAAAAAAGGGATTGAACCAGTGTTAGATAAAGTCTATTCGCGTGCCTGAAGACGTCCAGTTAATACATTACGTACATAGACATTTTTTCCCCTTTCCTGTGGACGATTCCTTACAACGCCTAAGCAATGTCCCAAAAGAACCTTTCGTCCCCAGGCTCAATACCAAAAAAGAACGACATAAAGGGTTTTCCAAACTCGGCTTCAGAAGTGAATGGTAAAGCAAACCACTCATCCCGGGAATAGTCGCCTGCCACTGGGAATTGGTCAGGTACAGAGCTTTCGGTCAGCATTTCTTGTCCAGACTCTGGAGTAGACATAAGAAAATTGGGACCTGTATCGGCTTCGTGATATGCTACATCTGTTTGAACATTTGGTTGTGCATCCTCAGTGTCGTGTGTTGACGCGATGACACCTGTGGTGTTGCCGAGAAATGCATTTGCATCGTCAAAGGAGAATGGCGCCTGCATAGGCGGGGGATCGACACGGATAAACCGTTCCCTGAGGCCCTTTGTGTTTTCTTTCAGTAATACAGCATATCGAAAGCCGAGATGTACATCGTCGACGGCGTTCAGGCATAGTGCCTCAACAGTACGATCCAACAAACCTAACAATCGATCCAACTCATTACCGCGTACACCCAGCGCTAGGGCCTGTATAAATAANNNGCCTGAGCAACCGAACTGACCGCATGATTGGAAGATGTAACAAACATTGATTAAATACATCGAGGCAGAAGCGACCCTAATGAATATGCGGACAGGCAGGTATTTTAAGTTGCCATCTCGAGATAGATCAATCACCATCTCCAGGACTCTGCTGCTCGCATCAATAACTTCACGAACAAAGTCGGAATCCTGGTTGTCCATAACATGTGGATTTCTTATTCTCCCGTCATCTGTAGACAGTCGCCCCGCAACGGCTTGCAATGCCACGGAATTGATGTAGACGCGCACAAAATGATAATCGACCAGTATCAGCTGCCAGCAAGTGGCGTTATCTGCCATATAAGTCACTGCCTTATGACATATAAAATAATTCGGAAAAGAAATTGTCTTACCTGTATGCCTCTTGAACTTGTCCCACCATTGAGAAAGTAGCGGGCGAAAATGCCCCAGGAAGGCTGCATACCGACCGGTTCGTACGAGCTCCTGAGTCACTTTCTTCGAGGGAAAGAGAAAGTCGGATGACGTCCTTATTAGTCGACTGAGCTCTATCCATGAGGTCATGTACTCGTGCCACTCATTGTCCAACTTGGATTCGGGGGTTTTTAATGAGGACAGTATACTATCGTGAAATGGCGTTCTCGGCAAGGAGCAGCCAATTCGCGAAGCGAGTTGGCTTATATATACAAACAAGAGTTTGCCCACTCGGTGGCGTCGGAGACGAAGGAAATTTGCGAATGACAGTTCAGACGCTGAGTCGAGCACATCTACTGGGACATCGTCATCATCAGAGAAGATGTCGAGTTCGTGACTCAGAGACAGGGCATTTCCAAGGAGCATCCTAAAGAGGGAGTGAGCTCTTGAATCGCACGAGATCGACAGAAATCGTCGAATGAGATGCAGAGAGGAGTTTTTGCTAACCATGACATGCGATCTGATCTGTGAGCGGCTTCCTCCACTTCCCGAAGCCATCTGTTTGGCACTTGACGCTGTTAGATGTACTGGCAAACTTGTCTTAAACGGGACATTTCGCACCTTTGTGAGAGACGAGGTCTGCTCGTCATCAGAGAGAGCCATCTCTGGCTGCCAATAGTCAGTCTCGATAGGAAGATGTACACAACGGGGGTGCCATTCCGCAGCTAATAAAAAGGTCTCAATTGTACCAAGGTGAGCCATTTGGTCCTTGATCGCTCGCCGTTGTTTCCAAACCAGGCGTTGAAACAATGTTTGGCAGTGTTCCCATAAGCGATCATGGATATAAAAGCCCCGTGTAACAGCCCCGTCCACATCTAATATGTGATACCGTGCCGATAAAGCAATTATAGCACAGCAAAGCACAGGTTCTCGAGATATGAGGTCACCGTGCTTGGTGTGATCGCTGTAGAAGGAGTGCAGGATTGGTGAGAGCGTATTCATATTGCGGAAAAACAAATCAATGTATGTGACTGCTTCTTGTGCAGTGATCAGACCAGTCTTCACAAAATGCCACGAGCTCCAATGGCGTACCGTATCCGGGGATGAGGACGAGAGTGGGTGGCGAAGTGACAGCCAGGGCTCCGATGTGGTGACGCGTTGCGTAGAACTGGCATTTCCGCCTATCACTCTCTCTGTCGGAACGGGCGCTCTTGACCTGGTGGTGTTCGGATGAATATGTGTTTCAGACCTCAAATCCTGTTCATTCGCCGGCGATTGAATGTCCGCCGCGTTGAACACTGCTCTGCTCGTGATTCTACGCTGGCGTTTGCGTGGTCCATCGGACGCTTTCATTCGTTAACTTGAAAACGGCTTGCAAAAATGTAAAAGGATCGCAAAATAGTGTATACCAGTGGTTTCTTCACAAGATTGTGCATGAATGGAGTTTTCAGGTGATGTAGGCCATGGTTGATGACTTGGTCTTTGCCTCGTCACCTCATCAGGATGGGCCGACACTTCTATGGCGCGTCAATGTCAACACATAATGAAAGTCCTTGTTCCCTTGGATGGGTACTCGGTTGCAATACCTTCGATAACATTTACAGTCCTTTGCACATCACTGGCGTCATGATGGTTGGTCTGCGCATTTCTCTCCGCACTAAATGTACAATGGCGTAGTTCTCTCCGGCACCTCGTGCAAGATGCCTGTAAAAGTCCCTGACCATTGCACTCCATGATGCATTTTACTTTTCGGCGGCGGCAATTAATGCACGCTTGATAGGCTCTCTTGAAATAATGACGGCCAACGTTGGAGGCAGGCATCCCTTCTGTAGGGCTTGGAGCCGACATTGTAAGTTACTTGTAGGTTCAGTTTTGAACTCAGTTGAACATCTCTCGGAGTCGTGGAGAGTCTGGCAAAGAAAGTACCAACTATTGGACACCAATCACGTGCAGATCAACTAGATCTCGACAAAAGTCGGGGTAAACTAGCCCAAGATGGTTCAGGAGACTGTGTGGTGCGGTCTGAATCGGTCTGAATCGGTCTGAATCGAAGTGGCTACCCGATAGTCTCAATTATGAATTCCGTCCCTCCACACCACATGTGCTCTTTGCATTAGTTGTCTTGCCTAGGAGAGTGGTTACTGGAAGTCGGTCTGTCCCTATTCCAATTTACCTTCCAATAAAGTGCAGTCATATGAAATTATTTATGAGATTATTTGTGCGGCGATTGAGCCTTAGCGAGAAGCCTTTATGATTCCAGTGTAACAACTGAGCTGACAAGGTTGCGAATTTTGTTCGGTTGACGTGGCAGAATTGTCTTTTGGCCCTCCGAGTCCCGACCAACTGACGCGTTCTTTCATTCATTTGGTCTTTGTCGATCTCGCCAAAAGTAGGCTCAGCTACGAGGTGCTAGGTAGTCGGAGAAGTTCAGTGTATAAGTGAAGCCTATGCTAGCTGCCTGTGACACATCAATACGAAAGTGGAATCTTGGTCGCAATGTTGTCCAAGCAACGACGATTGAATCTCCTAATTTGAGATTGTAAAAGTGTCATCAGGTTCACTTTTACTCCTGCTGAACAACAGCTTCCTATGATTGGATTTATTTGGAATTGTCCCAGCCTCATTCTCTCAAACAAGGACTGCTGTTATGCTTCCCAGATCCACTTGCCGCCTCCAACCGTATGATCTTCGGTTCGGCTGCCTCGGACATTTTCCTCCTTGAATATCCTGTCTTATCCGCCGCTTGGCTCAATTGGTGTTCCCACCACCTCCTTAGAATTGAGCCAATATCTTCTCGAGTAAGTTTCAGGCTGCTCCCTGTGATTCTCCTACTCAGATTCAATTTTCGCCATCTCATTGAAGGTGCTAAGGCAGGTTTTCGTACTTTCTTTGTCAGCAATGAGGAACCTTTATAGACCTAATTCATAACTGGCTAAGCGCTCAAATTGCCTATCGTATGTGGGATGATGTTATGTCCAAAGTACCTATAAGTGCACATAAAATGCGAGGGGCTTATTCTCGCAGGCATTTTAGGGCGCGACGAATGTACACTGGATTTTCTCGCGTTTTGATTGACTGCTGAATGCTACATGAAACCTGCCTTAGCACCTTCAAACGACCTTCAATGAGATAGTGACCGCCATTTACCAGCCATTGTGTTCCAGTACGATAAGCAAGGCTCATTGAAGGTTGTCTTTACTTGACATTAATGGATGGGTCTAGAGCTATTCCGTAGATGATGCAGACGATTGTTAGCGCATCACCAAGAAGCGCAAGATTTATCTAGTTGGGACGTCTTTAGCTCTCGTGCGTCGTGTCCCAAACTGCATTGTTAGAGTAGCTTGTCAAGTTCCAACACTTTATGGATTTGCGCAGGATGTGGAGGTGGAGGTGGAAATTTATGCTACCGATATCCCGATCATCGGATTTCGGAGATTACTTATGCTTTCGTACCGTACATCGCGCGGAGCAGGATTTCCGTGTCTATGGGCAAGGTGCATGGCTGTTATCAGAGTCATACGCTATTTGACTGAAGCGTTAGAAGACTATGAATGCAACGTACTTGGGTGAGCATAAATTGGTCCAGCAAAGGAACTCTGCTCAAATGGTGTATTCATGCTACATAAGTAAAGGCTAACGAGTTTCCTTAAGTTGATAGAGAGACAGTGGTTTCAGCTGATCGGCCGTCTCAGAACCCTTACATATCAAGCATCCATTATTGTGATAGTCTAAATAGTGGCCGCAGTATCCCATTCATGCTTAGTTCTCTTAGCAACTGCCAGCAGCAGCGCCATTTGCTGCCTGGCAAAAGTCGAGGCCATTATAGTATTGCATATAACCAATTAGAGGCGAGTTCCAGTCCGTAGGAGCCCAATCCATGTAGTTGGCGGTACCAGCAACATACCAGCCACAGAGCTTAGTGATGGCAGCAAGAGACAGCGTAATCTCCTCAACGTCCCATTCAAAGGGGTCACCGTACGTGTCATTGGAGTCGGGCCATGTAGCGCAAGAAAAGGCCACAACGCCGCCGCGGATAGCGTAAAAAGCCAAACCCATGGCGATGCTCTGGCCGCCACCCGTCTGCCTCTTGAGTTCATTAACAGCGGCATCGCAGTCGCCGTGGTTGAGGTTGTATCCGCAGCCGCACCATATTTCGAGGATGCCGACCCCAAACCCGTAGTCTTGGGACCTATAGGTTTTCCCGCGCTTTTCGAGAGACGAGAGAGACCTAGCGGCCACTATGGAAGCGTGGATTTCTTCAAGCTTGCGCTCGTTGGTGATCCATTTGGTGGCATTACTAATTTTTGCATGGATAGTATTTTCTGGCAAACTGACAAGTTCGTGTACCTCACGGCCTTGGTCGTCGATATAAGCTTTGTATGTTCCGTCTGGGAGGTCATGGGGTACGTTCAAGGAGAGCGCAGCTGTAATGCCGACCATGGCCGCAGTAAAAAAAGCNTTGAATAACACCATTGCGAACGAATGCCTCACGGATTATTATCTATATGGACTGAGTGAATGCTATACTGAGAAAAACTGACGAGAAATGACAAAGGCTTTTATATCTGAAGAGCAGCATTCTACAACATCATCACAGACTGCCTTTTGAGGCCAATTGCGCAAATCCAGCAAATAGCAAGATATTATTCGAACACGTTTTTTTCGAAAGCTCTTCGAGAAAAAAATTGCTGGATCGTACGGAGCATGTAGAGCATATTGCATGGGGTTCGGAGAAGAGTTCCTGTAAAGTAGCAGGCGGGACTCTGAAGGAAGCATGTGCATACAGAGAGTACGACCAACAAATCTCTCACCGACTTATATAGTATAAAAGATAGAACCAACAATACCTCGGTTGTCAATTGGTCCTGTTCTTTGTCATCAACTAATTAGGTTTCGGTTAACCTCCGAACCATAATTACAAGGTTATGAATCCTGCTAGTAACGTAAAAACACACGTTCCCCACGGCGGATCAATATCTTACGATTTGTTTCAACTAATAGTTAAATGTTGCTTTTGATGTAAAATCTGCAGTGGTGTATCATGCTTACCATTCCAAATTTGTGAAAATCGCAGAAATTCCAACAGTTGCAAAAACTTCACCATGCAAATTCGTCTCTCTTGTACTGTAATTGCAACCAATACGTTTCTTAATGATGGATGTTCGACGCATAGGATTAGCCAGGAAGCTATATTTTTTTTGATCTATTCTCTAGAACAAGGACCTTTTGGCTGCTCAGTAGATGATCTGTGAGGCAGAAAGCGGCGTATTTAGGCTCGTAAGGGGTCTGCAGTACACATTCCTTTGTGGATCATTGAAGGATTCTAACAGAAATTCGCTCATGGATATTTTTGTGGCTTCCGAGGACCGTTGAACGATGTTATTAACATACGACTTGCGCCACTTCGTATAAAATATTTCCCCAGAAAGGCATTTCCTTGCCGTATAAAGAAATATATTCCTGCGGTTGAGGTAGTTAGCGTTAAGTATTATTTCTGATGAAGATAAATTTAAGCTTCAATAAATGTGCCGGTTCCGCGCCGCGATCATCACGTCATATTCACTCTACAGCAAACGGCACCTAATATACATATTATCAAAAGCGTCACTCAGTACCTAAGCAATTAAAATAAGGCATTCGCCAAGTGCTTGTCTCGTTAGGCTAGAAAATTTCTGTGCTAGTAACTCGAGGCTTAGCTGGGTGGAAGCAACTTGTGATGCATACTGGTTACATAATGTTTTGCCTCTTAGTGAAGTAAATATTAATTTGTACGATTCGCGAAGCGCAATTTGACTCAGTTCAGACGGAAAAGCCCATGTTCATTACGTGAGCGTGGTCTTATTAAGGCCCCTCGTGGTGGCCGTGAAACTCTCTGCTGTACACCGTTATCTCTTTAAGAGCCACCCTATGCAAAGAAGTATTCTACATAGGTACCTATCTAAGCAATAGAACTCTACTAGGTACTCTTCTTTGTGACATCAAGTACCTAAAGAAGGAGGGGGATTCTCAGAGCTCAATGTTCTGCCGGAAGCCATCTTCTTCCGGCGCATGAGAAATAAGCCATTCCCCAATTGCATTCTGTTACTAATTAGCAGTGTGCTTTCTGGGATGTCATTCAGGAGCTCATTGGTTGACGTCCACACACCTGACTCTTACACATGTGTTCTACGCCGTACCCATCGATGTCGAAAAATGTGTCGTTAGACTCTTTGCTGATGCCTTCGAGTGTTAAATCGCTGGAGCAGGCAACAGTTTGGCGGAGGTAGTCAAAGCAGTGCATCAAGTGGTGTAGCTTGCCGCTTGCTTCGCGGTTTAGTGTCTTTGTACCATTGGTCATCGAGTTAATGAGGAGGCTTTCGCCGCGTACGAGGCTGGAAAATTCTCGACGAAGGATCTTCTGTTTTCTAATACGTTAGTTCTTTGCTATCATATAAGTGGTGTATGCCTAAGAAGAGTGCGAGTAGGTGAGATTAGACAACGAACAAGACAATGGTGCTGATGACCCCAGGTAGTGATATAAACTTCGTATTTACCCAGAGAAGGAATTCCACGTGGCAGGTTATAGTCTCGGGCGTGTTCGATCTGCACCCAGCCGGTGATGCCTGGTAAACCCGTATTCCACAAAGAGTCAGAGGAGGGGTTGGAGAGCTCTTCCCAAGTTGTATTCCGCTCTATAGTTAGTGCCTGCATGGGAACTAGATTCAATAGTAAACACATGTCCTTGTATTATGTAACATTTGGCTCCCACTGCTGAGATGAAACTCACAATCAGGATGATACTTGGCACTTGGCTTAGAACTAGTTTTGTTTACGATTCGTAGTATAATGAGCGCTT
The DNA here is from genome assembly GCA_030015385.1 of Trichoderma sp. BMH-0061. Classification (NCBI taxonomy): domain Eukaryota; kingdom Fungi; phylum Ascomycota; class Sordariomycetes; order Hypocreales; family Hypocreaceae; genus Trichoderma; species Trichoderma sp. BMH-0061. Next base: position 118,010 of record JARWZN010000001.1, read on the forward strand.
GAGTAAGGTTCGCAAGGACCAGAATCCCAACGCCGAAAACAATGATTAAGTAACGCCTACTCGTTTGGTTTCCTTGGATGACCAAACTAGTGGCCTCAGGGAGCAGTGGCTCTTCGGCCTCATTGTCAGGGCATTGATCCTTAGAGGAATGAGGAGCCATATGTGAAGATTTTTGCATTACTCTTGGTAGTTCAAAGAAGGAGTAGTTTATAATTACTACTGGAGAGAGGCGAAGGTTCAAGTATGGGGGATAGACCGTATATACTATAAATCAGTATCCCTATTGCTCACGGCTCGTCGGCCTGGTCCCAAAGTCAGCCTCCGTGTAATGTGGATTGCACAAACGAATGCCAAGCTGTTGACTTTCCTGTTCTTATTAGGCTAAAATTGACCGTCAGAAGCTAGAAACAATACGAAAGACGGGAAGTCTAGTAGCTAGGAATATCACGGATAAGTTCGGAGATGCGTGGAAGCTGCCGTTTTGGGCATGAGATTTGTAATGGTACGCATCTCCCCGTACCCACATCCATCATTTTAAGCTTACAAGATTTGAGTTGCCTTCCGACGCTTAACTAGAGTGTAGATCAACGGATCAGCCCCCTTACGCCTTGTATGCCGTGATCTAACCTGCGAAAAAAAGTTCAGAGCGCAAAGCGAGCACACATACACACGCATTAGCATAATAAGAGCACTAAAGTGAAGACTCGAGCGTAGTTTGTGTGCGTAGAGCATTATGTTGTGCTGATCTTGTCTCTAGTCTCGGTAATGTGCCGACCACTTGCCCCCCGGCTGCTGTTATACGGAGTAGCTGTAAACTAGTGCTTATGATATTGGCATATTTCCCCCACACCTTCGAATACTATTTGATTACAGCTGCGAAACGGAAATATATTTCACCATTGCAAAGTGACAACGACAACGACTCCTCCTGAGAATATTTAGCCTGACGTATACAACCGACTGAAGTTTAACATTAGGAATAATCAGAACTTGGTTTGCCTGAAACAGAATCCTGTCTCAAAACCTGCGATTGACATAAGTATCTCCGTACGATTTTGGGGACTGCTATAGTAGTCCTCATATTGAGGTAGATAGACATTCGGACAATTGAAGTTACATATCATCCTTGCAAGCTAAGAAATATTTTCTTGGCATCTCAGAGCTTAAGCGTTTAACTGGCGGAAATATACTGCCGGAAGAAATCAGAACTCGATACTGCAGCTTCTTATTACCTACTTCTCACGTAAGGGATTGTCCAAGATTTGAATACTACTAGAAGGGTGTTAGTATGGCAGTAGACGTTTCGTAAACTGAAGAAACGTAACATTGAACTTCGTTGTTATGTTGTACTTTTGACAAAGGTGGCTTCAGAAAGGGAATAATTGATTAGTGATGATGGAAGTATCAGTCCGAAGCAGTTGGATGGGCTCAATTTGAAAAGTATATAAGAAGTTGCTTCCCCCAAGAGGCTGTCTCATTCAGAACGATCCAACACTCAGAATCATATACATCAACAAATACATCAGACTCACTCATACCTGATCTTCACAATCCATATTTACTCCCATTTATCAACCTATCAACCTTTCTTTCAAGATGCGCGTTTCCATCATCTCTACCGTTACGATGCTCGGGCTTTCTGCCCTTGTCACTGCGGCGCCTTCTCCTGCCCAAGACATTGTACCCAGGGGAAAGGGACTCGGTCGTTGTGAGTGTGCGCCTATCTGCCACACCATCCCTGGTGGTGGCGGCGCCGGTGGTACCTGGTGCGATTGCACCTACAACGGCAACATCAGCGGATGCACCAGGCTGAACAGTGAGTTCCATCTTATTCAATTCTCTTACGTCTTCTGTTTTCATGGCGTGGCAAGATGCAAGAGACTCATGTTTTTGGGCGATCCTTTACCATTGATTCTGTTTGGGCATCTACTCATACCGAAGCTTTTAGGCTGCGATTCTAACTGCTCTCCCCTACAATAACTTCAACAAGCTATATGGCTATATTGTTACTCTATGTGGAAGTGGAGATAGCAGCAGGGTGATTTCACTTTTATTGTCGACCATCACGGGACTCTCTCATCTGTCACCATCAGCTACTCCCTGGCCTATCTTTGTAGAGGAATGGTGATGGTTTCCCAGCATGTTAGATGTTTGCCGGTTTTGTTTATAAAAATCAGAAAAAGTGGAGGAAAGGCTTCTAGCTATTGGGATACGGGTATTCGGCCAGAGATGAAGGGTATGGGGGAACTTAGGAAACATTCATGCAGATAATTTCTAGCACGTACTCAAATACTACACTAGTCTCCGTCTTCCACTTCTACAAGAATGACATTCTCTCAGTTGTTCATAGTGAAGATGGGATTGTGCCATGCTCTCATAAAATGGTAGTTGTCTGGCAAGAGACGTTTCTTTTTCATGCGTACGGGGGATGATCGGCTTTTAGCCTTTGTCCAAGAAGTAGCATTGACTGTATTGACGTAAATGAAGACCCGAGAAGATCTATATAGCGAAAGAATAATCATCCGTCTTCATACATTATAATGTTCGTAGTTCGAGTGTTGCTTTAGAGACTTCAAATGAGGTCTTTGAAGGACAGCAGCTTGTTGTGCGAAGCTCTTTCGTGAGAAGAAAATACTTTGGTGCAAATGCTCCAATCCCCATTTGAAGAATGAAGCTTCAAAAGTCGCACTCGTGTCACCACAAAAAGAAAAACAATCCTAACAGGCGAGCTGAAGGAAGTGTATTCGCTTAGCCAAGCCTCTTGCTATCTTTACTGGTGCCAGCAATAACGCCAAGTAAATACCTCAACGGCTATGATTGGGCGAAAAATATGACACTTGAACTATTTTGTAAGGAGGAATATACTAGCTGCATGATAATGAATCTAGGCAAGGCCAAAACCGGAGTGTTTACGCCCGAGGCGAGAGAGACTGATTGCTGGTGGAGTCAACTAGGTGGAACGAATTCGTACGCACGATACCGAATTTGAATGCGTAACTGCATAGACATTTTCAAAAGAGAAGCATATACAGGATGCTTTCATGTTTAGGATAGATTATTCTCATGTTTGTAATTGTCTTGCGGATACCAACACACAGGACGATTGTAACTTATATGTTCATGTGGATACATTCACAAAGAAACACCGAATTGACGGTGAATCGCCGCGTGAACGGCATATTCGTGGAAAACAACATCTACATTGGGTTGCGAGAAGGTAGTTTAAACATTCAGATGAATTTATAAGTGGACAATAAGTGATTGTTGTAAATTGATGGTCAGACTTTTAGCGTCGATATCCTGGCCCTCGTGGTAAGCAAGAGGGCTCCTACTAACATAATCTATCTGCTACCTGGCCCCTATTGAGTTAAAACTTCCAGTAGCTTTTCTCCCAACGGATGAGCACTAGCAGGATTCTGTCCAAAAAGCAATTTTCGAGATGGGTCAACGATGACGTGTGGACTCCAAGCCTCGCCCGACTTCTCATATTTGTCGCCGCTAGCCTTGTTAAGGGCATCTTCGAGGCTGAAGGGCATACCTGGAGGGACGATTTCATTGGCGGTTGCTTGCTCCTCCTCGAGATTGCTGAAACCAGTTACTTGATGACCAGCGATGAGTGGTGTTCCATCGGCCAGTTTGACATGGACTAAAGCAGCTGAGCCGTGGCAGAGAGCGACAATAATGCGGCCAGCATCATGGAATTCACGAAGTAGTTGAATGGAAGTAGCATCTGTGGCCAGATCGTACATTGCTGTGTCAATAGTATTAGCACTTACATACCGGCATTCCACTTTCATGATGGTGCAACAGAAATCATGTGCAGTCAAAAAGTCATAAGCATCTCCAATACGTACGTCCAAATCCTCCGACGACAAAAATAACATCAAAGTCTTTTGCGCGTCCCAAGTACGAGGAAAGCTTCTCAGTGGTCGTCCAGAGATCTTGCTTTGTGTTGTAAAACTCTTGGCAGTATGCATCATCCTTGAAGAGCTTTACTGAAATAGGATCAACCGTCGATGTGCCCGTAGGCGAGGCTACAAACACCTCAACGTGTGGTGCGAGAACTTGGTACGGGTGCGCAAACTCAGGCTGAATGCTCGAATTAATTGGCTGTTACTCTCTGGTTTATGAGGGCGCAAAATGCGTTTCCGGCGAGGGAGGGGATTTACGCACAAGATACCATCCCGCCGAATGGGAGGAGAGAACGAAGAGAATCTTGGGCTTGGAGGCCATATTTGGTAAAGAGATTATTAGATCAGGGAAATTAGTGTTAATACAAGATAAAGTTGTGGTAATTATGTGGTCAGCTTTGGAGGTCACATAGCATCCTTTTATACTTTTATACTCTGCCCTGGTTCTCAAGGCCTCTATTGCGCATACAAATTGGGCAATTCACTTCCCCGCATGAGCACATAGTAAATGAGCAAATGGGCATCCGAGAGATAAACACACAGCAGAAGCTGAGGAAAAGCATGTATTGATTCGTTGCGATTCCCCCGCCCTTAACTCCCAAATCCTCCGAAGCTAAGGAGCGTCGTCGTCATCATAGCATCACAGCCCAAAGCGCCAAAGAGCCATACAAAACAGTATTTATTCAGGGCAGCGACTTCAACTTTTAACATAACGGGAATACAGTGTAAAATATAATATAAAGCCAATATGTCTCTAATGAAAGCCGTTGGTATGCGTTAATATTTATTCTGATTCTCGTCGAAGTCTAGCTGACGCAAACAGATATCCGAGGTGGCACGGGCGATCGTGATGCCCTATTCATTAATGATCATACACCTAAACCAACGCCCGGCAAAGGCCAGGCCCTCGTCAAAGTCAAAGCATTCGGCATCAATCGCATGGACATTATTCAGCGCAACGGCGAATATCCTGTTCCTCCCCAGGCGCCAAAAACACTCGGCGTCGAATTTAGTGGCATCATCGAAACATTTGGCCCTGGAAATCACGGTGCCTTTAAAGAAGGAGACGAAGTGCTCGGGCTAGCTTACGGCGGAGCTTATGCTGAGTATATTGCAGTCAGTTCCAAGATGCTTATTCACAAGCCGCACGCTGTAAGCTGGGAGGAGGCGGCAGCGATTCCTGAAACATGGATCACAGCCACGCAGTCTCTACATAAAGTACTTGGATTCACTAGCGGCAAGACTATTCTCTGGCATGCCGGTGCCTCCGGTGTATCAGTTGCAGGCATACAGTTGTCGCGATTAGCTGGCGCATCTGCAATCTATGCTACCGCAGGGAGTGATGAGAAATGCGAGTTTGTGACATCTCAGCTTGGCGCGACTGCTGCGTTCAATTACAAGACTCAGGACTGGGTTTCTGAAATAAAAGAGGCTACCGGCGGAAAAGGAGTTGACTTTATTATTGACTATGTTGGCGCAGACTATTTCCAAAAGAATCTCGATGTCGCAGCTCGTGACTGTCGCATTGTCCTGCTCTGGCTGCTGAGCGGCGGCAAGGTTCCCGATGCAGACATCTCACAGATTCTTTTCAAGCGTATCCGGATTGAAGGCTCTACGTTGCGAAGCCGCGATGAAGATTACCAGGGCGAGCTGCGCGATAAGCTTGAAACTTATATGCCAGAGTTCGAGGCGGGTAGACTCAAGACTATGGTAGACAAAATACTATCCTGGGAAGACATTGTTGAGGCACACAAATACATGGAGGAAAATAAAAGTTCGGGCAAAATTGTTTGTACTATTCCTTAGCAAATACACTTGATCAGTTTGTTTTATCACTCAATTGTAAATTGCCTCCATGTGTATAGACGGGAAAGTGCTTCGACAAATAGCCAAATGGGATGACTATTCCCTGTCTTTAGAGATCATCTGTGTCAACAAATCACAATCGTCCACCTCACCATCCAATGGGACAGATGGTCCTAGCCTCTTATAGAATGGAAATTCGAATTCCGGTGGATAGAAGCCTGCATATTCCCAATCAACGATGGCGTTGATCTTGAGTGTGCTTGGGTCAACAATGACATTGTTCATAGAGAGATCGTTGTGACAAAACACCAGGTCTTCCTGCTTCCGCTGACGCATTCTCCATGGTCGCCCATCGGACTTTCGCATCAAGCGATATGGCGGAAGAACCTGACCGTGAGTTAGCTTGGCAGATAGGGAATGTTTCAAATGCTTGGGTACCATGTTATCTGGCCCGCCCCAAGTGTCAGAGGTAAGCTTCTTCAGTGTGAGTATGTGGCGTTGTAGCTCTTCAGCAACAACGGCTTGGCTCTCAGCATCAAGATCGTTCATTCCAACCCCATCCACATATTCAGTAACCAGGTATGCCGCGCCGTCATCCTCGAAGCAGGCGAGTAATTTTGGGAGCGGGATACCAGTTTGAGCAAGAAACAAAAGGCATGCACCCTCATTGAGAACACGTTCCGTGTTGAATAAAGGAACGTGCATATAGCCATTCTGCTTTTGCCATTCGTGGGGCCGTAGGCTTCGCTTTACAAAGGTATTGCCAACCTGGAAGTACTTTCTCTCGTGCGAGATGGCGATGCAAGTATTTTCTCGTCTTTCATTCAGCTCGCTATTGGTCGGCGGGGCCATCGTGATGCCAAAGGGAGTTTTATTGTTGAAGACTGCTGAGAGAATAGCCTCTCCGGACCCGATCTGTAGATTTGTTTATGGAGACTAGGACAAGATTCGCATGCATCTCAGATGAACCTCGTACTTTGCACCAAGTCAACAGCGTTTTGATATACCGAGGAACAACACACGGGCGTCGATAAAGCGCAGCACGACAGAATAGCCCAACTTGCATGTCATCACGGGACACCACGTGCCCAGAGGACCGTCCAACAATGAGGTAGGCACACACCGGCCCAAGCTCCTCTTTCCTCGGCTTTCTTTATTTTTTGCAAAGTCCCAAATATTTGGGTTAATGGCCGTTATCATCCAAAAACGGAAATCTCTACGACACTCATCTCTGGGAACCAAGATGAGGCTGCAGTGTTTGCAGAGAGCTACTGTGGCCATCTCCCAGCCGTTCAGCACCAGCAGCCGCATTGTAACCTGCTTTCATGAGGTCGAAGTCGACGACGAGAAAAAGACGTTTTCGGACCGAGAACCCATGCACCAAAGAATATACAATTTAATATCAGACGTATGGCCTCTTTGCGCATCAAACCCTTCAATCCGCCTTCCGGACGTCATTGTACACATCCAGCAAGATGATCACGGTGAAACGACTTTCAGAATCTCTCACAAGAATGCCTTTCGAGAGTATTTCGCAAGTCTATTGCCTGTTTCTTCCATCAAAGATGCTCTTATCCCACAAGCTCGTACGACTGAACTGCAATATATATCACTTGAGTCTCTTCTTTTTTTCCGATAAATTAGGGGGATGCGGATGGACGACTGTCACTCGGTTCAAAGAGCAGAAGGATGGTGGATCATACGTCTATAAAGGACTAAGCTTCCGCTTGTTCCTGGAAGGCGATACAGGGTATAAATCCGAGCGAGATACGTTCTATCGTGAACTTGGAGTCGTCTGGTCTCTACCTAGTCATCCAAATATCCTGCGTGCTCCGCCCTCACTGGTTACTACTTGGCCACCTCAATCCGCAAACTATGGCATTGCAGAAAAATACCGCCTCATTTGCGGAACATTGTATCCATTTTTCGAGCGCCAATCATTGCAAGAGGTAATGAGCCGAAGCAATGAGAATCACTCAAGCCTCCCTCTGACAGCAAAGGCGAAGTGGGCGTGCCAAATTTCATCAGCAATGGCGATTGCGCATTCATCAGGGCAGTACCATATGGATTTAAAGCCAAGCAATATGCTTCTGAACAACGAAGATGATGTCATTATAATCGACTGGGAGCAATGTGGTGCGTCTCCCTTCTTCTTTGCACCGGAAGCGGACGGCTCATAGGACGTAGAGGTCGTCGTAGACGCCGAGCCAGCTGAGGTGTGGGAGATAAATCCCGGGAAAGAGATGATGGTTCATCGAAAGTTCATAGACCCACTACGTGATGATTTTGGGGTTTGGACAAGGCGGAATGTATTCCAATTGTGGTAGCTTGAATGCCGAAGAGCGCTAGAGACTGCAGAGGTCTGCAGCGTAGGGCGCAGTTTGTGGGTAATTTTTCAGCAGAGCGAGGATGTGTGGACTAACGACAGGAGACGGCTGGAGGCGAAGGATGTTGTGTGGACAAAAATAAGTGAGAGTGTGCCAGAAGTATGGAGGGATTTTGTTTCTCGATGCATGAGCCTAGATCCAAACAAGCGGCCAACATCCGAACAGGGAGAAGAGATTTGGGGACAAGAATGGCAGCAGCTTTCAGGGCATACGAAGTAGATCTCACACCAAAACATCATATACTGCTGGAATCAATATAGGTAATATCTACTTGTTATAGGTTAATAAGCGATAGTGTATCAAGTTTGCGAGAGGCTCGCAGGACTAACAGTTGCTCCAAAGTCCCTTCGCACTTCTCATAATATAATTTGCCCGTCAGTCAAGCCTCACAGCCCTTAGCCAGGAACCACCTCGAATAACAGAAGTAGCTATGTTATGATACTTGAAAAAGGACAGAGATAAGCACGGTCACTGGTTATGACCTACTTGTGTACTACCTGTGAAGTAGTAGATGTGGTATGCCTATCACTCTCCGCTCTTCTCTACTTATCGCAGTTTTTAACGTAATAGCTTTACTATTTTCCTATGAGATATCTTTAGGTTATCTCATTAATTATCAATATATCAAAAGAGGGGTAAAAGTGATTAAAAGAGGGGGTGAAATAGATTAAAAGAGGGGGTGAAATAAATTAAAAGAGGAGGTGAAATATGATAGAAAAAAAGGTGAACTGTTTTAAAAGAGGAGATCAAAGAATATAAAACAAGGATTAAAACAATATTAAATACTCACGTTTGAATTAGCTCCCCCTTATGTTCAAGTGAAACAATATTATTTCATACTATGTTATATTATGAACTATCCAATGCCTCTTCTAGATGTTCCTGGCGCTGTAACATCATCAGGACCGTCTCCTGTATTCTATTGGGATACTATCTATTGTTTTTATAAAGGTAGTTCAGACGACGGAATCTATTATAAAGAATTTGATGGAACAAACTGGACACTACATACGACAATACCTGATGCTGGAACAACATCGGGACCATCCGCTATAGCCTCGGAAAATACAATTGTTTGCCTCCACAAGGGCAGTGGAAACGATGGCCAAGTCTGGTACAGAATCTTTGACGGCAACAATTGGTCGCCTCGTGTTGCAATTCCTGACGCTGGAACAACGTCAAGTCCAGCTGCCGTGTTGTATCAAAATAAACTCTATTGTTTTCATAAAGGCAGCGGAAACGATGACCAAGTCTGGTATAGAATTTTTGACAGCAACTATTGGACACCTCGTGTTGCAATTCCCGACGCTGGAACAACATCTGGTCCCGCTGCTGTTCTCTATCAAAACAAACTCTATTGTTTTCATAAAGGGAGTGGAAATGATGACCAAGTCTGGTATAGAATCTTTGACAGCAACTATTGGACACCTCGTGTTGCGATTCCTGACGCTGGAACAACGTCAAGTCCAGCTGCTGTGCTCTATCAAAACAAACTCTATTGCTTTCATAAAGGGAGCGGAAATGATGACCAAGTCTGGTATAGGATTTTCAACGGTAACAATTGGACACCTCGTGTTGCAATTCCTAACGCTGGAACAACATCTGCTCCAGCTGTTGTGCTATATCAAAACAAACTCTATTGTTTCCACAAAGGTAGTGGAACCGATAGTCAGATTTGGTATAGGATCTTTGATGGGAACAGTTGGACATTGGGGGTTACAATTCCTGCGGCTGGAACATCAACAGGGCCATTTATTATAGGCCATACATAAAATTCATTGCTTTCACAAAGGCAGTGATAGTGATAATTATTTTTGGTACAGAATGTTTGACGGATATTATTGGGCACCGCTTTTTACAACTCCTTATTAATGCAGTAGCTAGCTTGAAACAATTGTTCTTTAATAAAAGACATTTATGTATTATAAATTACTTATCGAATACCTACTGTACTTGTCTTATACTTATGTATACTGGCTGTAGGCAATAGAAAACCAACATTATCCCCACCAATTACAAGGCCACACTTTACATTAGTAGTACGCTTATATTCAGACTACCTAATTTGCATGTTATAATAGGACACTGAGTAGTCACAGGACCGTCCAGCAATAGGCATACAACGGCCTAAGCTCCTCTTTCCTCAACCTTTTTTTTTTACAAAAATCTTAATATTTATACTTATTAATATTATTATATATAAATGGAAATCTCTACGACACTTATCTTTAGAAACGAAAATAAGACTGCAGTATTTGCAGAGAGCTACTATAATAATCTTTCTTTAATTTTTAGATTTAATCTTAATATTTCCTAGCCGCTGAGCACCAGCAGCTGTATAGTAGCTTGCTTTTATAAGATCGAAATCGACGGGGTAAACGAAGTAGAATTAATAATAAAGAATGCAATGTGAGTATTTGGCGTTATGACAGCAGATAAAGGCAACAGCAATAAAAGGCTACATGATCGATGTAAACCCGTTCCAATCGATAAATTCATTTGAGACACTTACCCCCGGCCCTGTTGCCACAAGATCAAATGGGTGGGCGCCTATAGCATCATTAAACGTACGTGCGTATGAAGTCGTATAAAAAGTGAAGTTTGTACCCTCGACCTTTTGGGACAACTTTAACTCTACAGACTCTGTATTCCAACCTCCAGTATTCACCCCGGGAATCTTGTGTTCGTAAAAGATTGCCGTAACATTGGTAAATCGCTCGGCATTCAGCACCTTTTGAGTTCATGTTAGCTGGTGTCTATATCACCCTGTTGTTCAACAGGACGTTTACTTACCGCCACAGTTAAGTTGAGCTGTTGCTTGCTCATGAATGTATTGTCGGGGCCGGAAACGAGAAAGGTCTTCTGGGTCGATAATTTGTATTGGGGCTGAAGCGACTCCCCAGTAGGAAACCCGTTTCCGTTATTGTCGTGGATCACCGAAGCTCCCGTGTCACCATCGATAATCTCAACCACGAAGGATGAAGCGCCTTGTTCAGCGGGAACTACTAGCGAGTACTCGAAAAAACTAAAGGTGGCAGGGCATTTTGTGTATACACAGGTAGCATGTTCGAAGTTGCCTGCGATACCATTGGTAACGCTGCAGGGCGTCGCATCCGAGCACTGAGAGCCATTTCGAGGAACGAAATGTAGTCGGACTTGGGTATTGGGGCTGGTGAGCAAGGAATCTTCGACCTAAGACGTAACCCAAATATCTGTTAGTGGACCAGCGCAATTTTTTAACATCTTGTTAGGGTACTTATGGCAGAACGCACTCTTATGACCCCTGAGAAAGTCATAGTTCCATTGCTACAAATCTTTTGGTCAGCAGGTACTAACAGTTGTACGAGGAGTAATGATGGCTGTACTTACGCGTTAACATCAATCTGGGCTGCTCGAGGCTTGACGGGGTAATAGTCGATGGGCTCAGTGAGAACCACCTCCTTTGGTACTGTGTTCAGCATACGTTCCAGTAGGATGCTGCATCTTGATGTGAAGTAGTCGTTAGACTCAGCCAGCTTTCTCATAGTCACACGGCCATCCGAATTAAAAATACGCTCATCTGATCGAGTAGTGACATTCGCTCCAGATGCTAGGGGGTTCTTGGTTGTATTGCTGATGAACTCGGTAGCCCTACATTTCATGGAGATNNNGAAATATGCATCGGANNNAAAGAAAGAACTGAGCTGCACNNNCACCTTGTTATCAAAGAAGTGGTATGACGTGTCAAAACTGCTGGTGTGCTCATCATCCTT
>JARWZN010000001.1:129871-313576 GCA_030015385.1 Trichoderma sp. BMH-0061
TAAGGGATTAGTATTCCGCCTCCTACAACGCAAATATATTAGGTAGCTAGCACATACCGGATCATCATTAGGCACAAACGGGACGATTTCAGGAAAATCAACGCCATGTACACCGCCAATGGTATGCCCACACGCCACAAGTTCAATCATCTCAGTAGCATTGAAGCCTTGCCTCGCAAAAGATGCGGTGTGGGTGGCAAGGTCTTGCTGCGGTTCAGGGACACCCGCTGGTCCCGCTTCTCCGGCATCTATCCTTCCGGCACGGAGAGGAATGATCATGGTACCATTGGAGCAAGCACCAATCGCAAAGGTGGCACCGAGGGCAAACAAGTCTGCCAAGGAAGATCTGGTTGTCACTAAGCCGGAAAAACTATCTCGTGTCTCCGAGAAAGCGTTGCCCACATTCTCTGCTCGGTCCAACTCGTAAATGATAGAAGCATCTAGTCCTCCTCTCCCAGTGATGGTATCCGCTGTTGACATGTCGTGGTAAGCATTCCTCCATTGAGACTCGGTCAGCAATCCGGTTGGGGCATAGAGGCGCCTNNNGTCTATGTTGTTTCTCAAGCAAAATCTGAGAGGCAACGCATATTGTTGCTGTCGGTATACTGCNNNCAGCCATTCTGCGCCAAAACTTATTCCTTCAGTTTCGTTGCCTATGCCAACACAGTCATGAACGAAAAAGGCAATGCCTGGGCTAGCGTAACCACCCAATTGCTCGTACAATAGCCACTCTAAACGGTCAGTGCGAGCATTGGGCCAGACTTGGTTGCATAATGCAGGAGACCAGAGAGAAGCACTGGCCAGGGCTAGCAGAGTAGTTTGTGAGAAACTCATGATGATAAAACGGCGAGTTCTAGTTGTTTGTTGTTCTCCTTGCCTACTCAGTATATGCGATTCAGACTAGTTATATACACAGATTTCTCGTGATGGACAGGAAAGTAGATGTCTTGCGAGCCCATGCAATTTCAGATGACATGTAATTTGATGCTAAAACTATGCTTATTGTTAATGCGATTACGGATTACGATACGAGGTGACCAGGGGATGAAGAAGTCGACGATGCAGCATTAAGGGAAAGCAGAAGCCTGACCGCGTGAGCGTTGAACAGTTTGAACAGCGTCTTGGGCTCGGCCACGCATTAGATGGCAGCATTCTCACAGAGTTTCTTAGCATAATACGGCTTTTAGGAGATAAAAACTCCGGCGCAACGGGCTTAGTCAATACGATACCTCGTATATGTGCGGAGCAGATTTGCCAGGGATACTGCAGCGTGAGACACAACGTTGCCTATCCGCAGGGCGTCGGAAACTGTCATATTGTTTTGTGTGCTCCCCTCAAAGTCCGTATTGAACGACCCCTTTTCTGACCCTTTTCCAGATACGAAGACATACGGAGTTGCCGAAACTCTTGTTGCAAGTCAGAATAAACCCGGTGTAGGTTGGCGATTATAATCCATTGTCATCGTGGACGTTCAAGAAGGTCTGCCGACGAGATGCTACTGGGCCGCCAAACAAGAAATGTCATGAAGATACTTCTAAAATTTCTTTTCTTCTTTGGCACAATAGCTCGATTGGCATAATTCTACCATCGTAAATTTTGAGAAGAAGACCTTGGAGAGACCGAGCAAAGATGTTATTCTTGGAAGCTCCGAGTTACCACTGTTACGTACCTACTAGGCATTCCGATGACTGTGGTCAGCTATAGTGGACTATCTTATCGAGGCTGGTCACTGAAACTAAATGGCAAGGTGTTCAAACTACCTGTACATACGCCATATTATACATGGCTGCCCGTCTTTTCTGTCTTTCCTCTGGCATTTGTATGTATACATGTGTATATCTACCTGATAAGGATTGATGTAGATTTTAAGCCGTGGTACCATTCGTGGTGATCAATTTTCCGACGCCGGAAGCAAGCGCATCGGAGATTTATGTATTTTAAACCCGTAAATAATTGAACAGATAGATGGATAAACATTATTTACACTTTCTCATCAATGATATGTACGATATTGAATCTGCAGATAAATGCCAATACGTACAAGCTGAACAGCTGATTGAACCACGTGATGCTGTGACATCTGCTCGATCGGCTCAATATCGGCCAAGGATTATCGCCCGCTATCGTCAATAGTACATGTAGAATGACTCCCATCGTTGGCCAGTGCTCAACTATCCGTAATTTGTGCTTGCGAATCTTTGAAGCGTTCAGTCTTTGTGCATCAATGAACCGTTTTCTTCGTCATTCTGTTTTCAACACACCTAAAGCCGGCGTAAAATACATCATGTTTAATAGTACCAATACTTCGGGAGCTGCAGCAGCTCCTCGTCCTGCACCAGATCTTCAGTTTACTGTCCATCCCAGCGCCTCTCCGTTCAGGGTCTCCCAGCAGGCATATCTTGCAGCTCATCCAGACCCGAGATACACTTACATCGCGACTGGGTCGCTTGTGTTCGACACCAGCAACCAATCATGTCCTCGCTTGCTTCTACTCCAGCGCGCTGCTCATGACAGCATGCCCAGCAAATGGGAGGTCCCTGGGGGCGGCTGTGACGACGACGACGAGAGCATCCTGCACGCTGCGGCGCGCGAGCTATGGGAAGAAGCGGGCCTTAAGGCAGTCCATCTTGGGGCTCCCGTTGGAAGTCCTTATTTCCTCTCAAGTAGATCTGGGAAGAAAGTCTGCAAATTTGTGTTCCCAGTGCAGGTCGAGACCAATAGTGAAGGCCGCATGGATGTCACTTTGGACCCACGAGAGCATCAAAGCTCCACATGGGCTAGTGAAGAAGAAGTCAAGGCTAGGAGGATAAAGGACATGGAGCTGGAGTTTACTCACAAGGATCTGGAGTGTATAGTGCTTACAGCATTTAGTCAATTCAAGACGGGATGAAAGTCCAGAAGACTTGAATGCGGTGAATGAACCAATGTAGCCCATCTAATCGGCACACTAAACATACATTTATAGTTGCCAGAGCGCATTTACATAATATCGAACTCTTTCTCGGCGCATTCTCCTCGGGCCATCATGTCCAGTGCCTCTCCCTCCATCAAGCCATGGGCATAACACTCTCCAACAAGAAGATACCGCTTTCCAATCGGCCGTAGACAGAATGGCAACTTTCCACCAAACAAGACACATACAACATCGCCCTTCTCCATGACTGCGGGCCCGAGCACATAATATCCACTCTGCGTTCGCGCAAAAATGCGATTCTTTGACGCCCCATTGGCCGAACGGCTCCATTCCTCTTTCTCATGCTTGCACTTGGCCTCATCTGCAAGTGTCCGTATCTCTGGCGATACGATCCCAGAGTCTCCAAGTGCTCCAACGAGGTACATTGCTGCCTGTTCAAGCCACCTAGAGGCTGGGATCTCGTTGTATGGGACCCCCTCTCGTCCAGCAATTTGCACGCAGCCATTGCTTAGAGTTTGCATGAATGCAAAGAAAGCTGCCTCTTGGCCATTGCGGTATTTATCATCTAGATTGAAGCTCTTCGTTTGGCAAATTTCCTTCCAGAGGAACTCTATCATGTGACTTTTGCCATGGAAATCTTTATTCTTCAACAGCGGGGAGCACGCTTCAATCGTGTCGACATACACACCGTGGATCCGAAGTAGAGCAGAATCGTCGTCAACCTGGAGCTTTGGTTTTGAAAAACCATGGGCTCTATGCGGATTGATAGGCTCTGAGAGAATAAAGCCTTGATAAGTCCTCCAATCAGGCACCCAAGATGGCAGTCCGCTGTCATAGGTCAATACCGAGCTTTCACGGGATGGTAGCGTCCCGTCAAGGTGCTGCACCGCTGCCAGCGTTATTAAAGCCGAGTCCCCTTGGCTTCCCCTCAACGATCGCTTAGCCAAGTCAGTGTAAACCTGCTCCACAGACATCGAATAATTGGGTGTGATTGACGCAAGCTCAGAGTTGAAGAAGTCGGCCGAAGTGAGAGAATAGTGGCCGAGAAAAGCAAAGACGCGGTCGCTGTTATTCGTGAAGTTTAAGTTGCGTGCTCGATGAAGCTCGTATAGGAGATTGAATCGGTTTGCGTGATGGCTGGTTGTGTCCGGCTCAATGAATCTCTGGAACAGGAACTTGATGTCGGAAGTGTTGATATTGAGCTCTTTACGAAGATGATGATAATCTGTGAGTGATTCACACACGCTATGCAGTGTCATCCAGTCAATCTCTACATCTCCCCAAAACATTGTAGCAGGCGCCGCGGTTCCAATCTCTTGCACGATCCAACCGCGTTTAAACTACATTTACGTTAGTGTCCTCTCATTCTCTTTCTAATATGAACAATCTCTCAGTTTATATTTACCCATTTACGACTGATCAGACTTTGTAACGCCTTTCTGTTGTTCTTTACTTCCTGCTCCAAATCATCTGCGCGCCGGGTATGAGATCCACCGCCGGCGTGTTGGAAGGTTTTGTGTAGACTGTGTATCAAAGAGAACGCTGCAGTGGCTTCTCCATTGCTGTCGAGCCCAAGCCAGACCAGGACGTGGGACGCATCTTTGTAAATCCTGTTCATAAACTGCACCTGCTGGCTTCTCTCATTTAAATCGTCTTGATTGATACAAATTTGATCGGCCCAGATACGGCGAAGACGGATGCGCCTGAGCGCTGCGAAGACATTTCCTCCTTCTGTCAGCTCTAAAAGCCTCTCATCATCATCATCGGTATTGATCACAATCTCGTATTTGCAATTTGGCGGGCCATCTTCTTTCCAGACATATGATATCGCCTCGTAGCTTCCTATCTCATCAATCCGAATAGCTTCCAGTGTCCCTCTCAAGGTCTCAGATGGTTTCCCGGGTGCCAGAGTAAATATTCTAATAGACACATTGTCCTGGAACGGTTGGTATTGGTAGCCCAATTTTTTGGCGGAGACATTGGCGATGCACGGCTGGGGAATGAAAACACTTGACGCGTCAGAGAATCTGTCTAGATCTCCCATGGTGGATATTTACAGTAGAACACAGTTAGACGACCAAGTTTAGCGCATATTGTGGAAACTTGACAGCTTTTGTTGCAGGGCTCGATCTTTATAGACCCCGCTCCTTTATTAGAGACGAGAGCTTCGAAGTGTTAAGCGTATCTTGATTGACAAATATTTACGGTAAGGGTGATGGTCAGGGTGGTTTTCAGCTGGATGCCTTGTCACCCTTGGCGCTTGGGAGAAACGAACAGAAAAATGAGGCGAGCCGGAAACTTTTTCTTTCATTGGTGGTTTAGCAACAGGGATGGTTGGACCCTTGACAAAATAACTCACACAGCGCCAATCCTTGAAGAAGTAGCCTTCAGCTAGATGCAGTGCTACCCTTAATAAGACAACAATTCTAGGCTACGGTACGGATTACCATCGTCAGGTGGCACATTCTTTCCTCAGCTTTCAGCCACAGGTGAACCCTTCGGTGCACTAATGCATATAACTGCGAATGACCTCAAGCTGCCCTTCCCTCCTAAATGGAGCTTGCATATGGAGGCTTTGTAGTACTTGTACTGAGACTTTTGTAAACAAATTGCAACAAAGAGGGTCAGCAGCTGTCGCGAGAAAAGAACAATTTAGCCGACCTAATAGCGATAGAATCAGGCAGAAGTGCGTCAGAGATGAGTCAGACGGCGACACAAACTTTACCATTCATACTCATATAAACAATCGCGAAGTGCAAAATATCTGAGTTTAATAAGCCTATTTCATAGCATCTTCACATTTTCACTTCAGTCAACATTTCGAACAAATAATGTCGCAAATCAGCCCCCTCAAGAAAACCCCGCATCGCCGCCCAAATTCCTTTTCGATGTCGATGACTCCCTTGGCGAATGGAATGTACCGGTTCAACAATGGCTCGATACGCAAAAAGTGAAGCTTGAGGAGCGCCAGATCAAGCTAGACAGGATAGCAACGGGCTGCGTCGTGGTTAACCCCGAAGGCAAAGTTCTCCTCATCCAGCGCGCCAGCCATGATTCTATGCCAAACAGATGGGAGATACCTGGCGGCGCTGCTGATGACAGCGATCCCACCATTCTACACGGCGCTGCACGAGAACTGTGGGAGGAAACGAGACTTGTCGCAAAGCGTTTTGTCCGACCCGTTCCAGAGGGACCGGAGGGAGGGGATCTGCGAGTGTTCCCAAATAGCACGAAAACACTATGGCTGTGTAGGTTTTCATTCGAAGTGGAGGTCGAAAGTGCCAGTCAAGTTACGCTAGATGCGAATGAGCACCAGGATTTTGTTTGGGCTTCGGAAGATGAAGTCAGGGCGCAGAAAATCGGTGATCGGGATATTCCTATTACGCACGAGTCTGCGAAGTCTGTTATTTTAGAATCTTTCAGGCTGCGGAATGTGAACTAGCCCGGCGACTACTGAAGGTGTCTCAGAGGGCGAGCGAAGCTGATTACGCGATGGAAATATACACAAGTTCAATAATTGCTGGCACACGAAGCCGCCTTGATATACTAAACTCAGCTTCTTTTATCATAAAGATGAGCTAGATTGATCAAAGATCCATTACTGCGCATCTGTTGTTTCGTTTTTTTTTAAAAAAAAACAAAAAAAAAGATTGACAGATCGAATGAGGCGTTGTTCACATGGATACACTTGCTACTAGCAGTCGACTATATGCAAATACATGCGTGTAAGCAACCAATTTGAGTGGGTAACAAACGATATTTACCATTTGTGACACACTCGTTCAGGATAGTAAGATAATCCGTGGATAAGGAAAAAAATTAGATTGGATTTACATGATATCTGGTTGGTGCAAGACAGCGCCCGTATCTCACGCCTTTCAGTTGTCGTAGGGTAAGCAAAATAACACGATCGGGTGTTATGCGAGGGGATAAACTAATTTTTTCCCGCGAACCTTGCCCTTTCGGAGGTCATCAATTCCTTCAACTAATGCTTCCAAGCCGCCTGTCCGTAGCTCTCTTGGATGCGGCTTCAGCATGCCCTGTGCGATAAGCTGCTCCGATAAAGCAAAGAACACCTCGGCAAACTCACGATCCTGAGGCCTGGCTGGTCGTCCGTAAGCCCCATCTAAGCGTACAGGCAGCCCTGAGAGTGTGCGGCCAATAACCCAATCTGCACGAACTGTTCGACGGGTGTATTGTATATGTGTGGCCAACGGCTCAAGCCCAACGTAGCGACCACCCGCAGAGCCGATGGCGTCGTAACACATTTTCATGGTTCCTGCTTCGGTAACGCAGTCCAAGGCGTATTGAAGGCTATCGTCAGTGTAGTTGCGGATTTCTATGGCACAATTTGGGGAGTTGTAATCGAAGATGGCTGTGGCGCCTAGAGACAAGAGGAGATCTTTGTGTTGAGGAGAGCAGGTGGTTACCACAGTGAGGCCAGAACTGAAACTTTCGGTCAATGCCCTTGAACTTGATGTAAATCTTGGCGTATTTGGGGATTTCACTTACGCTTTGGCCAGTTGAATGGCAATGGTGCCAGTTGCAGTCGCTCCTCCTGCTATCAACACATACACTGGCTTCTTCTGCTTTTTGGCTGTAACTTTGCCCTCGTCATCCACAATAGGAGGCGGCAAAGCAAGTGTTTGGTATAGGGCTAAAGTTGCTGTTCCAATTCCGACACCGTATGTAGCCGCCTCATCATATGACATCCAATCTGGTATCTTCCAAGCGCCATGGGCATATGTGACGGCGTAGTCAGTGAAGGCGCCCATCCTCATGTCATCTGCATTGAAGCCAATGGCAAGCCCAAGCACTCTATCGCCCTTCTTTAATCGCGTCACCCACTCCCCAACCTCAATCACTTCTCCAGCAAAATCGTGCCCACCAACTGCACCTGGCACCACAGAAAAATCCACCATCTTCCAGTCTGTCGGATTCAGGGCAATAGCTCCAACTTTGCAGACGACCTGGTCAGGTCCTGCCTCTGGAACTGGAACTCCGTGAACCAGTTCATATTGGCCAACGTCTTTGCCCACCAAGGTGCTTCGGACTGTCATGATTCTAAACAGCGTGCAAGTTACGGCTCTGCGCACTTTCTTCTATGCTCATCACCAGAGTCTTATCCATATTGTCTATATCAGATCTTGGACCTAGTTCTGGAACACTTAACAATTCAGTGGATACTCCGTGCCTTGATAGGAAAGGCAGCTCCCATGAGTATTACGGGATACAGTCAGCAACCTGCCGACATCTAAGCCCGCAATAATCGGCCGGCCGGTCGGCGGGGCCATTCCCAACTCCACAGTAAGCATATTGCACCGACCGTCAGTATCTGAGTATGAAACGAAGACTTGCCTAGCATGGTAGCGATGGCCGGAGGAGTGCACAAGTCCTTTCGCGAGAGCCGGCATATCAATGAATTGACAGCCAGATAAAAATGCCCGACGGTATGTAAGATCTCCCTAACATAGGTAGTAGACTATTCCAAAAATAATTTGCATTCATTGAATAGTAGCTCGTAATGAATACTCAAGACTGTAGCCTCATCCGCTTCCTCGTGACTGTTCAGTAGACACAGTTGGTGTTCCTGAGCCAGTCTTATGAAACAATCTGCCATTATTCACTGGGAATACCAACAATACGTTCCGAAAGACATAAAAAATGGCAAAGTCCGAGTTCACCACTGAGCCCATTGCCATTGTGGGAAGCAGCTGTCGCTTCCCCGGCAGCTCAAGCTCTCCATCGAAGCTATGGGAGCTGCTAAAGAACCCTAAGGACATTCTCAAGGAGATACCAGAAAGTCGTTTCAATCCAGAAGGATTTTACAACGACAATGGAGAATACCACGGCGTAAGAGGCAGCACTTGCATTGTTCTGGAGAATTGGATGAAAGACTGACAGCTGATTTTTGTCACTTTAGAGCACGAATGTGAGACATTCTTATCTCCTCGACGAAGATTTCCGGGAATTCGACCACAATTTCTTCAATATTCACCCAAAAGAAGCAGAGTCCATGGATCCCCAGCAGCGCATGCTACTGGAGATTGTTTTTGAGTGCATCGAAGCGGCAGGATACTCGATCCAAGAAATGAAGGGATCGCAGACAGCCATTTTCGTTGGCCAGATGACTCAGGACTACTCAGATTTGTTACTGCGAGACGTAGACAGTGCACCACAATATGCCGCGACCGGTATCTCTAGAGCCATTCTCTCAAATCGAGTGTCGTACTTTTTCGACTGGAAAGGACCGTCATCCACGATAGACACGGCATGTTCGTCAAGCTTGGTAGCGTTGCATCATGCCGTGCAAACACTCAGGAGCGGAGAGTCGTCACTGGCGGTGGCAGCCGGTGTGAACTTGATTCTCGGTCCTGATCCATATATCCTCGAATCCAAGGTACGTCCATCGGGACAATTAAAGCAATTTTGGGATGCTAATATGGTCAATTTTACAGCTTCACATGTTATCTCCGACAGGCAGATCACGCATGTGGGACGCTGGAGCTGATGGCTATGCGCGAGGCGAAGGCTTTGCGTCAGTGCTTCTCAAGACTCTGAGCCAAGCGATTGCGGACGGTGATCATATTGAATGCATAATTCGAGAAACGGGCGTCAACCAGGATGGCCGCACATCTGGTATCACCATGCCTAGCTCTACATCACAGACAGCATTGATTCGCTCTACCTATGCTAGGGCCGGCTTAGATTGGCGGAAAAAGGAGGACCGCTGCCAGTATTTTGAGGCTCACGGCACAGGAACTAACGCTGGAGATCGTAAGTAATCTTTACCACTAGATGTTTGTAAACGTGGCAATTAACATTATTTCCAGCCATCGAAGCTAGGGCAGTCAGAGACGCATTCTTCCCAGAGAACGACGAAGACGAAGATGGCATTACGACTCTTGAAGCCGATGAGCCTCTTTACGTTGGATCAATAAAGACGGTAATCGGCCATTTGGAAGGAACTGCAGGTTTAGCTGGATTATTGAAAGCCTCTCTGGCTATCCAGAACGGAATAATCCCTCCCAACATGCACTTTAACAAACTCAACCCCAAAATCTCACCCTTCTACACTCACCTCCACGTACCGACGAAAGCCAGGGCATGGCCTGCACTGCCTCTTGGTACTCCAAGGCGTGCAAGCGTCAACAGCTTTGGATTTGGTGGAACCAATGCGCACGTCATTCTTGAGAGCTGGACTCCGGAGAATCTTCACCAAGAGGACGCTGTGCAAGTTCCTTGTGGCCCTCTTACTTTATCTGCTAACACAGAGAAGGCTCTGTTGGCTAGAGCTCGTCATATTTCCGAAGCTTTGAAAGCTGGCAAGATAACAAATCTCTCCAACCTAGCCTGGACAATGCAGTGTCGCCGAACACAATTCCCATACAAGATGTATGTTTCTTCATCGACCGCCGAAGGACTCATCGAGAAATTAGATGATGTGGAATCGAAGTCAAACTCAATCGCCACAAAAGGCATTCATGTAACGGAAGATCTTCCAGCGCGGATATTGGGCGTCTTTACTGGCCAGGGTGCGCAATGGCCTTCGATGGGACGTCGTCTTTACGAGAAGTCAGCCACGTTTAAGCACACAGTTGACCAGCTTGAAGAATCGCTGAAGAATCTGCCCGATGCGCCATCCTGGTCGCTCGTATCGGAGCTAATGGCACCACCTGAAAAGTCCAGAATACACGAAGCAGCCATCTCACAGCCTCTGTGCACTGCCCTGCAAGTTGCACTTGTCGATCTTCTCTATGCTTCCGGCATCACGTTTAGCGCTGTTGTCGGCCATTCATCCGGAGAGATTGGCGCGGCTTATGCTGCTGGATATATCGAGGCTGCGGATGCGATCCGGATTGCGTACTATCGTGGTGTTCACGCTCACTTGGCTGGTGGACCGAATGGTCAGAAGGGCAAGATGATGGCAGTTGGCATGGGACTCGAGCAAGCAAGGGCTTTCTGCTCACAAGATAAACTTGCAGGCAGAATTCATGTAGCGGCAAGCAATTCTCGATCCAGCGTCACTCTTTCTGGTGATGCAGATGCTGTGGATGAAGCAAAGGAGCTTCTTGATAGCCAGCAATCATTTGCAAGGCTTCTCAAGGTTGACAAAGCCTACCATTCGCACCATATGCAGCCTTGTGCAGGGCCATATCTCGAGTCTCTGAAAAAGCTGAATATTCAGATTAAGACTGACAAGCTGAAGTGCAAGTGGTACTCTAGCGTTTACGGTTCAAACGGCCGCTCGATTGACAATACGGATGCCTTCAAGGATATCTACTGGGTAGATAATATGGTCAAACCAGTGCTCTTTTCGCAAGCCATTGACAGAGCTGTCACTGAAGAGCACTGTCACGATATTGCATTGGAAGTAGGGCCGCATTTCGCCCTCAAGGCACCTGCATCAGAAAGCTTGAAGAATCTCACCGGTTTGGATATCCCCTATTCTGGTGTTCTAAGCCGAGGGCAGGATGACATGGAGGCCTTCTCAGACGCGCTTGGTTTCATTTGGTCCAAGTTCCAATCTCCTTCTCCCGTCGTGGATTTTGCTGGATTTAGAAAGGCATGCCTTGGGGATGATGTTGGTCGAGCCATGACCCTTAAAGGCCTCCCACCCTATCCTTGGGATCATGCTAGCAAGCTGTGGAAAGAATCCCGAAAGTCGCGAATCTATCGGTCTCGCAAAAACCCGATTCACGAACTACTCGGCTATCCTACGTCTCACGGAAACAACCGTGAGGTTACGTGGCGCAATGTGATGAGGATTCAGGAGATGGAATGGCTGCGAGGACACATCTTCCAGAACCAAGTCCTCTTCCCAGCTGCTGGATACGTGTCCATGGCTTACGAAGCATCCATACGGCTTGCAGCTGAACACGAAGAGGTACGGCTTGTCGAGCTTGAGGATCTCATTATTCACCGCGCTATTACTTTGGAAGATGACGCAGCCGGCACAGAAGTGACTTTTACGATCCGAGTCATAGATCGAACCTCGGATAACATCACAGCTGAATATTCGTGCTATAGCTGCAAAGTGGATGGAGAAGTCACTGAACACTCTGAGAGTACAAACTTCACTGGACGTGCTATCGTCCGTCTCGGAAAGCCTGCAGTAGATGCCCTGCCGGCCAGAATTGCACCGAAGTTACCAATGAAACCTGTTGGCGTAGATCGTCTTTACAAGTACATGGAGCAGGTCGGCCTTCGCTACACGGGAGACTTTACAATTGAGGCTGTCGAAAGACGATTGAATGTGTCGACGATAACACTCAAGCGTCTTGATAACGATAGGCTTCGTCTGCACCCTGCAACTCTTGACGCTGCCTTTCACGGAATATTCACTGCGTTGGCATTTCCTGGAGATGGCCAGCTATGGACCCCATATCTTCCAACCAACGTGCGCCGTGTTCGCATCAACCCTGCTGCCTTGGAAGCCTCTGCATTTGCAGATGCATCTTCTGAGCTGCTAGCGGACTGCTACCTCAGGGATGCCAACTCAAAGAAGATCCAGGGCGACGTTGATATCACTTCGACTGCGATAGGACACCCACAGATCCAGCTGCACGCTCTAACCTGCTCTTCTTTTACCAAGGCTACTCCGCAGAACGATCGTAAGCTTTTTGCAAAGACTGTCTGGAAGAGAGACATTGCGAGTGGTATTGATCCTGAGAAGATTGAGTACCTGACCGAGGAAGAGGTCGAGTATGGTGATACTTGTGAGCGTCTTGCCTACTTCTACCATAGGCGACTCCGTGATGCGATCAAGCCAGAGGATATTCCCAAGATGGATGAGCACTTCCAGATCCAATTTGACTGGATTGTGAACTATCTTCTTCCTAAGATTGAAGCTGGACAACACCCGCGTATCAAAAAAGAATGGGTCACTGATACGGCGGAAGATGCAGCAGCTTGGAGGGCAAAATATCCAGGAATGGTAGAATTGCAGATGATATCGGCTCTCGGAGAAGTCCAACCTTCGATTCTGCGAGGCGAACTGCCAGCTCTGCAGGTCATGATGCAAGACGATATGCTCACGAGGCTTTACGCTGAAGCTGTTCCGTTCCGACAAACTTACAGTCATCTTGTCACAGTAACTAGTCAACTGGCTCACCGTTACCCGCGCTTGAAAGTTCTAGAGATTGGTGCTGGTACTGGTGGTGCTAGTGTCCATATGCTGAAGGAACTTGTGGGCCGTTGCCATTCGTATACCTATACAGATATCTCTGCTGGTTTCTTTGAAGCTGCACAGGAGCGATTCCGCGAGTACTCATCTATGATGGAATGGGCCGTGCTGGATATTGAGCGTGATCCTCTGGGACAGGGCTTTGAAGAACATTCCTTTGATGTCATCATGTCTTCAAACGCTCTGCACGCAACCAAGTCCCTCAAAAAGACATTAGCTAATTGCCGGACTCTGTTGAAGGCAGGCGGTTACTTGATTCTCAATGAAGTCACCAACGACGCTGTGCTGCCGCAGTTCATCTCTTCTCATCTACCTGGATGGTGGCTTGGACGTGATGATGGGCGTATCTACTGTCCTACGACTGATGAAGAAAGGTGGAACAGGGATCTACTAGCCACTGGTTTCTCTGGAGTGGACGCAGCGTACAGAGATTATCACGATCCCAAAAGATACCTTGCGTCACTTATCGTCAGCCAGGCGGTCGACGAGCGCATCAACGTCTTGCGTGATCCTACTGCTTGGACGAGTGCGATACCTCCTGTCGACGATTTGATCATCATAGGTGGACAATCACCCCAAATCGAAAAGATTGTACAGACAGCAAAAGATCTCCTCCAGCCCATCGCTTCCAACGTTACCCTTATCAACAGACTCGAAGACGTCAGAGAAGTCCCAGATGGAGCTACTGTGCTGGTTCTCTCTGAGCTGGATGTTCAAACTTTCCAAGACATCACACCAGAGAGATTCAGCGGAGTTCAGTCTGTGTTTAAAGACTCCAAATTCGTTCTTTGGGCCACAAAGGGATGTCGCGCTGAGAATCCTCTGAGCAACATGGTTGTTGGCCTTGGTAGAGCCGCCATGCACGAACTTCCCAACCTCCGACTTCAGTTCTTGGACGTGGACACGATAACCCCGGAACCTCGACTATTTGCTGAGACTCTGTTGCGTACAATTTGCATCAACTCCGGTGATTTTGAGGATGTGCTGTGGGCTGACGAATGGGAACTTGCCGTGGAGAAGAACGGTCTCTACATCCCGAGAATTGTTGCCAGCAACGAAATGAATGACAGACTCAACTCTGTTCGGAGAGATATTACGAGTCCATTATCTTTGGCTGAGAACCGCGTCGAGTTTGTGGCCGCAGAAGGGTCCTATTCGTTCCAAAGAGTGCAAAGCTCAATAAATGCTGTGATCTCATCTGAGCTTGCACAAATAAAGGTTCACGCTTCATCTCTGCTACCAATCAGGGCTAGAAATAGTAAAGCACTTTATCTCTGTCTAGGGACAGTTGTCGGATCAGGTCGCAAAGTCGCACTATTCTCTCCTTCGGTTCTGTCAACTCTGAATGCACCGGTGGCGGATTTATTGCCTCTCCCACAGGACTTTGATCTTGCAACTAAATCCCAAGTGCTCCTTGGAACCCTTATCGCGGAGAGCATTATTTCAGGCATCAGATGGCGCATTTGGGTCCACGATGCCGATGTTTTGCTGGCTAAGCTTATTGCAGAAGTGGCCGCTGCTCAAGGAATTGACGTATTCTTCAGCACAACTTCGGAAGAAGACAGCAATTTCGACCCCGCTCAAGTTTTTATTCACTCATATGCTAACGAAAGAGATATACTATCTCTCCTTCCTGAGAATATTGAAGCTTTTGTGAACCTAGGGCAAGAAAATAGCGTCCTAACGCACATCGTTGAGGGTTTTGAGAGCCCTAACGCAATGAGAAGTGTGCGTGAAGATGATGCCATATTGTTCAATTACGGCCGGGGTGACTTGCTCAAGATTACGAGGCACCATGCTTCGACTCGACCGGCAAAACTCCACATGGAGAATGCCTCTGTCTCTGTAGCTGAGATCAAGAAGCTGGCCGGCCAAGCTTCATTGACTACCATCCTGAACTGGAATGATGCAGAGTCGGTGGAGTCCAAGATCAGCCCTCTTAGACCGTCTGATCTTTTTGCGGCAAATAAGACATATCTTCTCGTTGGTTTGGCTTCTCAGCTCGGCATGTCCATTTGCGATTGGATGGTCAAGCATGGCGCGCGATACTTGGTAGTCACCAGCCGAAGCCCAGGTAGAGTTGATACAGCAGTGCTCGAGGATCTGAGACGCCGAGGTGCCAATGTCAAGGTTCTTCCCCTTGACATTACCGACAAAGAAGGTTTGCTGAGATTACACAAAGAAGTCTCTGACACAATGCCACCTATTGCTGGCGTGGCGAACGCTGCAATGGTGTTGAATGATAAGCTCTTCGCCAACATGTCTTTGGAAGACTTCGAGGTGGCACTACGTCCCAAAGTCAAGGGAACGCAAAACCTAGATGAGCTGTTCCACTCCACTCCCTTGGACTTCTTCATCTGCTTCTCATCTCTAACTTGCGTCATGGGCAATCCGGGACAATCTAATTATGCTGCAGCAAACATGTACATGCACTCTCTCGTGCGCCAGCGAAAGCAGAGGGGCGTTGCAGCGTCAATCATCGATATTGCCTTCCTCCTCGGTGTGGGCTTTGTCGACCGTAACCTAGAGCAGTACGAGGACCATTTGAAGAAATTTGGATACATGAGAATATCTGAACCCGAGTTCCACGGTGTCTTTGCTGAAGCCATTGCTGCAGGACAGCCAACTTCCAAGGAGGATCCAGAGATCATCATCGGTATCGGAGAGGAACCCAATGCGCCATGGTATAGCAATCCTCGATTTGCAACTTATGTCCGTCATGAGAGCAATGAAGAAGACTCAGATAATCAACAGGCGCAATCATCGCAGAGTGTCAAGGGCAGACTAGCCGCAGCTAAGAATAGCGAGGATGCTCTGGCCATTTTGCAGGGTGCCTGTGCAGAAAAGTTGGCCATGATTCTCCAAGTCCACGCCGACGTCATTGATCATTCTACGCCACTGTTGGTACTGGGAATTGATTCACTGGTATCTGTTGAGATTAGATCCTGGTTCCTGAAAGAGGTGAATGTCGACATGCCGGTTCTAAAGATTTTGAGCGGTGCTTCTCTCGCAGAGATATGTCAAGATGCTTTGGTGCTGCTTCCACCGACTCTGATTTCCTCGGCTGAAACGAGTGCGCCAACAGCTGATGCAGCTCCAGCAATTAATAATGATCTGTTGAGCTCAGCGAATATGCAGCAGCTCAAGATCCCGTCTTCTGCGCCCACCGAAGTGTCCACCTTGAAGATGGAAGACACTGCCAGCGCGCTAATGTCCAGAGCTTCCACGGGTTCATCTTCAGTCTCAGAGGTTACATCGTTAGAAGAACCGTCATACGAACGAGTCAGTGAGATGACTCCGGGACAGAGCCGCCTGTATTTCTTGAACGTCTATCTGGAGGATAAGGCAACATACAACGTCACAATGTCTGGTATATTACAAGGCCCGTTCGAGATGAGCAGGCTCAAGAAAGCACTCAGCACTATTACCAGAAAGCACGAAGGTCTGCGAAGCTCCTTCTTTTTGAACGATGCAACTGGAAAGGCTATGCAGGGGGTTGGCAAAGAAACGCGCATCGCCGTAGAGCACAAGAATATCCAGGACAATGCGGAAATCCAGGCTACTCTTGATGCTATGAAGACTACAGAGTTCAACTTGGAGACTGGAGTATGGATGAAGATTCAAGTACTTTCTTTATCTCGCACTCAGCATCACATTATTTTCACTTTCCACCATATTGCCCTCGATGGTGTCAGCTGGGCCATTTTCCTCACCGAGTTGAACAAGGCATACGCGGGTGGTGATTTTTCATCACATGTTCAGCAAGCAATCGACCTTGCCAATAAACAACAACAAAAGGCAGCACCTGAGAAGGTTCAGAGAGAGCTGCAATTTTGGAAAGATGTCTACAGCACTCTGCCTGAGCCTCTGCCTCTGTTCCCCATCTCTCGAGTCCAGTGTCGACAGCTGCTAAAGTCTTACGATACAGAAACGCTTGATGTGATGCTCTCCAAATCGCTGGTTGGCCAGATCAAACAGGCCAGCGGAGAGATGCATGTGACACCCTTCCACTTCTATCTCTCGTCCATCGCCGCATTTGTATCAAGGTGTCTTGGTGTGAATGACTTTTCCATCGGAATTCTTGATGCAAATCGCGCGACTGCAGAGGACATGACAACTATTGGCTATTTCACCAACATCCTACCTCTAAGATTCAAGACAACTGCCGACGAAAGCTTTAGCACGTTAGCGAAGCGAACTAGAGACATCACCTTGGCTGCCCTGTCCAACTCTAATGCTGATTTTGACACGATCCTAGACGTCCTCAAAGTCCCGCGATCTGGTGACCAGAATCCTCTTTTCCAGATCGCTGTGAATTACCGACTCGGAGGATCAAGAACTATGCCGCTTGGTAACTGCGAAATTGAGTGGACATCCACTACAGACGCTCGTAATCCTTACGACCTCATCATAGACATTTCAGAAATTGCAGAGGGGACTATCATCTCGTTCACTACCCAACGCTACCTCTATACTGCTGAGGATACTAACAAACTCTTGACATGGTATACTCATACTGTGGAAGGATTTGCCAACGACACTTCCAGGGAGGCATTGGACTGTCTCCTTGCGACTCCCTCTGAGATCGAGAATGCCGTCTCTCTTGGCCGTGGTGAAAGTCTCGAGATAGACTGGAAAGCCCCCACTCTTGCGCACAGAGTTCAAGAGATTGCATCACAATATCCGGAGTCCATTGCAGTCAAGGACGGCTACGGCCAGCAACTCACCTACTCTCAAATGATGCAGCACGTTGGTCAGATTGCCAGTCAACTTTCTAATCTCCCTGCAGGATCTTACGTTGGAATACTCTTGCATCCAGCTGCCGACTCAATCTGTGCTCTGATGGCCATCTTAATCCTGGGTCTGGTGTATGTACCACTCGATCTGAGGAATCCAGAAGGTCGTCTCGCTGCTATTGTGGCTGATTGCAAACCGAGTGCGATCATCTACCAAGAAGAAACTCAGACTACAGCAGAGAATCTCGCATCCAGCGTTGAACAAAGCAAAGCAAAACTGGTGTGCATCTCAAAACTATCACAGGATGTTCCATCTTCCATTCAATGTGTTGCTGAACCTAATGCGCCTGGTTTCGCCATCTATACCAGTGGCTCAACTGGAACCCCCAAAGGAGTCTTGCTCACCCACCATGCTCTATTGAACCAGATTTGGGCCATTTCTAAAGTCTATAATCTTGGCAAGGAAGTCGTTCTTCAGCAGAGCTCATCTGGCTTTGACCTCCACTTGGAGCAAATATTCAGTGCTCTGGCAAACGGTGGCACTGTTGTGGTCGCTTCAAAAGAAGCTCGGGGAGACGCTATAGAGATTGCCAATCTTATATTCTCAGAGGGTATTACTTATACAGTTTTCGTCCCTTCAGAGTACCTATACTTGCTTCATTATGGATCTGATGTACTCAAGAAGTGCGCATCTTGGAAGTTTGCATTTTCTGGAGGTGAAAAGGTTACAC
This sequence comes from Trichoderma sp. BMH-0061, assembly GCA_030015385.1. Taxonomy (NCBI): domain Eukaryota; kingdom Fungi; phylum Ascomycota; class Sordariomycetes; order Hypocreales; family Hypocreaceae; genus Trichoderma; species Trichoderma sp. BMH-0061. The sequence continues at coordinate 148,439 of JARWZN010000001.1, forward strand.
CTCAGCTTCGCCAGAGTTTCAAGAGGTTGGGTCTCTCAAACTTACAGCTTATTAATCTCTATGGTCCTGCTGAAGCGAGTCTCTCGTGTACAAGATATACTGTCCCGTATGCTACAGGTAATTCTGAAGCTGCTAGCCCTGCAGGTCTTGTACAGCCGAACTATACTGTGGTGGTAGTTGATGAGCGCGGAAACACGCTTCCCGTCGGCTTCCCGGGAGAAATCTGCATCGGAGGCGCTGGAGTTGCTTCTGGATACGTCAACCGACCTGAGGAGACTGCAGCCAAATTTATCGCCAACACCATTTCCCCCAGACAAGAGATTGCTGTTCGAGGATGGAATAAGCTCTACCGTACCGGAGATAAGGGCCGCATGCTTGAAAGCGGTCTTTTGGACTTTATGGGTCGATTAGAGGGCGATTCACAAGTCAAGATTCGTGGGATGCGCATTGAGCTGGAAGAAATCGGAAACATCATTATTGAGTCAGCTGGATCGGCTATCGTGGATGCTACCGTGTCCCTTCGCAATTTGGATATGCTTGCAGCCTTTGTTGTCTTTTCGGATGAGTTCACTGAAGATAGGAATGCGTTCCTCAGCCAGCTTAGGGCCAAGCTACCCCTACCAGCGTATATGTGTCCAACACACATCATTGCAATTGATCAAATTCCGAGGAATGCCAGTGGTAAAAAGGATCGGTCCAAGATTAACAGTCTGCCACTTCCATCTGTCGCGAGTGGCGATGGACACAAAGAGGGACTCACCGATCTAGAAGCACAGGTGATTGCGGTCTGGCAAGACGTTCTTCCCGCAGCAATTGAACCCATGCAACTGTCTGCCGATTCTGACTTTTTCTTCGTGGGCGGTAATTCTCTCCTCCTGCTAAAGTTACGTTCTGAGCTTAGAATGGCTTTCGGCTGTGACTTGACATTGCCCGAGTTGTTCCAAGTGAGCACTGTTCGTGATATGGCTTTGAAGATCCAGGCAGATGGTTCAAAGAATGAGATACAAGGCCAAAGTATTGATTGGACCAAGGAACTGCGCTCTCTTTGCGATGGTCTAACGCCGCGATCAGATCTATCTTCAGCTGCATCATCAACAACGAAGTCAGCCTTGTCCGTCGTCTTGACAGGAGCGACTGGCTTTTTGGGACGACATATACTCCAACACCTTGTCAATGATGAGAGAGTCGGTGAAATACACTGTGTTGCGATACGTCCCAAAGCCAATGGGGAACTGAGACATGTCGATATAGCCAGTCCCAAGATCATTGAGTATGCTGGTGACCTGGGAGACCGCGACCTCGGCTTGTCATCTTCACAGTTGAAGGATCTGGTTGCTCGTGCCGATGTCATAGTCCACAACGGCGCAGATGTATCGTTCATGAAGACATACCGCTCGCTTCGTCGACCAAATGTTTTATCTACTCGATATCTAGCCGAGATGGCACTCGCAAGATCGATTCCATTCCACTTTGTGTCAACTGCTTCCGTCGCAACTTTTTATGCCGGCAAGCATCTACCAGAAATAGCAATCCAGGGCCTCGACAATTTGCCCAAAGACGGCAGAAACGGATATGCAGCGTCTAAATGGATGAGCGAGGCCCTTCTGGAATCACTCGCAGACGATCTCGGAGTACGCAGCTGGATCCATCGCCCAACGAGCATTATTGGGGTCGATGCACCAGGAATGGACATTGTAGCATCATTGTACAACTACTCCAAGCTTCTTAAAGCGGTACCGCGGTTCCCCAAGGTTGTCAGCGGCACATTTGACTTTATTTCCGTGCAATCTGTAGCGAGCAGCATTGCTGATGCAGCGGTCGCCTCTGTGAGCGCAGATGGAAAAGGCAGTACACAGCGTGTGTCATATCAGCATCATTGCAGTGATGAAAAGGTGCCTCTTCAGGATTTTGCAAAATACATGGAAAAGACCGAGGGTGGCGTGTTTGATGAGCTGGAGTCGAAGGTTTGGTTCGAAAAGGCACGCGAGGCGGGACTGAATAGGCTCGTTTGCGAATATTTGGAGAGCACTGTCGGGGCTGGTGAGATTTTGTCGCTGCCGACGCTTTTGAAGGGGAAAAACTAGATGGATGCTTTTATTCTGTGGACCATGTTGAATGGTAGAATTAGGTAGTTTGGTTTCTTGTTTACTGGTGTATAGCTACTCTTTACTAGACTGTTATAGAGCGTATCAAGTTCAATTGGTTCTACATTATATCGCCTACCTACCTGTGTTACATTGACAGAAATACAAGAATGCATAAAAGTCTCAGACACTATCGAACTGCGAATTGGCGGTGCTCTTCAGCCTCAGCATCTAGGCTTGCAAACAATTGCAAACCCGTCGTTTTGTTTTTTTCCTAAGCTTGCAGATTTCACTAGGATTGCAGTACCCAATTCCCCGCCCAAGCCATCAATCCACCAAGTCTACCCAACTCCAGCGGTATCGTATGCTGCAAGCTCTTGTGCAGCACTGGTTTGTTAGTGCAGCGATATTGCTGGATCGCATGCGCTGATTGACTGGCCTCTGGAAGACTTGGATGTCGGCGGCTGCCTGAGGCTACAGGAAAAGATACGGAAGAGTGTACAAATAGACGAGCATTACGCAAACGAGCTTGAGCTTTAAGTGAGAAAGGTATATCCCATAGTAAATCCCATAGAAGATACATCTACTCTGCAACCTTTGCAACATCTGCAAGCATCAGTAGTGAGTTCCATATGCTGCTTCAAACTGACTGAAGATGTCAAAGGTATTCCGTATCTATTCTTTGTAGATTTACTTTTTGACTGGCGTCAAGTATACATTTAGAGGTCCCTTTTCCCATAGAATAAATGTGCATTGATCCATCCAATCCTCCTCCTCATTCACAAGCTTCAAGTCAAAATTGAAGAGGATGCGTGCGAGGATCAGTCGCATTTCGGCATACGCAAGACTGAAGATTGTTAGCCCAAATATGATTTGGACAGTGATNNNAAATGAACTCTCATCGCTTTTTGGGGTGACNNNCTTGCGACCAAGGCAATTTCGTGGCCCTACCGAAAATGGTTGCAGCGCATCCAGTCTGTCGTTGGCAAAGCTGGGATCGTGCAAGAAGCGCTCCGGGTGGAATTCGAATGGTTTGGCCCACAGCCTCTCACTGTGGTAGATTGCCCAATGCCAGGTGCTAACAGTCATNNNCATTACAAAGTGNNNGAGAAGGACATGCTCTCCTTTNNNTATNNNGCTTGATTCAGAACTCACTCCTTGTGGGACAAACTGTCCAGCAATTACTGCACCTTCTCTTGGAACGATTCGAGGCAAGCCGAGAGCGACAGGCGGATATAATCTCAAAGCTTCATTTATGCAAGCAAACATGAATGGAAGATTATTGACTGATAAAAGCGTGATTTCATCCTCGGAGGAGAAAGATGATCGGACTTCTTGAACAACCTTTTGTAGCGCATCTGGATTCTTCAGCAGTAGATATGTAATACCAGCCAGGCCTGTGGCTGTGGTCTCGGAGCCTGCAATAATGAGATTGCTGCTATTCTGCATGACTTGCCGAACGTTCATATCCTTAAATGTCAGAATTACGTTTGAGGGCAGACATAGAACACGTACCCAGTCCTTGGCTTTTTGCAGCAGCCCTTCAATCAAGTCAGGTCGCTCAGCCGACATGGCCATTCGCCTTTGCAGCTTCTCCATACAAAGCCTGTTATGCTCGCGGCGGTACTTATTCAACATACTCAGCAGAGGACGCAAAGCCCACTCATAACCCAAGAGCTTCGCGCCCAGAATGACAGGACTAAAGCGAACGGCTTTGCCAATTGCGGCTACCCAAGGATCATACTTGGCACGTTCCAGACACCCAAAGGGCTCACCGAAAGCTAAATCTCCGATAATGTCAAAGGTTGTCCAAGCATACCAGGCCGTCATATTCAGCTCTCTCTTGGCCTTCTCGCCCGTTATGGGGTCAAGTTTATCCCCGTCAATACAGTGTTCGTGAAGCCTCTTGATGAGAAGATCAACATAGTTGCCAATAATGGGTTCCTGATCTCGCATGCTGCGTTCGCTAAAGCCAAGAGCCAGCTGTTTCCGGAGACGAGCGTGTTTTTCTTTAGTCTCGTTCATTATACTGCGCGCCTCACCGATAAGATGATATGAACGGTCCGGTTTGGTCATTTCATCATCAGGACGGCGCCCGTAGATGTCCTTGAAAGCTTCTGGATCCTCAAAGGCAAGCTCATCTGGTGCAATACGCACAATCGGTCCATATATGGCATGCCATTTATGTACGTCATACGACAACCTACCCTGATTAAATCGTATTACATAGAATAATCGTTTTGCGCGAAACAGCCATGGGCCGGGGATATGTCTCAGAGGATGAAAATAAATGTTGTATATGATCTGCACAGTCTCAAAAAAGACCAGNNNAAATGTCCATTCTAGNNNGCANNNACCNNNTACCCGTTTATCATGGTGAGACTCTACCGATCCAAAGGCCACTTTGGCTACATAGCCAAAGCTGAACCAATCCATTGTCAAAAAGAGACTATCTGGGCTCAACCATAACAGTAGCCCTGCATAACGTCAATCTACATATCCATCGCAGAGCCTACTTAATAGTAGACACAAGGTCCAATGGAGAGAGGCTCGTGAACGGTGTCATCAGGAAGCAAATCTGACTAATCTTTTGTCTCGCCGTTTTTGTAGCTAAATCCACCGACAGAACAAACCCGCCGAGGTGGATACCTACGATGACCAAAGACATAATTCAGACGCTATATGGAGCACAGAGTGCCATCTTTTCTTTTGATGAAGGATGGGGGAGACTTTGTTTTATATCATTCGGGAAGTGGAAAATCCTTTTTTGGTAAATCTTAGTTTCATTTTACTTCGTGATAGCTACTCTAGATTGTTACATTCTAAATATAGATCTTTAACCATGTAGAAATTCTGTTCTCTAATACTCAGACCGGGACTCTGTAAAAAGTTCAGCAACCATTACCACCTCAGCTGATGTAGTTTGGAGTTGAAATAGTTGAATGCATCTTGGCGGAAATCATCCTTCCCAATGACAAGTCCCTTGTCAGTAAATTGCATCATGTCCTTCGTCTTCACATCATATCTTGGCCATTCGGGCAGAGGCCTCGCGCCACCGTCCATCTTGCTAATGACGTTAGGATCAAGGTGATAGACGAAGCTGAGCAGATACTGCGCCATTGCCAAATACAAAGGCTCTGGGAATCCAGTAGCCATAAGTGCAACATCAGCGCCATGGAAAGTTCCAATAACGGGCGTCTGTCTTCCATACGCGGAAAGATAGCTCCAGGATGGGATCTTGTCAGAAAGAGCCTCCAGAACGACGCGATGCTGGAACGTCAAGCAAATATCTCCCGTAATAGCAGCATTACGCTTGTATCCCGGGTAAATCTCGTTAGCCTCCCCAGTACCAAATGGTGATCCATGCTTGGGATCGTCTGGATAAAACGAAAAGAGTTTTTCGAAGACAGATCGAGGGCAGTCCGGTGCAATACTATGGATGATATCAACAAGGGCATCTTTGGTCTGTTGTCTGTACAAAGCCAGTGCAAACATGGTGCCCTCGTCTTCCATGGTTCCCGCCAGGAGTGATACAGGGGCCACTTTTGGTGGGTTCTCCTTGATGACCACATCGGGTGAGAGAGGGAAGAAGTTATCTGAGGGGTCTGGTCGCGGGGTAAAAGCAACAGCGATGCCATCCTGGTTGAACATGTTGGGAATAACATTGGAGGCGTCCATGAAAGCCTCGTAAGGCAAAGCCCTCAAGCAAGCCAGAGTGTCCTCTGCTGAAGAGCATCCCGCCGCTTTGACAATTGTATCATAAGTTTTTTGTGCCACTGGATTATCTACTTGGACAGCTGGCCCAGCAGCGCCAGAGTTGAGTATGCCTCCGCGGAAAAGGGGTTTCCCATTGTACGTGTGGTCACCACCGTTGATAAGCATGTGATTGAACACGGACATGCTGCCTCCAGACTCGCCCCAGAGCGTGACCCTATTTGGGTCTCCTCCAAAGGCCTCAATATTCTCCGCAATCCACTCAAGAGCCAAACGCTGGTCACGCAGGCCAAGATTGGTGTTGCCCTCTTTCTTGAGCTCCTTGCCGCCGAGGAAACCAAGCGCAGATACGCGCCAGTTCATCTGCACAACAATGACAGGGTGGTCCATTGTGATAGACGAGTTGACAAATCGGGCAAAATCATATTGCTGAGTCGAGCCCTGCTCGAAACCGCCTCCGTAAATCCACACGAGAACAGGCAGCTTTGCATTCTTGGCGATATAGGAAGGCCGTTGAACATTTAGCGTCAAGCAGTCTTCACCGACAAACGTAGGTTCGTTGAAGTAGGTTCCAATCATGGCCGCCAGCTCAGGCGGGAGCTGCGAGAGCATATTGGGGTCCCCTCGAACCTTGAGAGGCGGACATGCTCGAGGAATCGAGGTTGCCTGGATAGTTCCGAATTTTTCCTGCAGTGGCTGGGCTCGTTTAAGCCTCAAGTCTCCTATGGGAGGCTGTGCGTAGGGGATTCCAAGGAATGAATCGACGCCGTCCAAGCTTGATCCGATAACCGTGCCATTGGCGATGCTGATTTTGGGGGCNCCCGATGAAGGACCTCCTGCCAATCCTGCCAAATAGGCCCCAATGGCGGCGACGACACCAACGGCTGCGGCGTACATCTTACTGGTCAGCAGCGGGTTATTGGTTGGAACAATGCTGCTGTTACTCTCGATTCAATCTTCTCTTATAGATCACGCATCTACATGTTGATGTTATCTACAGTCTATCGCAGATGCGAGTATCATCCTCGGCGGGGTTGAATCATTGTTGAATGATAACTACTGCCCCGATGCCGACGAAACGTCCCGAGATCACCGGTTTGTCAGAGAACCATCCGAGATTATCAAGAAGACAACGAGCATATGAAATCTGGACTTGGCTAGATGCGATCGGCAAATTTACTCCCGCTTTGTCATAGGCAGTAGAACAAGTAGGCTAATAACGCATGTCAGATAACGTGAGATAGCTGCAGGCTTCAACTAGCAGCGGATTTTCGCCCGATTTTAATACGAACCGGCCTGTACCCGTACACCGGCCGGGAACATGCCGGTGAACTGGGGGTCAGTTTCTCCAGGCAGAGGTAGTGAGCATCGCATGAAATGCTGGTGTAAGCCCCCGCGGAGGCCGTGCACGATCGTCAGCCATCTATCTGCATACATCTTACGATATCGACACGCGTACGTAGGGGGTTCATGGACATGGGCCACTGAAGGTTAAATATTGGACAATGTGGGAACTTGCAATGGCCAATCACTTACATGTGCGTAAACAATAGCATCGTATTTGTCCGTTTCAAATTCGATCTTTATACTCCCTCCTTGTCCGTTGAATCTGTGAACCCATGTGAACCAACAAGGAAATACGGAAAAATGCAATGCTCCGTAGTGTCCTGTACTCGTACCTTAGAGGAACGGCCGACCCCGTCAGCCCTAAGCTTAGAATGCCGACGCGAATTATCCGTTTCGGGAACTCGATACCGGCACAGCTCGTCGTTTCACGGATAATGGAGATGCCAATCCCAGTTAGCGCTCACGCCATTAACGCTCGTTAATATACGGCGTCAACGAGCTTGGAACGGCACATCAACTCGAAAGACGGCATATCAGCGCTTCCAGGCCTTAGCCAGGGGCGATGCGTGCACAATACACGTAAGCGATTATTTGTCTCAGCGTTCACCGGTTTCCCCAGATGATCGGAGATTAGGGTTCCTGCCAGGATGAAGGAGAACGGTCTTAGTGCTGCTTTATTTAAACTCCGTATCTCTGTTTTTACTAATCGACGTATTCTTTCCCCTACGTATCATTTACAAGAAGGAGGTAAAGAACTCGCTTACACACTACCGTATCGGCAACAATATCCGAAGTCTACTCTGGGCATATTTAAGGTCAGCAAGTCAGGTTCCTACTGGGTACTCCGTATATAGTGTTGCATTGGAAGCTGACAAGGGTCGGAGACTTGGGTACGGCGTTAAGAACTACTCCGTACCTCAGCACATTTACAATCTGCAACAGGGAATGGATCTACAGCTTATCCAGCGCAGTTGAGACAGAATAAGCACTGCAGCTTGCAATTATAACAGGCTACTCTATATTTAGCTTAGTGGCAGCGATGTTCTTCTTGGGATATGATTACCATACGAACTACCTATTTAAACACGGGGCTTCTGTACATACTAATTATCAATGGGTCCAAGGTGCTTTGGGTGCCAACGGTGCAAACAGCTGCGGATTACCGAGTGCTACTCTGTATAGCAGGCAGATGCATGCCGAGAGGGGCCACTTACAAGGATCTTCAACAGGCCAAACTTACCCTAAAAAGCACAAGATTTTACATTCCAAATAAAATGACAAGACTAAACCGCATCTACAAATGCGATGATAGATGTATATAATAAATAACTTGATAAATACCGATATTTTATGCATGAAAGTGGCCCTGTCAACGTTGCTTTTACAAGGAACGTCATACCGGGGGTGCTGCTGTAGCTGCCTCATCCCTGCTGGATAGTTCCCAGAGAGCTCTCTATAATGCACTTGAGCTCGCAGAAAGATAATACCTACTTTGTGTTATTTATAAGCCAATGCGTCATTTTCCTTGTATCAATTGACAAGGCTCTTTTCAAACTCGTTCCTACGCTGAGATTGACCAATCCGCTCTTCAACAGAGTTGTACTCCACTAGAGTGACGTGTTGTTTACGGTGCTGGTAATTCCAATTCGATAAACAGCAATCATTACGTTTCAACACTCTAAACAAACTCCCACTGCCGCGAACATAGCCTTGTTCAATCATACCGTGGCAACAACAATGTCACTCGCAACAACTCCCGGAGAGGCTCATATGCCATTCCGCCGGTCGTGTGATAGATGTCACGACCAAAAAGTCCGTTGCATGAGACCGCAAGAGTCCAACCATCCCATTCCCGAATCCGAGCCGTGTGTACGGTGCAAGAGATCCGGCTCCATATGCATCTTCAGTCCTCAGCAAAAGCCCGGCCGGCCGCCTCTCGGAAGCGATACCCGCGAGACAACAACATCATCTGCCATGTATTCACGAAAGAGACCGAGACAGTCGCTATCACTAGGTTCGGTGGACCTGCCGCAATCTCCTCCCCCGACATGCCCGTCTTCCGTGACCTCGTTGCCCGATTCGGCACCAATAGTGGGCTCGCTAGACTTAAGTTCAACGTTATTTTCACCATTTACGACTGTTGACGAATTGGGCGACGGCTCCTACGATGCAGACTTTTTAATGTCAATTCCGACAATGTCGACAACCGATTCCATGTCGTCACAAAAGCACAACAAACCCGTCTGTGAACGAAACGCTACGAATCCCATCGTGGATATGATCGAGAGAGATACAGAGGAGCTGGGCAACCTTTGCCTCCAAGTCTGTCATGCGACAAGGGCTCTCTCTTCGTCTTATCCGACATCACTCGCTGTATCTTCACCATCTCTCAACGAAATATTCGCTTCCACTGAGGCCCTAGTTAGCATTATTCATCGAAACACCAGTGGCAGCTTTAATAGCAATAAAGATGACCCTTTTTCGAATGCCGACCCTGCTGGTTTCAGTCATCAGCCAGATTGGGATGAGTTTAATTGGCTTCAAGGCCCACCACATAATCAATGGGCGTTACCACAAGCATCCCCAACAGTCAACAGGGCCCCAGATACGGGTGTCGTACTAATGATCCTGGCCTGCCATCAGCGCCTTCTCGTTACCTTGGGTGGTATTTTGTTTTATATTTCGCGGCATCTGCGTCAGCAGAAACCCCGGGGTTTACCAATCGGAACCTCTCCCTTCATAGAAATGCCAACGACGCAGGCTCTCATCATCGTGAACCTGGTCAGTCACCAGCTCGACCGACTGGATCGAGCCGTCGGGCTTCTAGCCAAAGACGGCGAAACAATAAAGAGGCAGTCGGGCTCTGCAACACAGACGGCTGCGACAGGGGCTCTTTCACCTTTGTCTCCTGAGCAGTTTCACTCTCCTCAGTCTGTCTCGGTTACTGAAGAACAATCATCACAGAGCAAGCCGAAAACTGCAGCCAATGACGGTGACAAGCGCGGTATTAGCCCTAGCATCGATAGTTCGGCTAGCGGGTCTCATAAAGCAATCACTTCAGCGATAGATATGATGAAATATCGTCAAGAACAACTGCAAAATCAGATGAAGGTGGTGAAGCAGCAAATCATGAACTTTGACTCAATCTGATGAAGGAGAGTCAAGTTCAATGGCAAGGTAGAATGAGGAGGGAACATGTCCAACTTATATTCTTGTATTTCGGGTCGGATTACAAAACGTGTTCCATATTCCGCCAACTTCGGCAATACGCTGTTTACAACACAAAGCCCCACACAATATCCCGACATGAGATACCAAGCGGTGGACAGTAAAACAGGGACAAAAAGTAAATCAACACACACAAAATTGTCCCTGTTTTACTGTCCCCCACTTAACCAAGATACTTTCTTCGGCAGAAGAAATGACCGAAGATGCTACACAAACGACTAGGGAGGAGCCAGCTGATGCATCACGCACATGAATCACGCACACCTTTACCCCTAATTACGGGATGAGGTACCAAACTAATCTTGAATAAGGTTAGAGAGCGGATAAATCTGGATGAATGATGGTCTGTTGATTTTTGTTTATGAAAATTCTGGGTAGATTTCGCTGGAATGAGGCACGAATAGATTTGTAAATCATTATATCAGGATACATAGCATGACCGTTCCGGAGCTCTTGATATTCTTGAGGTTCATTATTCATAGCTGAAATAGATCATATTTCATATCGTTGTGGATTATTGTACAAAACATTCGTAACTTTCAAACTGCGTTGTATGATTTGATCAAAACCATATTACACCCGTCACGAGTATTATGAAAGGATCATAGTGGAAGGATACATCGTATCTGGGCCAATAGTCTACTTTCTATGTCGTAATACTAATTCAAAACAAATATTCTAATCTAAATGCATGATTCAATACGGGCGTAATAAGTTGAACGCTGCTCAGTAACTACCAACACACTTTTTATGATATGTAAAACGGCCACGCTGAGACAAGTTCATTGCACCCGCTCGACACTCAAACGTCCATTTTTTCTTACACTACAAATGGCCAATCAGCCATCATTTTTATCGTAATTATCTAATGATCTACATATATGTATAATTCGATCAGTATGGTGGACGAGCTGCAGATAAGCCACTCCACTTATTTGCATGTGGTCGGTGGATATTATCAGATATCCTCCGACACCACAAAATTTACCGTCAGCCCGGTGGTATTTTGGCGACCAAAAACCGCGTAGTAATTAGGCCATAGATTGACTGCAGTTTTATGCTGCGCGAAAGACATAGACGTCATATCATTTATCATCTGACTTGTTTGTCATTTCTTATGCTTCAGCATAACCTTGGTAAATTCCATTTCACGGGTTTGGAACTTTGTTGAATAGCTGCAGAAACTAAATCCCATCATTGAGGTATCACCGACGACATGGCAGATGCAGCAAGCCAAGCAGCCGCAAATCCGGATAGATTTGTCTACCATCAGCTATTCACGCCCACATTCCACCATGATGTGTATCCGACAATTGACCCCAAGAATCCTAGTCTAACACAAGAAGGACGCATCATTTTGATCACAGGCGCCAGTGGCCCAATTGCATCTGTAAGCGCTTCCTCATGCCGTAATATAGATGGATTTGAGTGAAAGGCTTTGTGACATCTTGATCAATACTCATGTGGGTATAGGAACATGCACGATTTTTTGCTCAAGCAGGAGCAAAAGCTATCATCATTAGTGCTCGACGTCTTGAAATATTAGAAGTACTGAAGAAGGAGATCGAAAGCTCTTATCCTAATACCGAAGTTGTGCCTATTCAGTGTGATTTAACCTCTGAGAGCGATGTCGCCAATCTCTTTGAGACGACCCTATCCAAATTTAGTACAGTTGATGTGGTCATTGCCTGTGCAGCTTCTCGTTCTCAGATGAAGAAGATTGGAGAGACGGATATTGCGGGGTGGTGGAGTGATTTTGTAAGTCCCATCTACATACTCCTTGGATGTCTAATGGGGAGAAATTAATTTATCCGCTCAGGAAACTAATGTCAAGGGACTCTATTTGTTGACACGGCATGCTGCAAATGTCAAGTCGGAGGGAAGCATTACCTTCATTAATGTCACAAGCAGCATGGCTATTGAAACAATTCCAACAAGGTCAAACTACGGAATTACTAAATCAGCAGGATGTAAACTCATAGAATATTTGCATGCAGGTAGGTAAAACTCTCTTCAAGGTTTTCGCTTTGTAAGTACTAATGGCTACTTCTAGAGCATCCAAATGTTCGGGCCTTCAATCTACACCCTGGCATCGTCCCCAACGGTGTCGTATTTGGAATGCTCGCAGGAGCAAATGTAGATACACGTGAGTATTAACCCATCGTATCCCTAAACTTGGATCCTTACTTATTAAGCCTTTAGCTGGTCTATCATCTGGTGTGTCACTATATCTCACGACGCCGGGTGCCGAGTTCCTGCGGGGAAGATTCATCTCTGCCAACTGGACAATAGATGATTTGGAGGCTAAGAAGGAAGAAATAGTGAAGCAGAATTTACTTACCACGTATATCAGAGCAAAGTTTGGACCGGGTGGCCACTTTGCTCAGTAGGATTTGGTCAATCACGGGCAATAGAAATAGAAGTCGCATGAGAAAAAAATATTTTTGCTAGATATCTAAAATTGATCGTTTGAAGGAAATAATCTCTTCTATTCAGCTCTGTTCTCCTAGTCGCTCAAACTGAACAAGATGAGAATAGGCCCGTCAATAGCAATCATTGCCGCGAAACGGCCACAATGAAACACACCCAAGCCCATAGATCAACCGTCAGCGACCGGACAGTATGAATCTGCAACCATCTCGCTAAGAGTTGCATAATATCCTTTTGAGCGGCCGTGTTATCCTCCATCTTCAAAATCTTCATGATTGTAGGGATAATAATTGGCGCAAACAACGCATGGCCTGCAGCCAGTCCCAATCCAACTTTATACCACCACAAAGACTCATTGGCCTCGAGAATCTGTCGCTGTGAATAAATGGTTGCAAAGGACGTTGATAGAGTGGTGATGTAGGTGAAGAAAACGCGGGCGGAGGCACCAGGGTAGAATGTTTTCATGTATGACGGGAGGACTAATCCGGCTTTGGGCCTCACAGTCGGCGTTGTAAACAGATGGAGAAAGTAATACTGATCCCAGGCGAACCAGATACAGAAAGATGAAGAAACGAGGGGCGCGATGCGCAGGAGCATAGATGTTTGCAGTGAGGCCATTGTAATTGCTTGACGCTCCCTACTGCTTTTCTTCAGTGTTATCCTGGTTTGGCGATTGCGATTACAGCTAGAGCTCTCTGCTTAGTTGATATGTCGTCGTGATGCGTCCGTGATGCCCAAGTGACTCTTGCTCCCAGATTCTGCACTCAACCGCTCAGAAAATAGTGTTCATATTAACCATCCAACTTAAGTATAATTGAGTTTTTTGCTTATTTCCACCGATCGTTCGATGCGTCAAACAATTCTGGGTGTAAATCTCACCATCATGTGGCAGATGCTAGAAACCCGCCGAGATCCACATAAGCAGCAAGGGTCGCAGCAGTGTCGCTTTCTTTCTACCCCGTTAATACTTACGAAGAGTCTCATTTTCACTAATTATCATCTATAGAGAATCTTTACTGGAAGTAATTATAGGATATAAAGTTTAATAGTGGCAGTAATGCGTTACGTGAATAGTCCTTAGAAACTTTATATAGCCAATTCCGCGACACATTAGGTCAGGTCTGAATCCAAGTATGTGGAATTACTCGTGCACCGTAATAGCCTCTCTTTTAACGCCAAATACATCGTCAAGCCAGCCAAACGACTTCGTATGTAAAGCCGCCAACGCCGCCACTTTTGCTTGCAGCGAACCTTGGCCAGGTCCAGTTGGAATCCAAAGCTCGTGCTTCTTCTCAGAGCCATGAGCTCGTATCAACTCATCGTAGATGCGCTGCGGTCCCGCTTCCCAGGGGACGTACATGGTATCGCGAGTGCCCGTGACTAACACAGGACACTTGAGCTCACTCAACCGTGTCTTGCCGTCTGGCAGCGCCATGCTGTAGTTTTGCCATGTGCGCATTGCCGCTGCTGGCGATGTGATACCAGTCGCCAAAATGGCGTGTCCCATTTCCCACTTCTTCTGAAAGTCAAGGGCCAAGACTATGCTGAGAAGCGCATTGAAGATTCCATCTGCAATGTACTGCTGCTCTATAGCAGTCATCAGAGGCCCGGAGACACGCGCTCTTGTCAGGACAGACAAGTCATAGAATCCGTCAATTGAGATACAGGCTGAGATTCGCGGGTCTAGAGCTCCGCGCAACGCGAAATAGCCCCCATTNGATGCTCCCGCAATAGCGATGCGGGACATATCCAGATTTCGCTCTGGATGTTCGTGAATGACAACCTCTAGTTGATCCAGAACCTTGCCGATAACGGTTTCCCAGTCAGGTCGCAGGTGAAGCTTGTCTCGGCGAACCACAATGCCTTGACCAGGCCCCTCAAACGATAATGTTGCATATCCTCTGGTTCTTGCGCCTGATGCAGTAAAGTAATAGAGTTCTTCCTGGATAGAGTCGAATCCTCCAGTGCTGATGACAATCGGAATTTTTCCTGGCAGGGTAGACGCCGCCGTGGGCATGAAGAGATAGGCCGGTAGCTTCGCACCATTCTCATAGGGAATCTCGAGGAAGTATACTGGGCTGTCAAAGAGCTGGCATGCTTTCCTGAAGTTGCTGATAGATTGAGAGATTGCAGTGACTAGCCTGGAGTCGTTTGGGTTATGATGTAGGAGGAACTCGCTGGCTCTCCTGTAGTTTGATGAGCGGAGGAACGCCCACCGGGCGGCTTCGCGATCTCCGGTTCGAAGTGACGTTTCCGCTATCTCTTCACTTGTTGCTGCCGCCTCGGACCACGCTCGAAACCAGCTTTCGGGATCATTGCTTCGGATCTTGTGTGCTGCTTCCAAGCACTCGCCAACCTCGGATCCTTGGAAGGGCGCGGTACCAAGGACGCGGAGATACTCAAAGTTGAAGAATTCTGATGAGATTATTCGCTGCATCTTGAACTATCGCTTCCGTTGTCATTACACCAAGTTTCCCTAATTCTATACTTAAGCTGTTTATACATCATGTTCAAGGGCCGAAACCTGGTATATGCTTACTTCCGGCCGAAGTTCCGGCATCGGTGGGTTGGATCGGTGGGTTTGCCCCGTAGAAGCTTTGAGTGCGCCGCGGTGGTAAGCACTCTATATTGATTACCTATTCTATAAAATGAGAATTTTAATCTATGAATTGTTATACGTGTAAATGTTCTTTATTTGCTTTTGATCGTAATAGTCCACGATGTTCTAAAACTCTGTTAGCTAGCAACCAATGGCAATAGTATGCCGAGATATGATGAGTATGTACAGATGTTGATCTAAATTTATTAGGCAAATAGATATCCAGGTTACAATAGCAATAAGGGCCTTGTAGATATATGCACTCCGTGGTAGGTGGACTGGTTGCTCTGTATGAGGTAGACTGAGCACGAGTAATACTACCGAGGCAAGGAGCGTAAGGAGTGATAAGATCAAAAATTGACAACACCATTCTGTCTTTCTTTTACCTGCGACGCCGTTAGTATCAAAGAATCTCTAATGCAAGAACTATAAATCTCTGGCATTATGAACATATGTTCCCGAAACCGCCCACGCTCTAGGTATTTATTTTCACTTTTGCCCTTCCTATCCAGGGTATGTCGTCAAAGAAAGAGACGGCCCCGCATCCTCCGAAAAGTTACCTCATAGCTTCCGAGAAGTCAGCCTGATAACGTCAAAACCTCCGCCGCTGTAGAACATTCGGCCTCCTATTAGGCGATAAGGCTATTGAGCACAGTAAATAAAAATCTATGTGTCGAGTCAGTATTTTATTATCTCACTATTATTTATTACCAGGCCGCCTACTGCGCTGCGGTCTATAAAATGCAAAGCCAATGACGTGCCTTGACTTAGATATATTCCAAATTAATTTTAATCCACCGTAGCACTTACTCGTGCAATTCCCTTTATCTTCATTATGCGCCAATATTTGCATCAGATGATGATTACCCGAGACTCATTTTGTGGATGAAGTATGATTAGACCATGTTCTAGCAGCAAGGCGCTCACATTGTTGAAGCAGTGAATAAAGATCTTCTTTTAGTCACTCTGTGATTACTATACACTGCCTTCAAGAAAACTATATTATATGTCTGGCTCTGCAGCTTGATTCCATTTCGTAAGGCGTCCTTTGCGACATCAAGTTATCGTGTCAGTAAAGCTGGCTGAAGTTTGTTTCACCTGACAGCTACTCGGCTACCCGAGGAGTTATTTCTTGTTTAGTAACGAATTTCTAGATTGGGATCAAATGTTAAGCCATTGTGCATTTACCCCCAATAGCCTACCTGACTAAGTAGAAAAGAGTTCATAGATGCGAGAAAGAAATTCATGAATCTAATCAGCTCTAGTGCTTATATTTCTATGTGTAACCATATTCACATTTCTTAATCCTTTTGTTATTTGAGAATTCAGATTAATAATCACACGTATATATTGCCTTTCGCTAATTAGTGTGAGCCTTATGGCAAAAACTAATCCTCATCAAGCTCCAAAGTCACCAACAGTCTTACCTTATGGCGTTTCTTTTGTCTCATATCTCCGGCCTGTCATGCAATATCATTTGTCACTCGGACGAATGATTACACTAGGTCCGATATCACCCTAAAGAGCCTCCAGCTAACACAAGCGAGAAATATTGACTTCTTGATTGACAGCCCATATAGACAGATACGTATTTTTCGAAGGTCTGTATTTATATATTCATTATACCGCTCATTTTATACTCTTATCGTTCTGCCCTGGCAACAACATCCTCTACCAGGAGCAATTTTCATCCGTGATATAATCCCAAAATGTCTGTTCAAGATATTGAATCCAAGTCGTATGACTTCGTAATCATTGGCGGCGGAACTGCTGGCCTCGTTTTGGCATCACGCTTGACAGAGAATCCCGACACTCATGTGTTAGTGCTTGAAGCTGGAGCTTCCAAATTAGATGTGAGCATTAACATTTGTTGTCCGTTTTACGCTCTTCCAAATCACTAATGTCGTGGGAAGGACCCTAAAATTAACATACCAGCTCTGTTTACTCAATTATATGAAGAGTAAGTTGATACCAATCTTGTCTTCATTTCTTACACCATCGTTCCTTCTTCCAAAATGCTCAATATTCCACTTCATAAATATTTTCCGACCAATGTTGACCTTACAAACAGCCCGGAGTATGATTGGTGTTTTAAATCTACTCCTCAGCAGGCACTGAACAACCGCATCATTGCTCAACCGCGCGGTAAAGTGCTCGGTGGTAGCTCCGCCATTAACTTTCTGATGGCTTCGCCTGCGACAGCAAGCGAGTTCCAACATTGGGAGGACCTTGGGAACCCAGGCTGGAACTGGGAATCCATGCTTCAATATTATCGCAAGTCAGAGACTTTTAACCCTCCAACAGCAGAGCAGGCAGCGCTATATGGTACTGGGAATTATGATCGTAGCCTATACGGCTCTGATGGCCCGGTCCAGCTCACCATGCCCATTGGTACGGGAGCTTCTGATGCTGCCTGGCAGCCAACATTACAGGCCCTTGGTATTCCCTCGGACAAGGATCCCAGGGTGGCGGGCAGTCTTGGAGGCTGGCCAATGCTAAAATATACTGATTCTACAGGGAAGAGGAGTTATGCAGCGTCTGCCTACTATGCTTCGATTGCTGGACGACCGAATCTTACGGTACTGACGAGCGCATATGTTACGAAATTGCTCCTTGATCCACCAGAAAATTCTGGGGGTTCAGCAAAGGTAGCAGGTGTGTCTTTTATTCACGACAAAGTAGAGCAAGTCGTTCGCGCTACGAAAGAAACGATTCTTGCCAGCGGCTCATACATGAGCCCTAAACTCCTGGAATTATCTGGCATTGGATCTTCTACTCTGCTCCAGAAGCTTGGTATAGATGTTGTAGTCGACAATGCCGCTGTAGGAGAAAACTTACAAGTAAGTCGCTCGACCAACGTTTTGCAGAACATTGAGAATCACAGTCTTCAAGCTGGCAGTGACAGGCAAGAAATACTGACAACTAACGGTAAATAGGACCATCCTATGGTACCATTAATCATCGAGGCCCAGGAAGGCGTAATGGGCGCTGAATCATTCCGGCAACCAGAAGTTTTACAGTGGGCATTGAATGAATGGATGTCTGGTCGTGGTGGCCCTCTGTCTTCGGGGATAAACGGCACGTCGTTTTTGTCAACACAAAGCATTGCCCGGCACATCGGACAATCGCCTGATTTCATGCAGAGTATTGGCACGAACCGCGATGATGAGCATTCTCCATTTTTGCGGAAGCTTCTCTCGAGCGACAGTGAGGCCGACATACAGATCAGCTTCGCCCCTGCTGGCTTCGACCCATACAAAGGTGGAGAGGCTCTGTCACGACTATTCACGCATCCTGATCCTGGAAATTACCTTGGTTCGGTCGCTGTACTGACTCACCCATTTTCGCGAGGTTCTGTACATGTCACTTGCTCCGACCCCGAGATTGCGCCGTCTATTGATCCCAATTACCTTGATCACCCGGTAGATTTTGAGCTATTGGTGCAAGGCGTGCTTTTCATGCAAAAGGTGTTTGAGACAAAACCTCTTGCCAACTACGTCCGTGATCGGGAAGATGGAAGCGGAAAAAGATTCAAGAAAGCTTCAAAATACCCACAAGGGTTGACCGAGGTCTTGCTGAGAAGCTTGTAAGAGAAGCAACTATTCCCTCGTGGCATCCGGTAGGCACATGCGCCATGTTGCCTCGGGAAAAGGGAGGAGTGGTTAACCCACAACTGAAAGTATACGGAGTAGACGGGCTGAGGGTTGTTGATGCGAGCATCATGCCTGTTCTAATTCGGGGCAATATTGCGAGTGCAGTATATGCCATTGCAGAAAAAGCTGCGGATATTATTAAAGAAGAATACAATCTATGAGATGTATACTACATGATTGAACATAATTCTTTAGAGATTAATTATGAGCAAGTATTGACGCAAGATATTTCCGGCACATCTCGAAAAATCGCACAACTTGAACGAATCTCAATCCCAAATGCGGTGGGGATGAGCCTGAGCATTAATCGGCTAATCTTTCAGCATGAGGCGTAGACTTCATTCAAATGAAGAGTAGTCTTCTTGGTCTCATCTGAATTTTTCCACCTCAGCGAAGTAATACTGTTTGGCCTCTCTACGGTCTCCACCTCGACTCCAGCCGTTTTCGAAATGAGCTCCATCGCACGAATCAATTCAGCACTCGGTTCCCAGACGATGAGTTTCGGGTACTGCCACTTGCGGGCTTCTTCCAAAGCATCGAGCAGCAAACTGGCCAATACTTCGGGAGAAGCCTCAACACCCGGAGGAGTTCGCACCCTTGATATCGCCATATGTTTGAAGCCATAATGCCAGTATATCCAAGTGTCGGCAGCTTCACAGATCGCGCCATGCGGAAATGACGGTTCACCACCACGGAGCTTGGTATTGAGAAAATCGCCCCATTCGAACAACCACGAGACCATCTCAGCCGATGGGATCACAGCGACATGCACCTCGTCTGGCCCGACTGCCGCCTTCTCAAAGCTTGTCTTCAAGTCTGCCACGTCGCGCTCGCACAGTGCTGGGATCTCCTCATTCGCCAGAAGACGAGTACTGGGGAGGCTTGCGCGATCTCCCAACTGAGAATCATCAGAGATATTTGTTATGTTTGATATGATTGAGGGAATCATCTGCCACCCAGAACGGACATAAAACTGCGGAAAAGTCAGTAAAGAGTTGTTTGAGGGCGTCGACCCTGCTAGCATAGTGTTGTCACGTACGTCGCCCACGCTGGTGTACAGCATGCTTGCTGCCGCGTCACCTGGTCCATCCAACCATTTTGCAACTTGTTCAATGAGCAGAGTCGCAAGTCCCAGCCGTCTATAGTTAGGATGGGTAGCGACAGTGCTGATGCAATAACCGCTTTCTTCGCGCATCGACCCACTATCCTTCACAAGGAACCGCCGACGTATCGTTTTGCACAATGCGAGAACGGATCTTGTATCATCATCTAGAGATACGCACCAAAATCGCGTGTTTTGGTTGATGGTTAGCGGGTGCTGCGATAGATACTCTTCTTGTTCAGCGATAGCGGAGGCCGGGAAAGACGGCGCATAAGAAGCAACGATAACCTCGCAGCATGCAAGGTGTTGCTCGGGGGTTCCTTCAGCAAAGACAATATTTAAAGGGCCACTTGGTCCCTGGACGGTAGTAGAAAACGAGAATGCCATTGTTGCGCTTGTCGTTGTTTGCCTTGGAGGCGCGAGACTGGCTGCGTTATAAAAGTTGCTCAACGCTCTGGTGCTTGATCACGCCTCTTCATCGGGTGTGGATTCGGTACCCGGTTCAATATGATTCTTCGTTGTCAATGTATCCGAAAGTAGGCTATAACGAACGAGGGAAATGTTTCGTAAGACGCTTACGAATCGGGTGACTCGTTTTTACTATGAGCTGAAGAAGTTGATCAGATTGAAAGGCCAACAGTCCCCAAAAGAGAGAAAAAAGAAAATCTTCAATGACAGGTTTCCGTCTAAATCTTGATGATTGTAATGGGCAGCAAAGGAATAAAAACAGATCCCACAACATTGAAGGTTTCACGTTGCCCGCGGAAAGCGAGCAGAGCTGGAGCTGCTAAAACCTCATCTTAGGGCATAGTTTGTGTTAAAACAAGTGGCCTGTTAACAAAAGAACACTGAACGGGGCCCGCGGAGCGAATACGCTCGCCGTTCTTGATGAGTTTAGTATGGCGCGTAGGTGCGGATGGTCTGTTTCTGTATGCTGATTAATTCTCGATTCCCTCTTTTTCTGCACACCTATTGGCTACGTGCGGGAAATTGAGACTTCCAACACCCTCATACAACTAGCAGCGGGGTCATCCGCAGTGTTGATAGGAGGCTATTGGTTCAACAAAACAGTCCTTGAATCCTGTATGGGTCGATTCACGGAGAACAAGAAAAGCCGATCATATTTCATGGGAATATTGATGGAATTTATTTGGCAGGATCTTAAAACACGTAGGAGATGACGCAAATGATGACGACGCTAGATTCAGGACACTGATTGATGGCTGTAGTACGTAGAGCTCCATCAACCGCCCCTCATCTCGGTATACAGTCACTGTAGATATAGTACAGAATTTAAGTATTCATTCTCTAGACCATGAAGAATATTTTATCTTCCCACCTAGCTACTAGGTAGTTGGTAGGCTTGCCAAATGCTGTCAATACATCCCAGTACGCTTATCGATACGACCATCAACACCAAATGATTGCTTATGCACTACTCCGTAGGCAGCGCACGTTTCACCTTAGGTGTTGCAACGCACGAGTATATTGTAAAGACAGGAGTCCTAGCTGGGCTCAGATGCGACTATAGGTCTTGATCACGAATTCTACCCATAGCCCCGCAAGTTCTCTAAGAGGAGTCAGCAGCCTAAATCTCATGTGACATTCTGACATGTACGTGAATGGAGGGGTAAGTCTCAAGATAGTAGCCAAGAGTTCATGCATGTTATACAGCGTAGAGAATATGGGGAACACTCATGAACGATATTCTCCTAGGACATAAGAGGAACACAAGTGTAAGCTTATCTTATAGTTTTATCCATTTTTAGCACTAAACACACCAAGTGCATTAAATATGTAATCATTTTCACGATTACTATCGTACGCGCAATTCTCAAAAGCTTGCCTTGGCATAAGCTTTCAGCTATGGTGGCTCACACTGAGGCCAGCGCACCTTCTGTCATTGGCTGCTGGCGATTTTTTGTCCCCTAGATGTGATCAATAGTTCTTTCTGTGGTTGTGCTCATTGAGAACGTAACGAAGTACACCATAACTAAGGGAGTATCAGAGTATAAGTACTGGATGAAGCAAATTACCAACCTGATTGCGAACGTGGATGACAAATGGGGCGGAAGATCCAAACCACACACTGGAGGGGTGAGTGAGATGCGAACGGAGCAATACATATGTCGCAATACTGTTGATCTGATGCTAACTGGTGGAATATAAGGCGTAGTCTAAACACTAGCGACAGCTGGCAACACTACTAAGGAGAGGCAGCTCCCTCTCCATAAGGGTTGGACATAAGTATTTTAGTGCAACAACTCTATTTACTATTTGAGTCGCATAGTATCTTATCATTGGCTATCGTCTTCTTCGGAACCGAGTGGGCATTAACAACTGCCAAGCCTATGCAAGATCGTAGCACAGTGTAACCCCTTTTTCCGATAATGCGATTCACTATTAGCTGTGTACAACTAGTTTGCCAAGTCCTAGAGCTTGTATCATCCTATTTAAAACTTTGAGGTTCAAAAAGGAATCGCAATTTGTTATTAATGGTATGACGGCAGCGGTTTCTATGAGTGTCAAGAAAGGGCCAACGGTTGGGACATTTTGGATTCTGCATGTTACTTATCTATCTATGTAGGCAAGCCTAACAAAGATTATTCTCATTCTTCACCTTGACTTTATACTATCGAATACTTTGCCAGGGGCTTTGTTTCTTGTTCTTCACATATGAATATAGGGTAATACGGTAGAGAATCGTCAGGACTGATTATTACTAAATTACAAATACTACAGCATCAATGAAGTCAATTAGGGAAAAAAATACATAGACTTCTCAAATAATTTTGGGCGACTACAGGTATCTGATTGCATTCAATTTCAGTATAATTGTTATATACCAGTTGCTGTGGAATAGCATTGCTGAATCTCACATTTACGTCTACCAAAACTGCTAAAATGTCTTGGCAATTTGGACTCCTACCGTCTAGCAATGGCTAGCCGCTCGACCTTGAACCTCAAAGAGAGATACTCTCTTCAAGAAGAAAGCCTACAAAGGTTCCATTGCGTCATGACAGAATGATGCAATCCTCACACGGAGGACTCCGTACGTTCATTAAAATGTCAAACGGAGTCCTCCGGGCGTTAATTGGGATATCAAGAAGGCGTAATGGCCGCAGCGCTACCAGCCTCGGCTGTTTTGCTACTCATAGGTTTACAATCCTGATAGGATAGCAACATTTCCCCTCCTCACAGTTGTATTCAAAGTGGAAAGCTGCCTTTACTTAACTTCCCTATTAATCTACTTACTTAGAAGAGATTACCGATCCCAGATTGCAATACTTAGCTCCTTAATATGGAAGGTCGCACAGGCTTTGACAGCTACGATTAGCGGGTCAAACGCGGCGATCTAGCTGCAAAAGGACAACAGCCGTGTTCCGTGTTTATCAACAAAGATAGACAAACACGACAACGAGTGGCTGAGTGAATCGGCATTTGCACATGATAGTCACATTGACTAAGTCTCTCGGCGCATAAATCAGGGATAATGCGATCAAAAGATCCCTTGGCATTGGGACTCAATTGCTTGGCATACATGGGATTGCCTATTTTGTAGGTGGGGTTGGTATTTTTAGTCGTACAGATTGTCTCAAACAACAACAATTGTCCAGCTTTTTTGACGCTGAAAGATAGTGTTGAAGGATTAGGCTTAAAGGTAAGCTAAAGTTAAGCCTACTAATTAAGACTATATGTTATTTTTTATAGTAGTTGTGACTCCATCACGATGAGGGGTTTTGAATAGACTTCGTGGGAGACTTCTACCTTAAAATAAAGGTAATGTTGCTACCTTCCGTTTCTAGTTAAGAGAGCGTTGAACTTCGGAGGTTATTTTGGGAAGGAGATCTTAGGAACTTTTTTATCCTGCCTATAATGTGATTACCGAAGAACCAAGCTGCTAGTACAAATCGGTAACAATTCGTATATTCATGATGATATCAATTGATGTCTTCAAGAGACTGCGTTGAAGATTTTATATAAATACATCCTCTTCACCCGTCTCAGAGAAAGAGAATCATCTCCTCACTCACTCACTCGAACACCTTTGCAAACCATCACTTTGGAAAAGGACCAGATACTCACAATGGCTCCCGTTCTCGCCATCGCCTCCGTGCTTGCAGCACTTCCCGCTCTCACCATGGGAGCTGCCATCACTCCTCGTGGCAGTGATATCGTCGGAGGAACCACTGCTGCCCTCGGCGAGTTCCCCTACATTGTCTCTCTGTCCACTGGTGGTTCGCACTTCTGCGGTGGTGTTCTGATCGACTCCCGCACCGTTGTCACCGCTGGCCACTGCACCATTGACCAGAGGGCCTCCTCTGTCAAGGTCCGCGCTGGAACTCTTGTAAGTCTCACATTANNNATTCCAAAAGCAAACTTTCTTGAAATGGATGCTAACAAGTTTCAAAAGACCTGGGCTTCCGGTGGCACCCAGGTTGGTGTTTCATCTCTGACCCTTCACCCCAGCTACACCGTCGATAGCCAGGGTGTTCCCGACAACGATGTTGGTGTCTGGCACTTGGCCACTGCCATCCCTACCAGCTCTACCATCGGTTATGCTACTCTTCCTGCTTCTGGCTCAGACCCTGCTGCCGGTACCACCCTCACCGTCGCTGGCTGGTATGTGTACCTATTGCCTTTTTCTCAAGAAGACNNNTGCNNNTTGNNNTATAGGGGAACTACTTCTGAGAACTCCAACTCTCTNCCCTCCACCCTGAGGAAGGTTTCCGTCCCCGTCGTTGCCCGCGCCACTTGCGACAGCGACTACGATGGCGAGATCAGCAACAACATGTTCTGCGCTGCTGTTGCCGCCGGTGGCAAGGACTCCTGCTCTGGAGACTCTGGTGGCCCCATCATTGACCCCAGCGGAACCCTGGTTGGTGTTGTTTCTTGGGGTCAGGGATGCGCTGAGCGTGGATTCCCCGGTGTTTACACTCGCCTGGGCAACTACGTCAGCTTCATCAACAGCAACCGTGGTTAAGTCACCACTTGCGGGTTGAGCAAAGTTAAAATAAAAGAAAATGTGTTCGAGATCTGAGTTAGCCTCATAAATATACCTAACCGACATGGTCTTATAAATGAGCTGTTCCACCAATCCTCCAGACGCCGTGACTGTAATAGATGCTATGTCTTGAACCTCCATCACCTAGTATCCTCTCTTGGTTAACGAATCTCAATGACCCTGTATAGTAACAGTTGGCTGCCGCTCTGTTAGTCTGACTGAACATACCGGAATGCAAGATTTGAGATCAAGATCGTGCAACATTATTCTTCTACAATGTGGATAATGCATGTCGACATCGTGGAAGGACTCTAGGGTGGAGCACTCAGTCAATTTGGGGGCTTCGGGCGATCAATCAATGGCGTCGACTAGAAGCGAGGGCATCAGAATGTCTAACAATAAAATAAACTCGCGTCAACTATTCTTGCTGAATTTCACTAATTGGATGCGAAATTGAACAGCAGCGACCTATTTGGAGATACTGAACCTGATTTCGCGACCAAGTCGCGTTTGTGACTCATTGCAAGAGGGATCTCATATGTGCATCGTCGCATTAGTAATTGGTGTGTATCATATTTTATGATATCGTCCATCGTGGGAGCTGCAATGATGTGAGAGCTGTCTCATTGAGCCTAGGAGAGTTGATACGCGCAATCTGCTCTATTGACGTCCTCAAACCCCAATCCCTCGATATAGAATATGGTGTATAGAGATCCAACAGAGCAATCATCATCCAAGATCACCCCACATGCATCTGCAAACAATAACCCCCCTGGCCTGGCCCAGCTAGCCCTGACTAGTGGCGCCCAGGGGAATTTCCAGCGGCTCATCGTCATCAACTGTCCTGCCTGCAGGAGCTGTCTTGGTGTGACAAAGAGCTCAGCTCAATTATTAAGCATTGTTCATCATCCCACATAGATAATTACTTACTTTTCTACGGAGTACCGAGCCTACGGAGTGCCGAAGTAGCGCGCTCCTCTTTTCTCGCCTCACGTTTAACTCACTAATTACTGCTTCCAATCAAGCTCATTCGCTCATTCGTCCCCTTCTCGCTCTTCGGTCTTCGTTGCGTGCGCAAGGCGAAAAGGCGAGGCTTGGTGGCGGGGCGCGGGACGGAGGAACCGGGAAGATTAAGCCATTTTAAGTTAACAGCTGACAACAATAAACGTATTTAAAGTTGTCTGATAAGAGTGACGACAACTTCGAGAATTAAACACATCACAAACTACACACTGCTCACCGTTATTCATTTCGCACAACTCTTCGTCTTCCAAATTACTCAGAATCCAACGCTTTCATAATGTCTACAAACAACATCGCTTTTACAGCTCCCATCAACCCTGCTGGAGCTGGACCGGCTCTCAGACGAGATCAAGTATGGGCAGCTTTGCGTCTGAAAATTCGTTCTGCCGAGACCTTTGTCCCGCAAGCGATTGAATCCACAACCGTCGTCTCTGAATCAACGGACCCAAATGGAAACCCAGTCACCGTCCGCGACATCATTTTCACAGCAGACAAGCGCAAAGTCAGAGAGACAGTCACAGCCTATGAGCCTTCTAGAGTGCAGTTTATCCAGCCAGACGGCAGCTCTGTTAACAACATCGTCAGCGAGGGAGCAGACGGAGAGCTCTTCATGACTTACACCTTTGAATGGAGGCACCCAGACGCTTCTAAGGAGGAACTGGCGACATTGCTAGAGAGAGAGAAGGCGATGAGCAAAGTAGCTGTCGAGGGAACTATTACTGCTTTGCACCAGTTGGCCAAAGACGGGAAGATATGAGAGCTGAGTCATTTTACAAATAAATAGATGATGTAATAAAAACATCACCTTTCTTGGCCGCATCAGTCACAATTTTGCCTCGTGAAGTTTCAATATCGCTGGTTGTAGTTTTTCAGTAATGAGTGGCGAAGAACATGGTGAGACATCTTGGTAGAGCCAAACGCCCTGTCAAATAGATTATGACCAACGACATCTATAGAGTAGTACTGAACAGTCTTCTAAGAGACAATGCTTGAGTGCAGATATGTGTGAGAGAGCATCACGTCGGTATCACGTAATTATATAACACAGCCAGGGATAGCAATACAAAGATTTTAAGATTCTAAATCTGATTATATTCTCAGTGCCCCTCCCTTGATTGCCCATTGTCGCGACCCTGGGAATTTGGTCCTGACAATGTATTACCGGCCTGGTTGAGATCTCCGACTCTCTATATAATCTACAACATCGAAAAAGCTGCGCTTATATGTCCTTTGTTGCGTAGTGCGATTAACATATTGGAGCCCAAATTGAGAGTCAAAGCTGCCCCATTCCCAATTGTCAACAAAGCTCCACATAAACGCTCCGAGAACGTGAACATGGTCTTCCCAAATAGCCTTGAGCATCTCCCTCAAGAACGATATATAGAACTCAGAACGCACGGTGTCGTATTGTATAGCGTTGAGCTGGGGCGGATTTGCTGTACCGTTTGTAGAGTGTCCAAATTCCGTTATCATAACTGGAGCACGAAAGGTGTTCCAAAGATACGATATCTGAGTGCGTAAGTAAGTTGGTGTGGTATACATCTGTATACTATTACTGGGCTGGCCAATCAACCAGCCATTTGAAGTTGTCTCAGTGACACCGACACAATTGGGGTAGAGTGCATTGCTAGTTTGGTTATTTGCGGCGCAGGCAGCGATGTTGTTGGTAACGGGGAAGATGATTGGCGCAGTGTAAACGTCCATTGCGATAAAATCTAAGTGNATTCGGGTCACAAAGTAAGCAAAACTATCTCCATATCGTGCATTGTCNNNCAGAGAAAGTAAACCATCAAGAGATGANNNTAACGTACCTAGCGTTCCTTTGAGATTGCGTAGATCGGCTTTGCTCAAGGGCACATAGTCTTGAACCGTCATCTTATATGCAGAAGGATAGTCTTCTCCAAGGGCCAGCGGATAGAGAAAAGGTCCCAACTGAAGATCATTAAAGTGTGCAGCTGCAGCAACATGGGACTTTTGTGAGGGGTCAAGGGGGACGCCCGGAGGAATCTCCATCTTCATGGATATTTTGCCGGTGCCGCGTAGTTCGTCTTTGTAAAAATGATACAATTTGGCATGGGCCTTGATGACGTGATCGATGCTCAGCCCATTGACTGTGCCTACCTGAGGTTCGTTAAAGGTGAACCAGAAGGGCACTCGATCTGCGAAATGGCTCATAACGATTTTGCCGTAATTCACAAAAGCATCCTGAAAGCGGTCGTCCTGAAAGCCGAGATTCGATGTCCCAAGGTAACAACGTGCGTTGGAATTAATAAGTATTTCCGTCTGATTGTCTCCGAAAAACTGCAACGGAGTGTCAAAGTGATGAAGGGTCACAACAGGAGTGATGCCTTTAGAAATAGCAAAGTTGATCACGTCGTCATAGTGCGCTATTGCTTGGGAGTTGACAGGAGTATTGGGAAAGACGAATGGCAGTACGCGAGACCAGGCAATACTGAACGAGTAGTATCGAACCCCGATGCTGGCAAGACGCTCGATATCCTGCTTATAGAGATAATAATTCTCATCTGTAACGTAGTTTGGCGATAAGTTGGTAATACCCAACTTGGCGGCTATGTCTGGTGGGAAAAATGTAAACATCTCTGGGATCGCTGGTGCCCTGCCCTCATCCGCAATGGCACCCTCAATCTGTGCTGCAGAACCAGCAACTCCGAGGATAAAATCATGGGGAACTGGGTAGCAATCCGATGATTCAAACAGCAACGGCGGTGGAAGGACGAGCTCCGAAGTGGGCACCGGCGTTGGACGCACAGTTGTCGAGTAGAGCCCCCTTGAAGTGAAGTTTGGCACACCGGCATTTTCCCAAAGTTGCGAGTAGGCAAAATGACCATATGGATCTTTCGAGTCATGAATGGGTGCTTTGGATGGCTGGGCGTACCAATTACCCCATGATGTCGTGGACAAGCTTGGAAGTAAATGCTTTACTTGAGCATAGTGCGGAGCGTACTGAGGGTAAGCGCTGAACGTTGGTACTGGTGATGCCGTGCGGACGGTTTCCGTATTGGTGTATTTGAACTGAGAATATTCATATTTTGGAGTCTTGCCGAAAGCTTGGTGCGTGGGAGTTGCTTTGCATGCAGGTGGAACATTTGGGCCGTGTGTATGAAGGTAGACTTGTTGACCAAACGCGCCGGCGACGAAAAGTAGCAGCGCCGCCAGCATCTTTGTTACTGACAAAGCCATGAGCGGACTCTCCAGCGAGCTGGGAAAAGGAATGTCAGTCTGTGAAGATTTTCAGACCATTCATATCATGCTTGACTTGGGAACTTTGGAAACATTTATACGGTTTCAATTACTATTATATACTCTCAAAGAGACATTCAGGTCTTCTTGAGTCTCCGGACTGTTTCTCATCGCCAGCCCGACCCTTCTCTTAGGTAACGACCGGTAAACCATAACCTTTTTCAGTTAGCCGCCGGAGTTCCTGCTTTTTTGCGGGGCTGTCAAATTACTAGGCGGCCTCTTGCCATTGACAAAGCAACAAAAAGGCCCGTCTTCTATGTTAGTATAGAATTCTAGACGGTCACTAAATGAAGACTAGAACTACATGGGTAAAGAAGGTCGCAAGAATTTTCAAATACGAACAGAAGGCGCGTGACGTTTAATAAACATCTGGAGAAGAGTTGGTCTATGGTTGTTGCGCCTTCAAGTGGTAATGAAGCTCAAGAGTAGAGTAGATGATGCAAACAAACTCAAGAGACTTGACATCTCAGCATCGAAACCAATCAACAATTTGGTCAGCAGCCAAGAAACTCGGTTAGAATGTAATTGACGACAGAGAGGCTATAATTTGCATTACAACTTTGCACTATTCCCACCTCGCTGGCCGCGGGGTAAGATCCCCAGATCGTGGAGAATAATGCCGAGGATGGCGCAGTGCTGATCTGGGGTACGCCGGCAACTGGGACCGAATTCGGCTTAAGAAAAGGGGAAACGGAGGCCTCGATTTTTACCCCTCTAGTAGTGGCAGCGGTCGCGTGGGTGACAGGCTGTGAATATTGGTGAATGTTTGCAATTCCACTGTGAACATCTTGGCATTCACAGCATCGCCAACTTGCGCCATCATCGTTGCAGTCGTTAAAGTTGTTGAACCTTGTGACTAGAGAATCCCTTCTGCCACACTGATGGCGAGGCTAGAGGAGAACGATCTCAGCGTTATGATAGGCTCACCTGCAGCGCCGAGTTGGAGGGGTGGTCGTGTCAGCACGGCTTGCGTTGCGTGTCATCGTCTCAAGGTTTGTTACAAGCTGGGTTTTTGGGCCCTGCTGAAATCAATTTGCAATGTCAGGGCTCATGCTGACGATAACTAGATGAAATGTGTGCGCGTTGGCGAGTCGGCTTGTACGCGCTGTCAACGTGCCAAGCGCAGTTGCTCAGCAAGACTGCCGCCATATCCTGACGAATTCGAACTTGTTGTCAAGACACCCAAGAACTTTAATGCTCCAAAGCAACCCCGGACATCCAAAGACGTTTGCCGCCGGCGGGTTAAAAGCAGACATCACAATAGGAGAATTGCTCCTGCTAACTGCGATGGACATGCCGTTATTTTGAAGCACGACAGAAGGCTCATCGATGACCTCCCGTCTATCTATTTGACCGCTCCAATCTTGGCAGTTTTGGGCGATAATGTTGTGAATGATGCTTTGGACATTGATTCACATTCAGTTTATAGCTCGGTGACCTCTCCCAGTCTATCACCAAATACCATGCTATCCCAGGGAATAGATTCACCACTGTCGAGGCCAGAAATGAGACAGCTTTTAAAAATGTAAGTCTACTATCCTTTGATGTACTGGATTATACTAAGTAGAGCAGATTTTGTTCTCGGTTGCTTTCGTCTATACCTGTCTTCACTAAAGACGATTTCAAGAACCCAGATCTCATAATCGAACAGCAACCAGAGTTAATCCATTCAATATGCTACGTCACTGCCAGATATCTACCGGGAGGTCTATCAACTGTGCGGCTGATCTATCCCAAAGTCTTGAAATTTGTTCAAGACAAGTCTGCTGGCGCTATGTGGCCAGGAACAGCAGATATAACAAGCTTCAGAGCACTCGTGGTTCTTTATGCGTTCTCAGAAATTGCTCTGCCTAACATCGAATCGCCACATTCTCCTTATATACTACCAACACAGCTCCTTAAAACAGTGACAGAAATTTATGGAACCCAGCTTGGACTCCATAGGTCCATTGACGGTGCCAGAGCCATGTTGAGTCTCCCGCATGATCAATGGCTGTCCAGCGCTAGTTATAAGCGGTATATATATTGGCTTTGGCTATTCACCATGTCTCATCAGTGAGTTCTCATTTAATGGCGCTGAACAGGGAGTTCTGCTAACATACTTTAACCACTATTAAAGCAGTGCTATCATTATGAGAACACCGCCTAGCATTCGAAGCGATAATTCGATAAAGTCGGCCCCAGAGCTATTTGCAGGCATCAACATCGAGCCTCGTATGCGTCGACTATTAGGCGAAGTGGAGCTGTGTTTGCTATGGGAAAAGGTAATATTCAAGAGGCTCCAGGAGTGTCTTTTCNNNCAATTTCTCATTCAGGCAAATGCCGCTGATTCGACTTTTGGCGAGTGGTGGTGTCCATCAGAGAAAGTTGCCTCAGCCAGCTCCTCGCCGTCAACTGTAGTGGACATTGTTACGCGTGATTTGGCCAGCTGGAGAGCAAAGTACGCTTCTTTCATTGAGCGTGGTAGGTTTAATCTCTCATATAATCTCAATTTCACAAGGCTAAAGATTTTTGGTGGATATGGAATCGGACTCGACTTTCATTATCGATACTCTCAGTTTTGTCTCAGTACCTACGCCGTTTGTCACTATACACATGTCAGTGATATTGACAAGCGAGACCTATTGGTAAGAACAACGCTAGATCACGCTGTCGGTATGCTCTCTTGGCTCCAAAAATTGAGTCCCGTGGTTCGAGAGAGCCTTCGGTACATTAGTGACTTTGCGTTTGTCATGATTCTTTATGCATGCATGTTTATTCTCCAAGCTTGCGAGTCGCGCTATATGCCTCCTGAAGAAAAATGTAAAAGGTTGAAGGCAGTGGCGACAACGGCTCAGCTCTTGGTCGATTTAGGCATTCACTCGTTCCACTTTCCATCAATCTATGGAAGATTGTTACAGAGGCAGCTGGGGAATCTGCAACCAAATGTGCGCGATGGTGTAGAAGAAGATGTACAGCTCAAGAGCAACTCACCAGAAACACCCGGCAGCATTTGGGCAGAGTATTCCAATGTCAAGGGAGATGACTGGTATCAAGATGATTTTGGAAACCAGGAGGATTTGTTTGGCGAAATGTTAAATTTGCCTCGTCTGGATTGGTTTGAAGCATTAGAATGAACTCGCAGTCGCGGCGCTAGAATTAATTCTGATCTCACAAAACACTCATTAATCATGCTACTCCTCATATTGACTATCAAGTCTACGCTCCATACACTTAATTCCGTCCCTCATATGCCTCATGCGCTAGAACATGAAAAATGACTCCAGAATTTCCAATTAGTTTCTCACAATGGCGCTCTGAGAGTGCCAAAAGTCGCAGCGATCAGAAGCATCGGGATCTCTCTGGGCCGCGATACTCGTATCTGAGACATTCAGAATAGCGTAATTCTTTTGTCCGTACTGTGGCCAATGAGTTCGAGTCTGGTGAGATACGGAAGGAAAGGTATTTGGGTCGCCGCGAATGATGAACGAGAGAAAGTAATCTTTGACTGCAGTTGCCACGGATGAGTCAACGGTGAAGATGTCTGCGTTGAAAATCGGAAAGTCTGCTGCCGAATGCACATAAACTCCAGCATCAAAAATGGATTTATACGCCGGGACGCCGTATTTCTGTGCAGCCGCTGCGAAGTAGTAGGTAGGGCAGTTGATGTTCGCATCGCCGTTGATTTGTTGAGTCTGCCACAGAGACGGATCGACGCCTGGAGCGGAGAGGGGAGCGAGAAGAGCAATAAGCGGAAAGATGAGGCTGCGGAAAAATGGCTGCTCGTAATACGTGACTCCAAAGGAAGACAGCGGATAAAGCTGGCTTAGACTCTCCCAGAACTTGGGTGTAGGCGAGTCCCACGTCTTTTGCCACTGGGCTTTGTTTTCGTTGAATGAGGTTGTTGAAAAGTTGGTAAACAAGATGCCTGTCAGGTTATTAATGAGGGAAGATATGGTATACAGACGATGTAGTCGTGTTCATACCTTCGAACGAATCATGGTTTGTCATGAGTGGAACCTTGGCAAAATGACCTTTGTTGAATTCTAGAGACGGCAGATCTTGGACGAAATCTCCATCCACTGAAGGTCCATAGTACATGTCTCCATAAGAGTATAGTCCTTTATCGTAGCCAGTATAGTAGCTTTTGTTTATCGCCGTTTCCAATGCGGATGGGGATAGACCTCGAAGACAGGCGACATTGCCGCACTTTGCATCATTTAAGAAGTTCTGATACTGTTTTTGCAAAAATGTGTCGTCGTGGTAAGGCTGCAGCCATGGGAATTCTATGCGGTGGATTAGCCCGATTCGACTTAAATGAGCAGCTTCACTAAAGGAGAGATGAAACTCGAAATCATACCTGCAATTGCACCTCTGTACGGCGGTTTCTTCTCTCCTCCTTTGTAAATCATCTGGTTCACAACCGATCCACCGCCTGCGCTGCCTCCCCAAATAGTAACCTTGGAAGGGTCGCCGCCAAATGCAGATATATGACGCTGAACCCACTCAAGAGCGAGGCGCTGGTCGAGAAGGCCAGCGTTTTTGACTCCGTCGTGTCCATCAAACTCCTTTGGATTCAAGAATCCGTACGCACCGAGGCGATATTGAATGGAGACCCAAATAACATTGCCTTGGGCATACTTCGTGAAGTCTGAGCCATCCGATGAGATGGAGTTACCGGTGATGTAACCTAGTAGACGTTAATTTGGGCTATAACCCATATTCAGCAGATTATATAGCTGCTTACCTCCTCCATGAATATAGACAAGAACAGGGAGAGATTTGGATTTTGGCGATACTGGCTTAAGAACATTGAGAAGTAAGCAGTCCTCCGACGCTGGTATTTGAGGACTAGCCCCCAATACTTGAAGGGCCCCCAAATTAGTGCCATTTGCCCAGGCCGTCGGGCCCTGGACACACTGAGGCCCTAAAATAGTAGCGTCAATAATTCCCGAGGAATGTTTACCATGAGACTCAATGTCTTGTGGTGCTTGCCAGCGTAAGTTGCCCGTCGGAGGGACTGCATAACGAATGCCAAAGTAATAATCGAGGCCATATGTGGCATTGCGAACACCTCGATATTTTGCATATCCCAGGTCAACTACTGGATTATTGGTCGTGCTGTAAGACGGAGCGCCAAGGGCACAGCCGCCAAGAATGGAGACTAAAAGAAGAGATTTGATCATGGTTTGTTGTTCAAACTTTCGCATCAAATGCTGGAATACGTCAACGACGCCAATTTAGATCTGATGAAACAAAACAGTTGAGACATCTTCCCAGAACTTTTTATATGGCTTCTCAGAGACAAAAATGCTTCAATGGCAAACCTGTTGTTTGCTATGATTTAGCAGAATCCGGGGAAAAGGGACGATACCTTCCATTTTGGGTAACAGTTTGCCGGTGAAGACCGGACTCTTGATGCCACTTGAGGTATGCTCTACATCATTTTTGACCGCTACAATGGAAAGTTGAACCTGTGATTTACATAATTGTAATAGTAAAAGCAACTTAAACATGTTATTGGCTAAGATAGAACCGGTTTTGGGTAGAATTACCAATGCGCCGGTCAATACCGTGAGAGGTCGACCGGCAGTGCTTCGTCTGTATGCGCATGCGCTTGAGCCGGTAGCGAATGATGCAACAGGTCGGCACATATGATCCGACAAATGGCAGAAGAAGTGTACCTTAATGCTAAACAAAGAGAAATTCGCAATCAAGGGGACCAATTTTTGTGGCGCATTGTGGCTGATACCGTACGCAGCTTCCAAGCAGATTATACCCTCGGCGAAGGCCATACTATGAGCCGGAACTAACCTTGATTTACGACTGGATGTCAATGTGCTGCCATCTTCTACTACTACCGACTTCCGTTGCCTCGCAAAATTGTTACCAACGACAGTCAGCATGATACTAGGTTGTTTATAAACAAGTAGTACACACTGCCGAAATTGGGATCCCGTAGGTGCCGACAGCCCGAGCCCTGTCGGAAGGATTGAGCCGACAATACTATTACTACCAGGGGTTATAATCTGGTCTTTGTTTCGCAAACTATTGCCCTCATTGACGGCATGTAGTTTTCAAGGGACTCAAAAGAAGCATTTGGACGTAATCAAGCAAACCCTACTCAATAAAGTTGTTTAAAAAAATGACTCAAGTTACTGCATTCAATAGCCTGTTGACATAGTACTATTGTGGTTAAGGCCCAGTTGCGTTCGGCGTCAACAGTGCTGCCTGGAAGGATTCAATCTCTCTCATCATGCCACGAGGTAATAATAGCCGACGCTAACCACAAAGGTAATGCCTAGCTACTCAACTATAAGCAGTTCCTGGACTTTGAAAATAGAACGCGTAATCCTTGTAAGCTACGGCAATACCAAGTAAAGAGTAGTGATAAAGGGCGTAAGGAATTTTCCATTGTGACATTGGTCAAACTATGAACGCTTTCATTGTAAGAGGATAGAAAAAAAGGAACGAATATTTGTATTGAGGTGCCTGAATTAATGTCCCATAAACCAGTAGTCAGCACATACTTATAATTCAGATGATTACATTTATACAAAAAGGCACACAGCTTGGAAACCATGTCATTACGCCCTTCTTCTCAATCGGAGTTGTATCAAGCCACCCTTCGGGCCTAAATACCCTGGACCTGGATAGACTGATGTTTTAAGCTGCATATGGTACCGAAAGAGAAGGTTGTGATCTTATACCATGCTCAAATCGCGGCACAGCTTTGGATCCGCACCAATCATGTTCAACTAGTGTAACTATAGGATTCAAAATGCTACTCTTACTATCTAGTAGTGACTGAAAATGGACAACCTCAGCAGTTTTTGTTCAAATTCTTCGAGAGACTCCAATGTCAGCATCAACAAGGTCAAATGGGGCGAGTGCGAGGGCAAGGGTTGAAAGAGAAATTGGATTCTGATATGGGTCAAGAAAACTCACCAGACGATTTAGAAGATGCCCGTAAAATACTCAGCAATAGAACTATCTATAAAGAGAGACTTCGCTCCTGGGAGTTTCTCACAATATCTCCATCAATCTCAACAACTTCAATTGCCTTGTATCAGACACTTTCAACTCCTTTTTGGACACTATTCACTTTTATCTAAAATGGCTCGCTTGACTTACATCTCCCTACTTGGCCTTGCCAGCTCCGTTCTTGCTGCTCCTCAGCCGGCATTGACTGGAACTGAAGGCACAATTGCTTCAACCGTTCGAATTGCCGGCCCTACAGCTGCTCCCAACATTCACGGTCTCGAGATTGCTGCCGCTCCTCAGTTCTTGACCATCACTGTCATTAACAGCCACGGTGATGCCATCTCGACCTCGCACGCTCACGATCCCAATGGACCTTCTGCTGTGTCGGGCAATGTCGGTCCCGGCACCATGGCCAATGGTGCCACTGCTGCTTTTGCCGTTCCAACTGGGTGGATTGGCAATGTCGCCATCAACGACGCCGGCTGGGCTATTACTGGCGATGATTCCCTGATTGAGGGTAACTTTGTTGTTCCTCAGGGATCTACTGAAGCCGTGGCCGATGTTGATGTCTCTTATGTGNNNGTTGTAGACCGCCATTCGCATTCCTTGTCCCTANNNACCNNNTTCTTCTCTAGTAACGGATTCTCTGTTGCCATTGTTTGCTCTTGCAACGGACAGGTTGTGACTGGTTGCAACAAGAACTTGTTCAACCTCAACTCTTGCGGCGTAGGTNNNACTNNNAGTACATCTTTACAGNNNACTGAAGCTAACATGATGNNNAACAACGACGGACAAAACGCCTGTGTTAACCCACTTCGAAGTGATGAAGGAGCCACGTCTGCTGCGCCCTTCTTCGCCCCCTGCCAGCACGCCGCCTGGACGTATGTTAACGATGGCGCTGCCAACTCTTTCGGACAATGCCAGTCTGGCCAAATCACTTGCTGCGTTGGAGCTGCTTGCCCTCCTAACCCTAGACAGCCATAAAGTCTTGGCGATTGAGACTTAGACTTGAGACAAGGAGAATTTTGCCGGTGCTACTTTGAAGTAGTATTGGGAATTGTATCCCCGTCTTTGTTTATAAATTATCCAGAGTATTTATTCTTCTTCACAGTCGTTTTATGTAAATAGCTACGCAACATCCATAGTTAGATAGGATTATATTCTTGTTACATAGACCAATGCATCTTCATTATCGCAACCTTTCACATTACGGAAGTCTGGTAATGTCTACATAAAGAAGCATACTTGTCATTAGTGCAGTAATGCTTTCCTTCCTTTCTTTTCTGTAATCTTTTAAAGGAAAAATTCATCACTCAAACGATTTATATCAAAGCAGCTCTTTACAGGGACCTAACGACTTACATCCTGTATTCACAAGAGGCTTTAGTATCTACGAATCACCCTAATAATACTGAGTCATAATCTAACCAGGCCACTAGCTATAATGCACAAAGATTGACTATATTATTCTGAAATATACGTCTCAAGCTGTATATTCGTTTTCATCTACCTATATATCTTGAATAATATATGTACAGTACCATTTTCCTTTTATTATGATCATGAGTCTGAAGATATCATATGTACACCAGCATCTTTTCCAATGTCACAATCTTATACACTGCCCGAGCCGTAAGGGCTAAAAGCATATTGAATTCCCAGGGAAGAAAGCGAAGGTCCACCGTTCTGGAGCAAATCCTTTCCGTTATCCGCAGTGCCAAAATAAGAATAGCGGTAAACGCAAGGGTTGTTATCGAGGAACGGGATCGCCGATTGCAAGAAAGTAGCCTCCTGGTCAGCGTTTCCACCTGCTTGAAACTTTCGAGCGGTTAATATCGGCCANNNTTCTTTCTCGCTGGTATAAAAAAACTGTTGTGAGCAACATACCTCTGTGATCCAGACCTGGCGGCCACCGCCAAGGGAGCAAATACTGTTGACCCAGTTTTCAAAGTCCGCTTCCAGCGTCCAATCGTTGTACCAGTGGATGGGGATGAAATCAATGTGGCAGTCGCTGCAGGCCTGCAAGAACTGGCTGATCCAGTTGTAGCCGTCATTGGAGACAGCAGGAGCACCGAGTTGCGCGTGGCCATAGAAAGGCTCCATGTATTGCCTCCACGCATTAGCAGCATCGCCAGGGCTTAGATTGGCCTGGCTACCCAACTCTGGCTCATTAAAGGCCAGCAAGTGCCCCGAGCCTCCATTGTTGATCCAGTACCAGGCATTGTCGAACCATTGAGTGGTATGGTAGCTCTGCGTGCCCCACAGCATAGGCACAAACTCGGCCCAGCTTTGCTTCTGGGAGGTTGTGCTGTCCCAGTTATACTGCCAGTTGACCTGCGAGCCATGACCGTTGTACGACCCGCCAAACTGCGATATGGGAATATCATCGTTCGCAGCTAGGCCACGCTTTGGCCAGGGATCGGCAAGGGCCAAGGTGAATAAAGAAGCGGCAACGCTTGACTTTTTACTGGGAAAACCCATGTTGGCTGAGTGTATATGAGACTGCGGGAGCAAAGAGATTGGATGTGCCACAAACCTAGGGGCAGTGGTACATTCTCCTATATTACAACGGCAATCTATATGCTATATATACAGTTTCTAAGCACTCAATTATCTTGCTCTTTTGATTGATTGCAATATCTTGAAGGATGATTGCAACCTATCGAAGGATGACTCCAATCTGTCAAAGGATTTTTCGCTCTTCCTCTTCTGTTTTCACTTTCTGTTTTTGAACTAACCGGTAAGCATAATAAACCTGTTTGTTAATACGCTTTCACTGCAATGTGGAGCATGTGCCTCGTGGGATGATAGTCAGGCACGTTTTCCTAGTTGGTTGCTAAAAGTCCTAGTTGACAGGATGCAACCCCGGCCCCACGCTATGCGATATGCGGCGTTGAAGGCTTACACTATTTGCTAGGATATCATGCTGGAAACTGCTGCCTTGCATCCTTTATATGTGGATACATAATTATTGATTCTACAAAAGGAAGGTAAAGATATTTTTATTCCCATTTAGCATACTCATTTGTAATACGCTCGAATGGATCCTGTCGATATAATCCCGCAGCAGACCATCTCATAATGATACTCAATCTTTCCATTGTTGGGCATAATGATACGATTATTGTTTTCAACTCATCTCCTTCTATATTCATCGTAGACCACCTTTAGCTATTAACTCGACATGGCTGCTGCTGCTACTCAAGAGCCGGATGTGGCTACAACTTCGTGAAATGGCTCGGTCTTACTACAGCACGCCATTAAAGCTACGGAAACTACGGATCCTATCCCTACCCATGAGCTTATTTGGCAACTCGAATCTTACGGCGACTATCTGGGCGGCGTCGGTTATGAGCGATGAGTGAAGGTGACAAGATAGTCTTGCTTCGAGGTTGACTATCCCAGTCTCGCATGAACATGCGAATAGAGAGGAAAAAAGTATATAAATGAAGGCATTGCTTCATCTCATCTTTCAGTTCAGCCATCCAAGAAGCATTGTTTCCACAAAGATTAGCTATTCATTCATCCGATATCATTATGCGTGTCATCTCTCTTCTCCCGTTTGTTGGCGCTGCCATCGCGCTCCCAACTGAAACCCCTGGAGCACCTCCCGCCAACAACTTCACCGCGCCTGATGTTAATGCCATCAAAGCCGTACCCCAAGATTCCTTCAAAAGCTATCAGACCGGTGGCTTGGTGCGCCAATCTATGAAGTCTGAGGCATCAAAGTCCAAGCGTGACTGGGTCTGCAACACTTCGCCAACTTTCACCTGGGGCGACGGCGACAATGGCGGCAAGGGTATTTTCATCACCAACACCGACAACGACTGGCGAGGCTTCTACGCCTTCCACAACAACTGCGACGCAGTTCCTTACAAGTACGTTTGGGTCGCAGCCGGCGCAACTCAATTTCTGTCCTTCCCTGATGGCTGGGCGGGCCGCATCCAGCGCGGCGTTGACGCAACCATGAACAATGGCCAGGCTCACTGGCTCGGCACATGGTTCGAGTTTAGCTGGGACTCCAACGGCTGGGGCTGGAGCGACGTCTCTCTCATCCGTGGCTGTGACGGCGGTGTTCTTGTCAGCTCTCAGGACGGCTCTGGAGCGTGGAAGGGTTTCACGCAGGATATCTTGAGCAATGCGCCCAGCAACGCTCTTGACACCAAGGATGATGGACAGAGGGTGCTTGCGGCCACTGAGTTCATTGGCGGTGCCATCAACACGCCTCCTCGTGACTGGGAGCTCCAGCAAGTTGGCTCTCAGTACGTTTATGTCGATGACGATCACGGCAGCCCCGTCATTGCTTCCACCAACGGCCGTTTCGGCACCACCTGGCCCGCCGGCCGAGCATAAATGGGAATGTCTCAAGCTGGGTCCGTGCCGTGATGATGTAGGAGTGATAAAGCTAGCATTTTGAGATGAAGCATGTTCGATAACTTTGAGAGTATATATATATACGTACATATGTGTAAATACAGATAGCAAAAATTGTACAAATTATTGTGGAAATATTCGATGCCTATTACTAGTCACTAGTATTTGAACGTAAACAGTTGTCTGACAATGGCGTGTCGGAATTTTAGAATCAGGGCAGCAATACTGAAAGTGGTGCGTTGTTTGGTCTGTGAGGTATGCATTGTAGTATCGTAGTGCTGGAACCGTCGGTCTAATATTGACGATGATTCACAATCAGTAGCAAAAAGAAATGTCAATTGAAGGAGTGCTATCGGTGACACGGCGGCAAGGAAGTTCTTCTCATAATGTGTTGAAGTGTGTCATAGTACAGGAGGCTCTTGAGTAGTGGTCAAGCATAAACATCTGGATGTACTTTTTGCTCTTCTTTTATGCATACAACTGCTGCTTTTGTACAAGTACTTATCATCAATATAGAATAGAAATGATAGTGCTTCGTGGTGTATCTGATGAATGTCAGCTGTTTGCTTTACTCTAGAAACATGTAAAAGCTCTTGATCCTTTTCAACTGTAACAATATCCAATTATGAAATAAAAAAACGTAGGGTAAGCTGTGGTCACAGTTGAGGTTGCAATGAGGCTAGTTCGAGATCCGTCAGGATTCAGGAGGATTCAGGATCCATGGTTCCAGCACGTGGCGTAAGATGAGCCTAGACTATCCTGGAGTAGATCAATGTTCCTGTGCCCTGGCAACTCTCTTGCGGAAACTGTCCGTTGCTGGTAGGATCGCCAATCAAGCTCCATGGCCCACACAATCCACTGGCAGGAGTCGCGCCTTTGTGATGCCGTTGCTGCAGAAATTTATCCTTGTGCTCTGAGTCAGGTAGTATTATGTGCCCCTCCTAATACTTGACCACTTCGGCGAGATACTCAGGCCTGACAGTGTTTAGCCTAACATTTGTCTCTGCCGCAAATTAGTTTGTCGGGAATTGGCGGTGCTCTGCAACCTTGGCATTGAGGGGCCATTTCAAGTAGAGGTAGAGGAGTCGACATTGCTCGACAGTGTTGGTTGACATGCAGGGAATCATGTGTGTGGGCAACAGCATGGCACAGAGCGCGTGAGAAGAATTGAGCTTGACGACATTCCAATCACAGAACGACTCGAGCGTTGGAGGCCGAAGCCCAGCTGGGCCAAATATGTTTTTATTCGCGCCCTCTACAACAAGCCTGAACAACTCGACCAACTCGCCGTTACTTATTTCCATTCGATCGCCATCGAAAACTTTACGGCTGGCTGCCGACAAGATTCGCCTCAAACATGGCGTGGTCCCGCAGAAGCTCAAGGGCTGGCAAAAAGGTCACCTCACCTTGGCCGACAAGCAGATTGCCTTGCCTGCGCCGATCTTGTACACGATCGTACACAATCCCCCGCCTGATCCATCAGCCATCAGCCAACCAAGCCCTCCAACCCTGCCAAACTCTCTCCAGTTATAGCGGCGAGCGGCGTCGGGCGTGTGGAGCGGTAATGGAGCGGTATCGTATCGTACGAGTACGCGGCAAGATCTAGCGCAGCACTGGTTTGTTAGTGCAGCGATGGTGCTGGATGTGTATGCACTCGCCGATTGACTGACCTTTTGAAGACCTCGGACTGGCAGTTGGCGAAGGAGATGAAGAAGGAGATGAAGAAGGAGATGAAGAAGGAGATGAAGATTGAGGAAATTTAGCAAAGGAAAGGCCTGCGATTGCCTGAGGCTGCTGAAAAAGATACAGAAGACCGCCCGTACAAATCAGTACTTAGATACCTACGAGGCGGGGCCTTTTTTGGTAATCTGATTGCCTGAAGAGGTTTTGTGGTTATCATAAGCGACTGGGAGTCACAACTTAGGTAAACGGAATTGTGATGGATGCTCTTGCAAAACTGTGTTTACTTCCATCATGCGCGATGCAGCTACTTTCAAGTGAATCTCTCGTGGAATTCTTTTATCTAGCAGACTCCGGAATTTGCCCTTGATCGCCATCACCTGCTGAAAATAACCACCGGTCACAGCGACTGATCATCATAGCGACCAACCAGCGC
Organism: Trichoderma sp. BMH-0061; assembly: GCA_030015385.1. Classification (NCBI taxonomy): domain Eukaryota; kingdom Fungi; phylum Ascomycota; class Sordariomycetes; order Hypocreales; family Hypocreaceae; genus Trichoderma; species Trichoderma sp. BMH-0061. Next base: position 191,338 of record JARWZN010000001.1, read on the forward strand.
TCTAGTTTAGGTGCGTACCTCGCGATACAGCGCGTTACAGCGCCCCAAGCCCTATAAGGACGTATCGGCACAGCGCTGTAATTCAGATCCATTTGTAAACTGCATCTTACCTTTCCCCAGACTTGGCTGCTCTCCAAGCCCACGTGGCTGGCATGAGTGGGACCTACAAAACCTCCGCATTTTCTTGTTTGGAGGCGAATCTCATGCTGTGAATTTCCAACTGCCCATTTCTTTTCTCATTCATATTCGTAGGCAACGGTGCAGCATTGCTGTCATAATTCATGATGCTTACAGATCTAAACGGCTGCACCCAAAATGGGAACACTTCCAGTCCAACATTGCAGCATACAAGCCATCGAAGTCGTGTCCGCACTGGATGTCTCATCTGCCGAGCTAGAAAGATAAAATGCGATGAGCAGCGGCCGAATTGCCATAGATGCTCAAAGGCCAAGAGAAAATGCGTCTACAAGCGAAGGCCGCCTCTGATGCCTTTACAGCCAGCGCCGCCAAACATCGACAGCCAAGAACCAAGAAATTCACCCAGAAATCCGTCCATTTCTTCACAGCGGAGTCGGACTGGGCATGACCTTATTCATAGCGATCTATTGCCTCCTGATTCTACCTGCGATACGAGAGAATCGGCAATCTTCAATACTGCTGTTGGTATGACGTGCAGCAACCATGAAGACATCACCAACTTCCATCAAGAGTCAAGCTCGCAGGATGCAGACTCACCATCTGCTCGATTCTACACTACTTCCTTACAAATATATGTAACTACAGCCATTGATTTGTTTTACCCTTCTGGGATAACATCTCGATCATCCTCATATTTTATTGACGAAGTGGATTCTCCTACAATTTCGACCTTTGACTATTTAAATTGGAACAAGATAAAACTCCATATCGTACAATTGGGTACCCAGGACCCATCGGTAGCAGCAGCCATTGAAGCCGTTCAAAGCATTTACAGAGCCCAGGTGAATCGGTTAGCAATGTTTCACGCCGCCTCGGAATATCAAGCTCGTCTTGCCGCGTTTGAACTCCTGGTAGCCGATGAGAAAATTGCATTCGACACTATTCTGGTCATCTCACTGCTTCTGTCGCTGTGCGAGGTCATTCTACCTAATGAAGATGGCCCTTCTTTGAGTGCATTTGGCCTAACCTTTGAGGCAAGATTGGCTGTTTGGCTAGTAAATACCGATCGGTCTCCTATTGCCCTACGAATCTGTGCCTGGTTGCAACTCTTACACGTCGCTACCAAAAGATCGGGATGCTGTGGCTTATTACCAGAAACGATATTTGATCTCATAAGCGACCATATTACGGAGGTGCCCAATCTCCCTCCATTAAGCAACAGCCCCGATTCAACAAGTGCCATGTACGACATCATAAGTTCTCCGATATTTTCTTTCTATCTACAACTTCAAAAAATTTCGAATCAAATTCAGGATCTTAGTCACTATCGTCGGTCGAGGATCACACCGGAAGATCAAGAAGAAGTTACTGAAATCGTGAAGAACCTGAACAATACCCTATCGACTCTATGGACTGCCCGCCCAAGCCCATTGCAATTTCAGCCAGGTCAACTCCGAGAGAATTTCTGCCCAATGATTGCAGAACCTCTTATTGCTCTAGTAGGAGTTTGTACAGCGGCATATCATGGTGAGATAGTCGGTCTCAGGCGCACGCTTGGTGATGATCCGTTTCCTTCTCCCGAGTCGCAGCAACCCATGAGCCGAATTCGGGAAATTGTTGAAGGAGAATGGAATGCGTTAAATAAAGGCACTCTTAATCCAGGATACATACGGCCGCTCTTCTTGTATTCCATCGAAAATCTTGAGCGGGAAAAGACAGAATGGGCAGTGGCTCGTTTGAGACAAGTCCAGAGTCCTATAAGTAGAAGCGAGTTTATCGCAGCTTTGGGAGAGGCACTTGGGAGAGAGCAAAGAACGGAAAAGAGGAGGGTGGCCACAAAGTACTTTTGCAATGGAGCCTTTAATGCAATGGTCCCACGCATGTAATAAATATTTTTTTGAGCAGCACTACTAGAAGCAGATGTACGACAACATTATGTGGTTTCAGTTATCATCTATCACTTAATCTCTCATATAGATCGTCTCCAAAACTGAGCTGTGCTTTGCACTAGTACATTATTAAGATTATCAACTACCTCCTCATATCTGTTTAAAAGTCTAAAAGTTGGATGTATTCAGCTCTTGAGCAGCTTATGAGCTTTATCTCTGATCCTAACCATCTGCGAGACATCATCACATATAATTTGATCTAATTGACCTTGAAGAATCCACTCGACTATTTCAGACTCCATATCTCTGCCGTATCTCTTCAGAAGCTCGAGCACCTCAGGGCGTGGAATAAATAAAAAGACCGCAAATCCTTCTCTATGAAGTTGATAAGCTTCACCACTCGGAAAATGCTGAATCTCAATATTCATAGCATCCAGATTGGCTTCTCGAGCAAGACCAGCAGGGTCTATCAATCGTGAATGTGATAGCCCTACTGTAGGTACCTCGGGAATAATATTTTTAACAGCTTTAAGTTGAACAAAGTCGAAGGAAGAGAACTGAAGAAGGTCGGCGCATTTTAATTCGTCAATGAGCGCCCTTAATGCAGGGAATATGATATCATTCTGGTCGTACACCTTAAGCTCCAGTTGGTAGATGATTCCAAGTTCACGAGCAAGATGTAAAGCATCCCTAAGCCTTGGAACCTTTTCACCCACAAATTCTTCGCCAAACCATCGGCCTGCATCGAGCTTTGAGATCTCCAGATAGGTCATATTACTAGCCAGACCGTGGCCATCGGTCGTCCGATCGACAGTATCGTCGTGAAGCAAGATGAGCTCACCATCTTTAGTCACAGCAAGATCTGTTTCGCAAGTGACTCCCTTGCCACCTATCTCGCGAGCTTTCCTGAACGCAGCGAATGTATTCTCTGGAGCCTCGGCACTGTGACCTCGATGTCCAGCGACGCGAATGGTTTGTATTGTCATTCTTAGCGGATTTGCTTTGGACGCCATTTTTCTTTCCGCTACAATGCAATTGGCAAGATGCAGGCTGTATAAGCTTTTTAATTAAATTTTTAATTAAATTTGGTGAAGTGTAATTAAATTTGGTGAAGTAATTATTCGAAATGGCGCACTGCTGAAGAAATGTCGTTTTCATCCTTGGAAAAGCCCCGATACATGGCAACTATTTAGCCTCAAGTCACTGAGAGCCCAGAAAAGGGCTCGTGGTTCGGCAATAATGGAGTGCTCAAGAACGTGCTTGAAGTTCGGCTCCATAGCCAATAGCAGCATTCAGCGATTGAATAGCGTACAATTAGTTGAATATTCCAGGGACGAACTGGGCGCAAGTTCAGGGAATGCGCCAATTATGATACAGTACTGGTGCTTACAATCTTGCCCCTGTCTCGGCAAAGGTGGAGTGCTCTGAAGCAAGAATGTCTTCGGCTCCATAGCCAATAGCGATATTGGAATTTGGGTCGTATGAGGCCATCGAGCCAAAGACATGCGCTAGGGGTGCGAGATCTCGCCTGCTGGACTTTCTGACAGGGAACGTTCAACTTTCTCCAACTCTTTGCCTTGCGAAAGTGTTGTTACATCTGACTGCATGCTCGATTGGTTGGTTCCTGATCGTCTTTTTTTTTTTATCATCATGAAATGCGTAAACTTCATCTTAGAGAACTTAATGAAGCGCTCCGGGTACTCTAGCAGCACTCTCAAAAGTGTATATTAGCAGCCCAATTGCACTCCTCGTTGTGTATTCCAAAACTCGTCTACCAAGTGTTTGGACCCAGACTACATCAGTATTGAGACTGTTCTTGCCAAACTATTATTACTTCTCTCATCTGCTTTAGTTAATTTGTCGAAAACCTTTTAACGCCAGCATCATGAAGTTGGCCGGCGACGAGGGGTCTGGCATGGACAACGCCATCAACGCTGCGGCAAAAAATACCGAAGGTCAACCACACAATTCCAGAATAACCTCTGAGGGAGAGGTTGCCAGGGATGAGAAATATGGCACAGTTGTCTCTCAGGGAGATGAAGCTGTCCACAAGTCACCAGTCGCGGTATCCAAGTTGGCAGACCTGAGTGCCGACGCCAGCACTGCTGCTGATAGTGAACGAAGAATGAGCCTGCTGGAAGGTATAAGGCTATATCCAAAAGCCATCTTCTTCTCATTTGCTCTTTCACTGGCCGTCGTCATGGAAGGTTATGATACATGGCTGCTGAGCAGTTTCTATGGCATGGGAGCGTTCGCCAAGAAGTACGGGCAGTACACTGGCCTCGACAAAGAAGGCAACCCAACATATCAACTCAGTGCCACATGGCAGAATGCTCTCGGAAATGGAACCAGTGCCGCACAAATTATCGGATTGTTCATCAATGGTATTGTTGCGGAAAGGATTGGATACCGCTGGACTATGATTGGAGCTTTATTCGCCATTACATGCTTCATTTTTATACAATTTTTTGCTGTCAACGTAGAGATGCTTCTTGCTGGTTATATCATGTCTGGGCTGCCATGGNNNGTTTGGAAGAGTTCTTCATCCATTCTGGTCGCTGACNNNATCCTTCAAGGCGTCTTCCAGACATTGACGACAACATATGCGGCAGAAGTCTGTCCTGTTCCATTGCGCGCATATCTCACCACCTATGTGAACCTCTGTTGGGTCATAGGTCAATTAATTGCCTCGGGCGTCTTGAAAGGGTTCGTATCTGGCAACACTGAGTGGTCTTACCGTATTCCGTATGCCATCCAATGGGTGTGGCCCATTCCAATCGCCATAGCTACCTTTTTCGCGCCTGAATCACCATGGNNNGCCAGAAAACTATCCAACCATATCATATATGAGACANNNATATCTAACTTTAATTTGNNNTGGCTCGTTCGCCATGGAAAGATTGAGCAAGCTCGTGATGCTCTCCTCCGCCTTACTTCTCAAAAGGCAAACCCGAATTTTAATGTTGAGGAAACATTATCCATGATGATTCATACACACCAGATGGAGATTGAGCAAACATTGGGTACTTCATACTGGGATTGCTTCAAAGGTGTTGATCTTCGCCGAACCGAATTAGCTGTCATGACATGGGTGATCCAACACACCTCCGGCTCACCCATGATTGGCGCCGGGACCTATTTTATGGAACAGGCTGGCCTCTCGCCCTCTAATGCCTTTTCTCTTGGTGTTGGCCAATCTGCTATGGCTTTCGTCGGCACTGTTGGGTCATGGTTTTTGATGCCACATTTTGGCCGCCGGACGCTGTACCTCTGGGGACAAATTCTCATGTTCACAATTTTAGTGACTGTCGGCGTTCTTGGTATACCAAAGCTCAATTCCGGTATTAGTTGGGCTACCGGCGCACTTATTCTCATTCTCACCTTTGCCTACGACCTCACAGTTGGACCAGTCTGCTACTCACTTGTGGCTGAGCTACCATCAAATCGTCTTCGAATCAAGACAGTCGCTTTATCACGCAACTCATACCTTGCCTCTGGTTTCGTCACTAGTACTCTTCAGGCGCGTTTAATAAACCCAACGGCCTGGAATTGGCGTGGAAAGGCTGCTTTCCTCTGGGCTGGAACGAACTTGGTTGGCATTGTTTGGACTTATTTCCGTCTACCCGAACCTAAAGGACTTACCTTTGCTGATATTGATGTGCTCTTTGAGAGGCGCGTTCCGGCGCGCAAGTTTAGCAAGATTGCTGTCGATCCATACCACTTTGATGGCATTGCTACTGTTGAAGAGGAAGAGAATGTTGGTGATAATTACGAGAAGAGGAAATAATACTGGTGTACATCGTGTTTTATCTTCAATATACTTTCGTAGCTGCATGCACGACATGAGATAAATCGGCTTACATGTGTGACTAAACTGATGTAATGTAGCCATACCTATTTCTATCGATCAATTACATTTCAAGTCCTATTCTGTAACAATCCCAACGCTGATTTTGAAACGATGTAACCACTCCAGATTATCTGCCACCGTCTGATTCCACGGATCATCACTGAAAATCGATTAGCGGAGTAAAAAGACTACAAAAAGTGAGAAGCTACTTACTCATCATACACCAGAAAGCGAGCATGATGCTGAATCTCCTCGTCGGACGGCACATGAGAATTTGGGTTATTGGGAGACATGATAGAAGTGACCCAGCGGCCCAACTCCCGGCCTAACCACTTGTATAAATTGGGATCGTGGAACATGTAAGACCCGGTCTGAAGGCCATCGTTATGTCTCCGACAACCTCCATCCACATGTTTCATAAGAAACTCTGTACGCTCAGGACTACCAATTGCCCTGGAGTTTTTTCCTGGTCCGTGGCCAAAGAGTTCATCGCTCATCGACGGGGTCATGGTGGGAATAAATGACTCTGACGATAAAGGTATGCTAGTTCCGACATTTGTTGGCGCATGTTTAAACCCCATCGAATGTGAGTCGCTGGTTGCCTCTCCGCTAGATTGCCGGAGAGGTCCAAAATCGTGAGTACCGATATATAAATGGCTGCGAACTGATGTGATTCCTGGAGCCCAGTGCCCGGCCAAACTCGTAGATACAGGTGTGCCACCACCTTCAGTGATTGGAAGAGACGAACGTTGTCGAAAAGAGCTGAGCCAATTCGTGGGCGACGAGTAAATCAATGTCATAAACCATGTGAATACGAAATCGGTTAGAGGCAGCTGTAAGGCTTGTTGCATTCGCGTGATTACTTTACAAGCCTCGGCCTGTAATGTCTCGTCGGAAATGACGGCCTGGTTAGCCATCGCCTCGGTAATGGCAAAATTATAGAGTTGAGCCTCAAGAGGGCAATCTTCGAATAGCGACTTCTTTCCCCTAATCTCCAAGGTTCGAAGCCTTCCCTCAGACGGTGTTCGTATAGGAAGAAACTGGGCTTGCGTGGCAATCGTTTCATTCGACAAGACTAGGTCACGAAGCCATGAGGGTTCAGCATCTACTTCTAACGTTAACATCTCCGAGGCAAATACAATGCGACAGGCTTCGATATGCATGGCTTCGTGGCTGGGAAGCTGCCTAGTCTTGTACTGATATGTTTCGACAAAACATGAGAGCTCGACGACGATTAGTTCGTACGCGGTGCGAGGGGATTCTGGAGAAACATCGCTTGCTTCGAACGGAAACATGCTGGTACTCTCTTTACCGAGGAGATCTATAGAATGATGATTAGCTTGCATCAAAGAGTGAGTAGGATGGGACGTTCTTACAAGGTGGAATGGCATCCTCGAGCGTATCTGTGATGGCATCCTCAAAGCCCCAATCACCCGTCCAGCTAGCCATCGTCTTGCCCATTTTAAAATGGTCGGCCAAGTGTTCAACCCGATCACCCCATGAATCTAGATAAATCTCGCAAAATCCACAGCGCGATCGAATATTTGGCGTGGATGTTTTCCAACCGGTTGTCACCGCGTTTGCCAGCTTCGCCTTGTGTACCAAGTGCAGGTGTTGCTTAAGATGGTCTTTTCTATTAAATACCCGTTCTTGGCACGAATATGGGTTGTGGCTGTTTATATGGCCATCATTTGGCTCCGACTCGCCACAGAATACACAATACGGTCGACCAGTTTCGGGGTTGATGGCGCGCGGTCCGTCAGGGGAACACAGCCATCGCTCGAGAGGTATGTGAAGAGTTTTTTCATGCCTCTGCCAGTCGTATTTCGTTTTAAATGTTTCTGCGCAAAAGGTACATTGAAAAGGATACTGCATCTTACCAACACGAGATCTGTGCGGTCTTGACCGTAGCTTGCGCTTTCGACGTGGCCTGCTACGTATCAGAGCTGGAGCCCCCGTAACAGAGTCACTGGAACCATAAGAGTATGCTGAAGCAAGTGAGCTACCACTCGAGGTCCGATAGCTGTTGTCTGATGATTCGTTGATAGACTGGCCGGACTCGTCATCTATGGGCGTCGACAATGGCCAAGCTTGGTGCACAAGTCAATTTTCATTCTTGCGCGTTGCTCAATCAAAGAAATAGTCTAGATACGTACATTGTGATGATTCAGCACATTGAACTGCATTGGCAATAGCAGTGACCGTTGCAGGCTCACTCTCTGGAGGAGAGTCAACCCAGCGTTCAAGAGGTCCCATGGTGCGGCAATTCCGCCTCTTCTCGACTGTCGGCGTATCGGGTCGTCTGGGGATATTTATCGACGGTGTACTGGAATCAACCGCGGCCGTTGCCCTCTGAGAAGATTGTGTGCTGTGGTGCATCTTTTCTCGTCGTCTGGTATTAGAAAGCCAGTTGCTGATCTGCGTCTTCGATAGACCGGTCTGATGCTGAAGCATCTTCATTTCTTCTTTACTCGGATATGGATAGTGATAGTGGTTTGCAAACCACTGTTTTAACAGCTTGGATGATTCCCTAGAGAAGCGCGAGCCTATCTTTGGGGGATTCACGGAGTTGTGAGTCGTATTACCATGGTCTGACCCTACAGATTGAGGGCCCGATTCCCAACCTGTGTTGGGGAGTGGCGATGGAGTCGTGAAAAGGCCATAGGTCAGAGAGGCGAGATTTTCCTGAGCGAGATTTTCATCGGCGGAACCCAAACTGTGATGGCTTGTTTGTGGAACATCATGAGCGCTAGCTACAGCGTCAGATGCACAGGGTTCCGCTATTGCCATATGTCCCAAACCCCAGAAGTCATCGGTGAGACTGTCTTGGTTCATTGACTGATCTGTGTTTGCAACTTCATAGAGCTGCTCCGAAACTGCCTGGTTCAACAGTTGAGGTGAGATACTGTCCTTTGTGGCATCGTGTTGGTGCAGTGAGGTAGAGTGATCCGTTTGCCCCGAAGCTGGACCAGTGTCGGAATCCGGGGCATCGTGAGGTTGGACGGATTCACAGCCAGCTCCCGACATTTTAAATGAATTGCCGACAATTGGTGGAACCCGTCTGTCAAACAACAGCCGAAAAGTGACGATCGTTCAATGAGATGGAACAAAGCAATCGTAAGAGTGAGAGTCAGAACATCGGACGCAGGCGTGGCGCTTCGCCACTTCGGATCTCTAGCAGTCCATCCACCCGAACCCCACCTGAGTCAAGAAAAACGGAACGGCAAAATGAGTTTAATCTTCTTAAGGAAGAGCCTAGCTCTCGAAGGAGACATTTGACGGAGAACTACCGGCCAACATCAATACATAAAGCCGAGTTAAGTTATTCACGTGTTAAACATATTTGGCTGATGTGTAATGGTAAATCCTTAATCATGAGCGAATGACACTTTCAAAATTCCTCTTAAATACGACTGTTATAATCTCCGCTGGTATTTCAGAGAGCGCAATTTCTGGTCTTTCACAGGAAATATTCGAGCACAGCGGTATGGTTATTGTCTTTATGCCAAAATACATCTGACACAATCCTCATTTTGTCTAATCCCGTAGCCAATGCGTTAAGTGCAATAGTCATAATGAGTCTAATCACGCTTTAATCCAACTCTTCCAGTATTTCGTAGACCAATTGCACCCCAGAACGTGCATAACATCATGAAACCAAACATTGTCCAAAAGCTCGCTCTCAATCCCTCCAGTCTAGCCATTGGCAAAATCTTGTCGCTGTGATCTTTCGTCACAAGTGTTGAGACAATTTGCATTATGCCCAAGGTAAGGGCCTGGCCGAGCTGGCTTGCTGTGTTGAACACAGCACCCGCCAATGCCTGCGTGTTATCGGGAAAGTTGTCAGAAATAATAATGAGGCCTACTGTGAAGAGAACATCGGTGCTCATAGGCGCCAGCACTTGTGCAATAAAGGCGTTTGCCCAGTACGGGGATTGCACTTTAATTACGGCCATGAGAAGAGGTGATACTGAACAAATGATGGAGGACACAGTCACGATCCACAGCGCAGGCACTCTGTGGACAAATAAACCTGTCGTGACGTTGAGAACAACTCCTACAAGCAGGCTCGGCATAATTCTAAGACCAGTCTGAAGAGGAGAAAGGTGCTGAACTTCTTGGAAACTACGCACATTTTTGTTAGTAGGTAATAGCGTTGGAATTACATGGTTATGACTTACAATAAACTGGCGAAAAGCTCCATACACGTCGTCACACCAAAAGAAAGTGCCACTGTACCACAAATGCTAGAAAATGCCGTGTCTTTCCATAGCGCATTCGGAATGAGTGCTGGTTTACCCAGTTTGACTTGACGGTGGACCCAGCCAACAAACAAGGGCAGTGCCATAACGATTAAACAAATGAATACAATACTTTTTGGGTCTCGGATTTTTTTAATGTCCACACTGATGGCACTGCAAGTTCGTGAGCTTATGGAATACGCGCCAATGGGAGGTGAACTTACGCAAAGAGGTATGATAGCAATGTCATGAAGATGGAGGCAAGCAATGCCCCAACCCAATCCACTCGCACTTTCAGATTGCGCATAGTACCCTTGAACGTTCCTTCGTTCTGGAAGTTTGGCAAGGCCCAAGCGGCGACGACAGAGAGTGCAAGGGTCAAGCCTCCGTATATGTACCAAGCTGCCCTCCAGCCAATGAGATCTTGGAGGATGCCTCCTAGAACCAAGCCGAACGAGAAGCCCAACGGCTGGCTAAGACCAAGGCAAGAGAAGGCAAAATTGCGCGGCCTTCCACGTGGAAGTGTATGTGTTACAATAGCGACAGACGACACCAAGTGCATGGCGTAGCCGATACCCTGCAAGGCACGCATCACGATGAGCTGAGGGCCTGTTTTAGACGCACCTGCGGCTAGTATGAATGCGCCCGTCACTAGACCACCGGCAAGATTGACAGGCCGTGGTCCTATTGAGTCTGCTACAGAGCCAGCAAGCAGGATTGTGGAAGCGTTTGCCAAGCTGGAGACTGAAGTTGGCCAAAAAGCCAGTGACGGATCCAATTTGAGATCAGCGGTGATGGTAGGTAAGCCGACGACGACAAGGCCATTCACAGCGCTCGAGGCGAAGTTGACGCCTGAAAGCTGTATAATGACCGCCAGCTTGCGGAGGAGAGACATTCGTGGAGCCTCATCGTCGGATTCGGGAGATTGATTGGCGCTGCTGTATTCCAGAGATTGTCGTGAACTAGAGTCGATTGTGGTAAGAGCCACAGATGGCAGTATGGCGGCCTGCGTTTGAGTACATGTTGCCATATTTACAGACAATGTACGGCCTCAAATCTCAAACAATTTTGGTGTGCGTTCGGCCAATGATGGGATGCAACCCAAGATATCGCTGCAGATCTGAGCAGCATTCTCTTGAGGGAACGGAACAGAAATAAAGCAACAGACATCACTGACCACAGCTTAGTTAGTGGGCCAGTCTCCGCTTGTATGCATAAGGCGTGGTTAACACCCTGCTATGTATCCGCTAGTTTGTATGGTTAGTCCTAAGATAGTTAACACAAGGCGTGTTTAACATGACGCTGTAAGATTTACTAGTGGGGATTTATCTCAAAGCGAAAATTTGCCCGTGTGTTTGTAGGGTATGGGGTGATCAAGAGGTTAATATTACATTTCTTTTCCTTTTTACTCCGAAACTACAGATGAAAATTTCATACATGGCTTCTTGGCATAGATTCGCAGTTATTGGGGAAACGGGAAACCTTAATCTGAAGGCTTATGGCATATGACTAGATACGTCGAGCTTTGGCGTGCTGAGCTTTATTATGCAAAGCATAGAACTAGGCTGCGTTATCCTAATGACATGCATCTCCGGCCCAAGAGACGACGCGATAAAACGCTACTATCAATGGCATTGCACGCAAGTTAATGATAAAACATGGGAGACTACTTTTCTAAAGGCAAAGCCTATTACTTTAGATCAGGGACTGGATCTCAAGAATGTATATGCTGACCAGATATTGAGTTTTATGTTAAAGAGGGAATCTTACGAGGCATTGCGAGATCTTTTGTTGAAGACGTGAAGAAGTGAACCGATGAAGCTTAGATTGTGTAATTATAGTTTTCTCTCTTGCTATCTGCTGGCACAGCTAGGAGCAAAATCGCTGTCCTCTTTACAACCTTTGCGGATATCTAAGGACGGACAGCCGGTACCTACATTTATATTATCCTAGTGACTTCACAGTAAAAGCATTATTGTGTACTGTAGCGTTCAGTAAATACCTAGTAACAAGTGGCTGTAGATAAAGAGGTATACATGTGATTAGGCGCATGACGATATAGAACCGTCATCAATTTCTTGCACAGTCGAAACCCCACCCCCAAACTTTATAATAAGACCATAACGAGCCTTTAAAAACCTACCTCTCTTGAACCTCAATAGCTTTTGAGGATGCCTCCTATTTATAGACATAGTTGTTTACTTGACACAAAAATGGTGTCTCATTTTCCCTCTTCAAAGTCGAGTGCCTTCCTAGCTGTGCCACTGGAAATTCGCAGGCAGATCTACCGATACTGTATCCCACAAAACCTTCGCTTCGATGTTTCCAGTGACATGCGCTATCAAAATCGCTCTGACTGGCTCGATAATATAGATGATTGCCATCTCCACGACTCAGAGAGTGGTGGCATCTCTTTGATCGATAGTGTGGATGATGAAGAGGGCGAACATGAACTTTCGACAGATACTGACGACGAAGTGATTATATATAATATATATGATCCTTTTGTGAAGGGTGGTCGTCGAAGTGCCTTACCCGGACTCCTTCTCTGCTGCCGCCAAATTAGTGAGGAGGTAATGGATATGTTATACGGAGGGAATACTTTTCAAGTCAATATTCACGGTGCCGGCGAATATACTCTCGCTCATTTATTCAATTCCAAGACCAGAGAGAAAATACGCAAAATGGTTCTCATATTACGGCCCATGGGAGTCTCCTACCACCGTGATTTCCACATGGACCCGAATATTTGGGATGGTATTCTCGGTAACCTTTCAATACTAGGGGTTATTGCGGAGCAGCCAGAGTCNCTCTCTCTGGGCGAATGGCATAAACCAGAAGCGGAGAATGCCTTGGAGGAGTGGACTGCGTGGATAACACCAATATTTGAGTACCTAGGCCGGGCTCTTCATAGAGAAACCAAGATCGTGGTGGATGCAAATGAGAAAAAAGAGACGGTACAGGCATTAGAAAAGGCAATACCAGGGCGACCTCGCTTTCAGCGCCTACCCATGGCCGATATCATATTCAAAAGAGGGAGGTTCTCTCTAGAGTCAGGATATTGGGATGACGATGGCCCAACCAGCTGTAGGGACATCATCAACGACTGCGACTATGACTACTACTATTCCGACTGAGCCTGGAGGCTTGCCACTGATATGTCTTGATGTGGAATCCGGTTAATCCACAATATTCGAAATGCAATGTAGGGTGTACTTTAAGATACTTCCACGTCTTTTACTATAATTTATTGTTAGGGCAATGAATTGAATCCAGCAGGACGTATTCTACTTGATTACTTACTTTTCGCCGACTAATTATCCCTAGCAAACAACCACACAACCCATGTAACACTCTCTCACATGCTGCCCAACTACTTACCAACCGTCCTCAATATTCTTCTCAATGATAGTATTCCAATTCTCTTGAAGTGCCTCCCTCTCGCTGTCATAAGAACCGTCAAGGTAGTCGTTGTCTAACTTTGCATCCATCCGTTCCCAGTATCGATCATCCCTGTCTATGAAAATTAGTTTCGTNNNTATATTTGTATTACATTTTAACTTACCAAGTAGAACTTGGTACGGATTTCTTTGATCAGTGATTGCAGCTGCGGGGATTCGATGAAAACAAATATATGCGCCGTGAATGTGTTGCTTAGCCGCATCGGGGATTTGTACTTGCTGATCTTTCACTAGCTCCTTTAAACTGAAGAAAACTGCATCATCTAATACCTCTGTGTTGATGGCAAATAGAGTCCATTGCTTGGTAACTGGCCGTTGGCCCTGCCAGGGCTCTTTAAGTCCCCAGTTTTCTGCGTGTTCACGCTCAGAGAAAAGGCTGATGAACGGTAGAGGACCTCGATAATCCCAAGTGAACTGTCTCACTATATCCTGCTTGAATTCTTCCTCGCTATCTTCTTTATAAATCTTAGTATTATCCGCGGCTAGGAAGCCTCCATTTTCGGAATAGGTGGTTCGACTTTCAGGATGGTGGATCCGATAGAGCTTCCCTGGGAGACGCGCATTTGGGCAACGATATTTCTTCATCTTTACTATGATACTGCTTAATGTCAGATGAGTTCAAGGGGACAGAAAAAGCTGGTCCCTAGATCATTGGTTTCGTGAGTGATCTGTGGATTGCCGTTCCCCATTCCAATTCACGTCATCTTGTGTAAGTACACCGAAACTAGCTGAGACACATAGTGCAGAAATGCATTAATACGCACTGTGAGTGTCACTATGCATACGGAGTACACTTAACAGAGTTTACTTTAAAAAGGACACCCATTCGCTCCCGACTGCATATATAATATATATGCTATATGTGCTATTTAATGTTCATAAGGCTCCTCGACAGACAGTCCAGTGTGCCAAAAATGATGTCAAATGTTGCGTACCCATATAAGGTAGGTAATGTTGTGGGACACATGGCTCCACCTGCCGCTGTTCGACACGCCCTGTGCAATGACATTTGTAAGTTCTAGAAGCATTTCTTGAGCTTCTGTCGATGGAAAGGCGTAAGGTGGAAAGAAATCGATGAGATCTATCTTGTTGGACAAGGCTGCGATTAGACTACGGCAGTTGTAATTTACTATATAATATTCTTAGATCGGTATGCCTGTCCGAAGTTGATAAAGCTTCAATTTTTCCTTACTCTATAGTCTTTCGCCCGATTACATCTTTCTATCTGCGTCTTTCATTTACAGAGGCTTTTACATATCTTAAGTAACGACGAGCAATCTTTTGCTGTTTATTCAGGATGACCGTGGTCAACACCATGCAAAAACTTCTCAACGCTGCTCATGTAGCCCCGGAAATCTTTGAGCTACGTCCCGATTATCGCGCCCTCTTGATGGTTGTCGAGGGCATTCGCCCGGGCCCTAGCGACGACGCCAGCGAGACTCTCTTGCGTGAGGCGGAAGATTCTGTCAAAAGACTATTGTCGGAACGTGCAGTTACGGAACTTCCACATGTCGCCGCGTGGCGCGAAACTTATAAGGCCTTTGGGGCGAAGCCTCAGAAAACACGCAATAGCCTGGAAGCATTAAGCCGGCGTGCGGAAGGCGGCTTACCGCGTGTGAATCGATTGACGGATATTTACAACGCTATTTCCGTGAAGCACCAGGTCCCCATCGGCGGCGAGGATCTCGACAAATACAATGGAGCACCGTTTCTTACCCGTGCCAGCGGACAGGAGCAGTTTGAGACTTTCTCTGGTGGCCAGGCTCAAAGCGAGTGTGCCGTGCCAGGGGAGCCTATTTGGTGTGATGATGCGGGCATTACCTGTCGCCGCTGGAATTGGCGTCAGGGCCCACGAACTGCATTAACGGACGATACAACGCGCGTGCTGTTTATTTTAGATGCACTGGAACCACTTTCGGACGAAGCTCTAGTTCAAGCTGCTGATGAGCTGGCTTCAGCCTTGAAGCTCTTATCACCAGAGGTACGGACAGCACAGAGAATAATCAGCGCCTCATCTTCCACTCGGTCTGGCGAGTCTTAGCGATCAGCATGGAATAAATAAAAAGCTAGGTAGTATATCATTTTATTACAGTGGAAAGCGAATTAAGTACCAAAGAATCGGGATACGTGACGGATACCCGCTGATTGGGCAGCAAGTCGGGTACGCATACAATTTTCTATGTATCTAAGACCAATTCGCTAAGCTCCAATCAGCGATTCCTCTATTCCTTGTATCAGCCGCCTAATCTGCCATACTATTAGCTTTAGGCATCCATCTACCAAAATATCGTTGACTTGTCGCTAGTGCAGTTGAAAGCTACTCGTCAGCCTTCGAATCTGGCACTCCACGATCGAAAGTCGAGTGGTGTCTTGATCATATTATGTCACCTCGGTCGCGCCAATGGATCAGTGCACGCTCTTGAATTCCACTGCAAGCACTATAAATAAGACGTCTATCAGCGTCATCCTGCTGTTGGAGAATGGACCCCCATAAGAGTCAAGGAAATCTTGAATTATCTTCTCGTCTTCAGCCTCTACAGACGTCTCTGAATGTTTGCCTACAGAAGCATCAGGGAAAATGTGACAGGCAGAGACATACACTTCTACCGACAACAGCCGAGACTTCTCGAGGCATTCAAGAACCTCACGGCATTAAAGTTATTGACATAAAAGAAGAGAAGGTCATGCAGGCTTTGCCGGGTTGTCGCTATGTTGCGCTTTCTTACGTGTGGGAGCCACTCCCAGCCGGCGAGAAACCTGATGAATACAAGGAGGGCTCTCCTTTGAAGCTTCCACGCTTGCCTCGAACCATTCTTGACGCGATTGCCGTTTGTCAAGCGTTGGATGAAAGATACTTATGGGTTGATGCTCTTTGCATCAATCAAAGAGATGAAAGAGATAAATACCAAATTGGCCAGATGGATAGGATTTACAGCTTTGCAGTTGCTACAATAGTAGCAGCCTGTGACAAAGAAGCCACGGAAGGCTTACCAGGCATTCGGTCCCATAAGCTGGCACGCTCAGAGCCTCCACCAGTCGATATCTTGGACGGGACTCTTTGGAGCTCCAGAGGTTGGACATATCAAGAATTTGTTCTCTCTCGACGGCTTCTGCTCTTCACTTCTGCTGGAATATATTTCTACTGCGCGGAGAGCAACATTACCAGTTTGAATGGATGGGAATTGCCAAGCATAGGTTATGCTACTTGTTGGAGTGCTTACAACGAGACGCTTGCAATCTACTCAGGACGAAGGCTTGGAAGGAAGTCAGACACCCTTAATGCCATTACGGGTGTACACAGAGTATTTGCTCGCTACACGGATGACACTTATCTATGTGGCCTACCAGCACGACAGATTTTCTATGCCTTGCTCTGGCAACCTCTAGCAATTTCCGAACGTCAGCCATCTTGGCCAAGCTGGTCGTGGGCTGGATGGACCGGCAGTGGTGATGATCTGTGCGTTGTTGGAAATCCTTGCCAGGAGGCGGTCACTGATCAGTGGGGTGACTCCCCTGCGAGATGGGGAAGCACTGGCCGGGTATTTATTCCTCGACTTGAGGATCTCAAATTCCAAGCATCCAATGGTATGGAATTAGACATCCCTCTCTTCCCGGATGACGAGGCACTCAAACAATACTTGAGCAGTCAGCATGATAAAGCACTACCAGCTCTAGCAGAAGACAGACCGTTCTGGGAATCCGGATATCTGAAGTTTAAAGCAACAAGCAAGCAATTTTCCATTACTCCTGATGATAACAATCCTAGGGTATCAAAGGACCATCCAAAATTGAAGAGGTGCCGAATATTAGACGGTGACAGATGGATAGGAACCATTTTCCTAAACCCGGATGGTGGTGGCAACTATCCAGACATCTCAGGACCTTGTGAGTTCATAGTATTAACGACTTTCAAGGCCTATAACCACAAGATCGCTTCTTCTTTCCTAGAAGGACTCCTAGATATATCGGTTGAAGACAAAGAGCCAGCGATATTCCCAGCGGAATATTACCAAGCAGGCCGTGCACAGCAAGAGCGCCAATTCCGGATGTGGATGGCTGGTAAATTCCATTCAAAGAAGGGATACAAGACTAGAGGGGGAAGTAATTGGGGAAGAAGCTGGGAATCGCACAGGGATCCCCATAGGGGCATGCCATATCCTGCGCACTTTGATTGCTCGCATGTCATGTGGATTGAACGAAAAGGAGACATTGTTTATAGGAAAGCAATTGGTATTGTTGGTGGAAATCATTCATCCGGGTCGTCTCTCGAGGAGTTCTGCTTAGGATAAATCATCGATCAAGTTCGCTCTATTCTTTTTTTTTATCTCGGGTGTCTCGGGGATTCTAGACTCGACTGTATCGAAGGCAGTATTTTAGCGACGAGTAATCAAGATAGGTAATAACTGATAACTCCGGAACATGGACTGATGCGATCACACAAGATCTCGGTGATTTATCGCCGAAGGCCATTCATATCCCACAGCGTCCCTTATAATCGGCTATTTTAGCTTCCTCAATAATTGATAAGTCTTTTCTTTTTCAGACTATATATAGGTGTCGTGCTGTCATACTTATTCTCCTGATTTGCCTCCGACATAGGTAGCTGGAGCATTCATCTTATAATCTTTCCACGCTTCTAACGAGTAAATTGCTGAAAGACTTGGATCGTCTTCACGAACCCAAGCCTTAGGCGATGGTAGAAAGGCAATTAAGAGAGTCAGTCACGCTCTAGTTCTAGCCTAAACTATGGGGTAGCGCAAGGTTTAGTGTCTCTACTATCAAGGCCTCGAGATAGCACATCTCCAGCCGGGGTTTCGGCGCCGAATCGCCATCGTCCTGTAATGCTTGTAAGTGCTGATAGATTTGACAGTTCGTAGATGGCTAATCTGAATACAAATGGGATGACGACCCCATGGGGAAGTTAAATGAGCAAGCCAGATCTTTTATCTATCCCGGCTCCGTTAAGACATTATCCTCTCGATCCTACAATACTCCACACTTTCAACAGAGAATTCCCCTTTAAAGTATGGAAAGCTCGCCGAAACCGACCTTGGATCAAGATGAAGGTGTTATTGGCACCGCGATACTAGCGGATGAAGTCAACCAAATTCCGACAAATGGCCAAAATGGTCAACTCAAGAGGAGCCTCAACAGCCGGCAAATCAACATGTTTTCAATCGCCGGCGCTATCGGTACTGGACTGCTGATTGCAACGGGCTCTGCTCTAGCTAACGGAGGGCCCGGCTCGATGCTGATAGCATTTGCTATTCTGGGACTCATCTGTTACAACGTGCTTGTTGCTTACGGAGAGATGGCAACGGCCTTTCCCATGGACAAGGGATTCAGTGGATATGCGGCACGTTTTGTAGACCCTGCCTATGGGTAAGTATTCGACTATTCATGGAGATCCAGTCATGATCAACTGACAAGTCGCAACTGCACATAGATTCGCGACCGGGCTGAACTACTTCTGCAAGTATGCCGTACTTTTAGCCAACAACTTGACCGCATCTGGCCTTATAATGCAGTATTGGCTGCCCCATGTCAACGTTGGTGTCTGGATTGTCTCATTTGCAGTTCCAATCATTTTCATCAATGTTAGTCTTGATAATTATCCTAGTCAAGTAAATACTCTTGATTCTAACAGTCACCTCAGCTTTTCCCAGTCAAGGTCTTTGGAGAAATCGAATTTGTCGCTGCAATTATCAAGACTCTCGTGATCCTGGGACTGATGATACTCTGCTTGGTCATTGACCTTGGCGGAGGCCCGAATCATGACAGACTCGGATTTCGCTACTGGAAAGATCCCGGAGCCTTCAACGCTCATCTCGTTGAGGGAGCAACGGGGCGATTTCTGGGCTGGTGGTCCTGCATGGTCAGCGCCGGCTTCGTATACATGGGGACAGAGGTCGTGGGTGTGGCTTTTGGAGAAGCAGACAAGCCATGGATGGTGATTCCTCGCGCCATACGACAGACATTCTGGCGCATTCTTTTCCTTTATGTAGGGGCTGTTTTTCTCTTGGGGTTGGTTGTGCCGTACAACAGCCCTAACTTGATGACCGCAACTCACTCAAAGACTGGAGCCGGTATGTTGACGCTATTACCTTTCTGAACATCCAGACTCTAATTTATATGTTACTCATCATACAATAGGCGCGTCCCCTTTTATCGTGGCGATCAAGGATGCGGGCATCAGTTTTCTTCCGGGCTTCATCAATGGCTGCTTGCTCGTTTTTGTGCTGAGCGCAGCAAACTCAGGTGAGTGCATCCAATGAACATGATAGCGCCGCATCGCTAACAACATATAGATATATACATCGCATCGCGAACACTCTACGGCCTAGCTCGTGACAACTACTTGCCCCAAATATTCACCAGAACTTACGGCGCTGTCCCAATTGTGGCGGTTGGAACGGCTTCAATCTTCTTTCTCTTGGCACTAATGAACGTCACAACTGGCAGTAACCAGGTATTCAGCGACCTGGTATCGCTCGCCACCATTTTCGGCTTATTTAACTGGATTAGCATCATGGTAACTTATCTGTCATTCCGGCGAGGCATGGAGGCACAGAATATGCCCCGCGCTAGCCTTCCTTATACCGAGTCCTGGATGAAACTGAGAGTCTCTGGAAGCCTTTTCATTACATGTCTTGTTGTTTTGTTTAATGGTATGTTGAGGTTTTCCTGCTCTCGCTTTTCTATTGGCGGCAAAGTGCATTCTAACATGTACTCATTCTCCAGGCGTAAACAACTTTATACCGTCGTTTCAGGCGAAGCCATTCGTGTTCGCTTACGTCGGAATTCCCATACATATCGTGCTCATATTGGCTCCAAAACTACTCTTTCGATACTCTCGCGTACAGCCAGCATCAATGGACCTTTCTACTGGTCGGATTACAGCCGAAGAGAAACAAGCTGCAGAGAGAGAGGACAAGAAAGATATTTCTCAAAGTGACTGGCGTGTTTTTGCGCTGATTCGTCAACGGAAATTGGAATAAAAGCAAGCTATCTGGGCCATAGTATGTGAGGAAGTAAAATAACACTTTCCGGTAAACCTGTCGGATGAGAAGAGACTACGCTAGAATAACACTAGTAGTAATATACATAATCCGCTGAGAGTTGTCGTAATTATTGAGAACGACAAGCGACAATATGGGGCATCTCCCCAATCTTAGTCCAAAAAACATCCTTTGGCGTCTGCCTGTCACTAGTACCTGATAATCCATCGGGCTCCTACCCCCTAATATCCGGTTAAAATCCGTTTTGTTCGGTTTGATCAGAGAGCCAACCGGCCGTATAAAATTCCGGACACCTCCCCCGTAGAGGGGAGGCCTGTTTCAACCGCTATAAACATACCGGGCTACAGTACGGAGTAGATCGACTTTCACCAGCGCCCATTACGCGTCAGCAATAACTATGGGATATAATGGTCCCAGCAAAGGTTGTCGGAGATGTGTTTCTATTAAAGTGAAGGTAACAATTTTTTTTTCTAGAGATTACGTATTGCGTTCAGAAGAGTCTCAGGACTGGCTTGGCGTCACTTGTCTCAAATGACTGAACTGTGCTAACCATACCAGTGTGATGAAAATAAGCCCAGCTGCTTGCGCTGCAGAAAAGCCGCCCAAGTATGCGAGTACAAGGACACATTCGACTTGATTATACGAAACCAAAGCCATCATGCAGCAGAGACTGCAAAGTCGAAATGGCGACGACGAGCAACTAGGCCTAGGCATTCTCCTTCGCCGCCAGGGACGAACAGCATGCAAGTAGCATCATCGCAACAAGCATATCCCAGCAGCGCCTTAGTCCCCAAGTCGGTTTCTTTGCGTCCATCGCTTCAACATATGGTTCAGTTGCGTTTCCTCTACGACTTTGCAAGCGCACAAGACCGCGCCCCAGAGATCAGAGGCTCGCTCGATCAGATTCCTCAGATGATGGCTGACTCGTCGCCAAACTCATGGTTTCATTCTGCATTGTCAGCGTTGTCACTGGTAAACTTTGGTGGCAGACTCAAGTCCCAAGAGGCCAAGGATGCTGCCGTTGTGTTTTATAACGATGCCCTTGGTCGATTTGCAAGCGTAATGTCTAATTCTACTGCTGGGAAGATCAAGATGGAGGAAGTCCTCTTTGGTATTTTCCTCTTGGGCATCTACGAAGTCAGTCGCGTCTCATCTTTGTGTCCTGAATCTCAAATACTAATTGTAGGCGTCATGACATCGACAGATTTTGATGGGATTTACGCCATTCACCTACGAGGTGCCATTTCCATCCTGGAACATTTTTGGGAGGGCGGCGAGGGGAAGAAACGACTTGACAAGCCTTGTTACGCGCCCGTCCTCCACATGCAAACTGTATGCGTTCCATTTTCTCTCAGCTTCAAAGCTGCAGATGTCNNNATGAGCGGGTTTTTGCTAATTCTTCGTNNNCTCATATTTTGTCTCGCCAATAATGAGCCGCCACCCTCGTTTCTTGCAGATATGAAACTACACGCAACAAGCGATCCCAGATCCGATTTAACCACTCTTATGCATAGAGCCTGTCAAATTCGATATGAGCTCATGCAGCAGTCTCTATTAGTCGATAATGAGAAGCCGAACGAAAAGCTATCACAGAGGCTGCACTCACGCCTCCAGGAGGCTATGGATCTTGATGAAGCGCTGGAAGAGTGGTATCAGCGAAACGCGAGCCCTGGGGAATGGGCTTGTAGCCGAATTTGCCCTGTAAACGTTCAGATCCGACCACCGTGGGCTCGAGAGCTCTTCAGCCTCCTAGGCTCTCCAACCGAAATGATCATATACGATAGCTTTCTAGCCGCCTTATCCACAAACCTCTACCGTGGTACTCGTCTCTTGCTGAATCTCTCTATCCTCGAATGCGCTCACACGAGCGCCGACTCATCACGCTCCGATACCGATACATCTAGAATTGATAAGTCCATTGCTTCGTCTACTGCTGCACTGCTTATGGAGATTATTAATGACCTTTGTATGACTGTGCCGTCCATGCTTCAATTGACGGCAACGGGTGGTCTGGATGACCCGCAATCGACAGAAGAGCTGTACAGCCTCCGAGGCATGCTGATGCTATGGCCTCTTTCTACGGTTATGGCATGTTTGCAAAACAAACATGTTCGGAAATTAGACGTTGACTTCAGGCGAGGCTGGGTGCAAGGCGTACTCGCGTTCTTACGAGATTCAATGAGTTTGGCAAAGGCACAAGCGTTCATTACAAAGTACAACTAGACCATCAGCTGGAACGGGGTATTTAGAATATACTTTTATATTTTTGGTAAATATTGTAATTTTTTAAACGCAGTTACTAAGTATGAAATGTCCCTTTATGCTGTAAAACAAAATCCCTTCTACTGTGGTTGATGTTGCGTATCATTTGAGCGGTCTCAAATCCTTTCCTCTACCCAATTGCACTATTCCTGTTCCTCCACCAGATTTACTAATTGTTTCACGGCCCAGAAGGTAGTGCGCTGGCCTTGATCTGGTAAATGTCCGATGCAGACGAGGCTGGTAAAGATGAAGTCCTTCAAACTGCCCTGTAATGTCGTCTATTCACTTTCTTTCGCCACCGTTCTGGTCTTCTCTGACTGGTTGCCAATTTCCTTCCATGAGAATGCGGATCAATGTGGCTATTGCCCCAACAAGGTCTGAAATGTTGAGAGAGTCTAAAAGAGCGCGCCAAAAGGGCATACGATGGCATTGGCCATCGATGTTTTTGGGGGCATACTCCTTCGTTGAAAAAGACCACATGAAAATAACCGTGAATATCCATGCCTCTATGCAAGTCAGAGTAGCAGGAATGCCATAATACAGGTCATTGAAGGTAATAGACGCAGTTGGATGAGAGAGTCGGCCATTCAGTAACTCAAAGAGGATCAGCTGTAGAAACTGAAGGAAAACGAAACCTTTAAAGGTCCACAGTTTGATTCCAGGCTTGTGGTTTGGATCAATGTGTTCCTTCATCCGGCGCTCGAAGCGAATGACATGCGGCACGGCCAACACAATCGACACAACATTTATGATTTCGCACCAAAGATGCGCATGGCGCGGAGCCAGCGAATTGACGCAGTACACTCCAGCGCCTTGCGTGGCAATTTCCACAATCGAAGAAGCTGTCTTTGAGATTGGGTATCGTAACGCAGCTGGGTTAGCAAACGCGATAAAGCTNNNGTTGCATCTAACATACTGGAAAACGAAGACGCAGGTGCGTTTGAACCAAGTCACATCGCCGCCTACGATGCTGGCCTCTCTACTATATGGGTCCTCAAGCCGATAAAAGAGTTCCCGCCAGGAGTGGCTACCAGGGAAAACATAATGAACGTAGAGTATGAAAATCGCGGGAATCGCGATAGATTCGTAGATTTCAGCCAATGGCCGCAAGTATATGGACGTCTGATAGAATAGTACAGAAAGAAAGGAGAATATGGCAAAGACGGTGGGAACCAAAATTATGCGGATTATTTGTCGCTGCTGGATTGGAGCGGTGTATCTGGTAAGATGTCTCGTAATGTGAATGACGCTGTTGAGAACAGTCAGGCCAAGAAAGACGGCCGAAAGAATCTTCAATAGTGTGTGTGTCGTGATGCCAATGCTTAAGACGTCTCCATTGTCGTCCGTGGTAGGGCGGGCGCAAGAATCATCATCATTATCTGCTCTAGCAAACAGGAGAAAACGAGATGACTGATCTATGGCAACCATGACGGGGGAAAAGATATAATGATGCGACAGGGGATATGGGTTATTCTCAGGGAACCTGGTGCGGGTATCAAGTAAAGGTTGAAGTGGGTTATAAAGTCGAATGCGTAGACGCAACAAGAGTCCTGCTTTTATAATGAGTCTGATGGGTCCGAGTTGCCAAAGACATAGGAATGCCAATTATGCTTATATGTTTACTCGTCTACAGAATAACTTGGTTTTAAGTTAGTATCTATAGGATTCAGGTTGATCAAATCCTGTCAAACACTCGTAGGGTAATGATCAACTCGTATCGCTATCTCCAATAGGAAAAGCTGCCCAACCGCAAGAATGACCCCAAACGGAAAAGCTCATCCTACCGCAGCCGTTACCACAAAGGGCAAAGCGAGTCAAAGCGAGCCAACCGTAGCCACAGCCCACCGCAGCGATAGCCACAAATGGATTAGTTAACCAACCGTGGCTGAAGATGTGAGACGACGTATACAAGGTAAAGTTTCCAACAGATATGGAGCATTCTCCAGTTAGTTCACATCATATCTATGATTCTAGTGCCAGCATCATCTTTCTGCCTATGGCTATTGACGTGGCGGAGCAGGAGACTTGTCATCATTCATACAACAGTATTATTATGCCCTTGTTTTTGGCTCTAACTTTAAAGAGAAGAACGAGCTTTACCGATGATACGCCCCACAAGCATCACAAAGGTGAGTTATGCAGGTCACTGGACAACATACTCGGAGGCCGTCACTAAAAGTAGTTTTTCCTGATAAACAAGAGAAAACGTGTTGAATATAGAGGTTATATTTATTATCAAGAGGGTCAGTAAAGCTGCAATAGCTAGGTCAGAGGAAAGGCTACGCCCCAGCCTTTGGAAACGTGTTGAATATACCTAGAGAATGGGATGTAATTTTAGAAGTACACAATGTATATACTCTGTTATTTATCTTCGTCATAGTGAGAAATAGCCTATGTGTGCTGGACAACATTATACTATAAGGCATGAATTAATGTGTTTGTAAAATACCTAGTGATGTTTGTTTATTTATTTATTTATTTTATTATTAACGTCTACTAAGTAAGCTAGTTATATAAGTTTTTATCTAAGTACTAAGATAGTAGGAGCTATTAAGTTTAAATTAAGTATTTACTATATTTTAATATAATAAAGGAAAAAGAAAAAGTATTAATTTTATTTTATATATTTATTTTTATAAAGGGGGGTTATATAAGCTTATTTCCTTTATAAGTTTTTAAAAATCTTTATACCCCTATTACTAAAGAAGTATTTAATATAAAGTAATTTTAAAGTATACTTTTTTTTAATATATTAAAGAAGAAGAGGGTTATTATATAATATTTTATAAAATACCTTTATATCCTTAGTTTATTATATTTATAAATAAGCCTAATATTATATTTAAATTTTTTATAATATTTTATAAAGTTTTTATATTTAAACTTTTTAATTAATAATTAATATAAAATTAAATATAAAAAATATAGCTTTAGGAGTATAAAAAAAGCTTTATAAAGGTTTTATTTATTAACTTTATAAAACTTTAAATAATTATTATTTTAATTATTATTTTATATTTTTTTATATTTTTTTACTTACTTTTTAATAAAAGTAATAGTAAAGTAATTTTTTAAATAGTAAAAAAGTTTTAAACTTTTTTTATTAATTAATTAACTTTTTTATTTTTTAATATATTTTTATAGCCTAAGACTTAAGTTACTTTTATAATTATTTATAAAAGTAGTCTTTAAGTAATTTAATATAGGCTTATATAGGCTCCTTAAAATAAAGTAGGGGTTAGCTTTAGTATTTTATTTATTATTATTAAATTATTTAAAAAAAATAAAATTTTTTAAATATTTAAGTTTTTAAAAATATAAACCTTAATTAACTTTATTACTTTAAAAATATTTACTACTTTAATATTATAAACCTTTATATTAGTAAAAGGGTTATATATTATAGTTTTTTTAAAATTATAATATATAATAGCTTTTTATTTTATATTACTTTATTTATCCTAGGATTTATTTAAGTAAATAAAAAAAATAAACTTAAAAAAACTATTAAAAAACTTTAGATATTTTTTTATTACCTTTAACTTTAATAAATTTTTAAAATTTAAGCTTATTTAAATAACTTTATTATTTTTAATAAAAAAAAAAATTAAATTATTTTTTTTATTAAAGCTATAGTATATTATAGTTAAGTAAAAAAATCCTAAAAGGAAGTTTTTTATTAATATATTTATTAACTAAGTAGTTTTTATTTAAGTTTATAAAATAAGCTATTATATAAAGTTTAATTTATATTACTTATATTAATACTAAAGGAATTTTAAATTTTTTATATATAATAGAAAAGTTAATTATCTTTTATATAAAGATAATCTACTTTAGCTACTA
Source organism: Trichoderma sp. BMH-0061 (assembly GCA_030015385.1). Classification (NCBI taxonomy): domain Eukaryota; kingdom Fungi; phylum Ascomycota; class Sordariomycetes; order Hypocreales; family Hypocreaceae; genus Trichoderma; species Trichoderma sp. BMH-0061. Next base: position 218,044 of record JARWZN010000001.1, read on the forward strand.
CTTTAAAAAAGGTTTTAAAATTACTATTAATTTTATTAAACTTATTTTTACTTATTTATTTAAATTTATTATATTTTATTTATTTTTATTAAGTTAAAAAGCCTTTATTTTATATAAAGCTATAGGGGTAATATAAGCCTTAGCTACTATAGTTATTATATTTAATAAAAAACTTTTTTATATTTTATTTAAAAATTTTAAAAAATTAATTACTTTAAAGGCTTTTTTTTATAATTTTAAAATACTTTTTAAATAAAACTATAAATTTAAGTATATTTTAATTAATAAACTAAGTCTTAGGGAATTATAGTCTTTTTTTAAAGTTTACTCTTTTATTATAAATTTAGGTTTTAGTTTTATAAAAGTATATAAATTTAATTTTATTTAAGTTAAAGGAAATTATATTTTTTATTACCTTAATTTAAAGTATTTTTTAATTTTTATTAAAGTTTTTAAATAATTTCCTTAATATTAGCTTTTATTACTATAATATTAATATTATTTATATATCTAAAATAAGTATTAAGGTTATTTAACTTTAGGCTAAGGAAAAAGTAAAATATAAAAATAATAAAGAAAATAAAAACTTTTTATAAAGTTTTATACTTTAGCTTTATTTTTAAAAAAGTAATTCTATAATTATTTTAAATAAAAGTTTTATAATTACTTATAAAAAAATTAATTTATTTTATAAAAAAAAAGCTACTTTTATTCCTTAAATTTATATATTAAGTAATTATATATTATTATATTAAAAATACTAAAGATATTAAATATAAAAAGGAAAATAATAAAACTTTATATTAAGGTAACTTTAGTATTATATAGTAAATAAATAATTAAGTTTATTATAAACCTTTTTAAAAAAGCTTTAAAGTATTATTTTAATAATATTTTATATTTTATTATTAAAAAGAAGACTTTTTAATTAAAGTCTTTTAAAGCCTTTATTTATAAAAAAAAGTAGGGAGATAAATCTATAATCTTTATATATAATATATATTTTCTTTAGCTTTTAAATTTAAAAATAATAGTAATTTTTATACTTTAAAAAAGGAATAAATAATACTTTATTATTAAATATTTATAAAAAAGGTTAGTAATATATTTATTAATAATAAACTAAGTTAATTATAAAAAAGTAATTAATATATTATTTACTTTAAATATAATATTACTTAATTTTATTATAGCTTTTTTAACCTTTAGTTTTATTATTATTTAATTTTAGTAAATATTTTTATTAATAAAAAGTCTTTTTTTATAAATTTAAAATATTTTCCTTAGTTATTTTTTACTTAAGGAGTTTATTTTTAAAAAAAGTTACTTTTTTTTAAAAGTTTAAAATACTTTTATTTTTATTTATTAAAAAAAGTAATTAAAAATAATTTATTACTTTATATTATTTAATTATTAATTAAATATTTTTAATAATATTAGCTTTTATTATAATTTTATTTTAATAAGCTTATTTACTATAATATATAATATTTCTAAAGGTTTTATAAACTCCTTTTTAAATAAAAAAACTATTTATTACTTTTTTATAAACTTTATAAATTACTTTATACTTTTTAATTATTATAATATACTATAGTTATTTTAATACTTAGTTTTATTAATTATTTTTATAATTTATTTAAAAAGGTTTTATAAAACCTTAATATATTTATTTAAATTAACCTTTAATAGTAAAGTTAAGTTAATTAAAGGAAGGGTTTAAATAAAAGAAATATATAAATTAACTAAAGTTTTTTTAATATTTTAGTAAAATATATTTTTATTTTATTTTTAAAGTTATTTTAAAAAAGTTAAGTAAATTTATAATTACTATATAATAATTTAATTTTATATTAAAGGTATATTTAACTTTAATTATTATAAAGTAATTTATAAAAACTAAGTTAATATATTTTCCTAAGTATTAAATAAGTATATTTATTAAAGTTAAAAGAAAATTATATTTTTTTACTTATTTTACTATTTTATTATTTATAAAGTTTATACTTTTACTAAAGTTTTAAAATTAATAAAAAATATTAAAGTTATTTATAATAATAAAATAAAATAAAAAAACTTTATTTAGTAAAAGTCTTTATAATTAAGTTTACTAAAGCCCTTTAATAAATATTAATAATAATATATTTATATATTTTTATTTAATATATATAATTATTTTTAAGCTTAGGGAAAAAAGTTATTTATTAAAGAAGTTTAGGAAAATTTTAATAAATATAAAAACTAAAGGTTTAATATTTTTTTAATTATTTAAGGGATTATATATTTAATATTTAAAATAATTTTTAATTTATTTTTTATTTAATACTTTATTTTTATTTAATATAAGGTTTTTAAATTAATATAATATTATAATTACTTTTTTATATTAATAATAAAGTAATATTTTAATATAAATTACTTTTTTTAATATTAGTTTAAAAGATTTTAAAGTTAATATTTTTTTAATAATTATAATAAAGTTTATTATTTATAAATTTATATTAAAAGGTTTATTAATTTCTAAAGGGGTATTAAATATATTTTTATTTTTTTTAGTTTTTTTTTTTTATTATTTAAGTTAGCTATATAAATTATTAATTTAGTAAAAGAGATTTTTTTATAAAGATTTTTTTATTTAAATTAACTTTAATAATAATTTTTTTAACTAAAGTTTAAAAAGGAAAAAGTAAAGTTAAATTAAAAATTAATAGTTATATATAAAAGTTTATTTAAGTTCCTAAATTAAATATTTTTTTAATATTAAAGGTTAAAGTAAAAGTAAGTTTAAGTTTAAGTAAGTTAACTTTATTATATTTTTATTAACTTAATTTTTAAATTATTTAAAGTTAAACTTTAATTATTTATACTTTTTCCTTATTTTTAATAATTAATTTAATATTACAAGCTAATATATATATAGCCGTAATATTAAGCCTACAGAGTAAGTACTATAGGTTATCTTTAGACCCTAAGGCTAATTACAGACATATTTACTTTCAGAAAGTAAATATTAATAAATAACTGCCTAATTAAGAAAATATTTACTTTTTAAAAGTAAACTAAAGTAAATATTTAATTATATATTTATTTTATAATACTTATTTAAAATAGTTTAAATAGTTAATTATAAATATAAAATAATACTTAATTATATTATAAAAGTATTATTTATTAATTATATAAATAAACCCTTTTTATTTTTATTAATTACTTACTAATTTAGCTTAGCTTATTTACTAATATAAACCTAATATAAAGTTTATCCTTTAGGAATTTCTCTTATATTAACTTTATAAAAGCTTAGTTTATTATATATTTATAACTTTTATTTAAAAGTTACCTTAAACTATAGGTAATATTTATTATAAAAATACTAAATAGTTAAATTTTATATATTAAATTTAGAAATAAATTAAAAAAGTAATATACTAAAGTATATATAATAATAGTAAAATTCTAAACATTTAAAAAAGTAACTTAAAGTAATAGTAACCTTAGGAGTATTATAATGACCCTTAGCCTTAACTATATATTATAACCTTAGGAGTAATTTAGTAATATAAAATTTTAGTTTATTAATAAAATAAATTACTATACTTAAGGAATTATATATAAAAATGACTTAATAAAGTAAAATCCTTTAACTTAAATACTCATTAACTTATATAATAAAAAACCTTAAGAAAATATAAAAAAATATTTTACTAAACTTAATATTTATTTTAAATACTTTCTAAATACTTTAGAATTATAATAAATAATAAAATAATCTTATATAATTACTTATTTTACTAAAGCAGCTAAAAAATAATTATAAATTTATTATTATAAAACTTTAAGATAAAATATATTAATTAAATAAAAGACTTAAATATAAAGAAGTTTTTAAATATTTATTAAAACTTTTATAAGTTAATTTAAAAAATTATTTAAAACTTTAAATAATAAATAAAAAGAAAACTAAAAATATACTACTTTAATTTAATATAATAAAAGTATATACTACTAAGTATATAATTATATTTATATTACTTTTATATAAAAATTAACTAAATTAAAAATAAAGCTAAAAAATATTATATTATATAAAGATTAATAAATAATATAAAGAATAAACTATATAAAGATAATAAACTACATAATAGCTTTTAATAAGCTATTTAAGAAATCCTACTATATTAATAATTAATAATATAAATAATATAAAGAAAAGTAAATAAAAAAAGAAGAAAATAGTAAAAATCTAATAATACTTTTAATATTATTTTAACTAAGGAAAAAAGTATAATATAGCTTTATTTAATAATAAAAAACTAAGATTAATAAATCTAAATATTATTAATACTTATAAGTTTATAAGTAAATATAATTACTATAGTAAAATAAGTTATAAAAAAAAGACTACTAAGGAAAATATAAAAAACTTAATAACTTTAAAAAATCTATTAATAAAAATAAAAAGTTTAATAAAGTTTAAATTAATATTATTAAAACTATACTTTATAATTTACTTAATTAAACTATTTACTATAATAATTAATATTTTATATATAAAAGTAAAAAGAAAAATTAAAATAATTCTTAAAAATACTTAAGAAAAAGTAGCTAAAATAAATTATTATTAATACTATAACTTTTAAAAAAGTTAAAAAATAATTAAAAACTAAAGTTATTAATAAATAACCTACTTTTATAACTTAGGAAAAATATAAAGTAAATAAACTATAATATAAAGCCTTTAATATTTTACTTATAAAAAAGAAAAAAATAAAAAAATAAATTTATTTATAAATAAAAAAAAAGTTTAGGTAAAATAAAAAATATATTAACTTTAATATTTTAAAACTATATATAAATTATAGATTATAAAAACCCTAGGGACTTAATTACCTTTATAAATAAAAACCCTTTAATTATAAATTAAAAGAAAGTTAAAAATAAAACCTAAGTAAATTCTAGTAAATACTTAAATAATATAAAATTACTATAATAATAAGTACTTAGTAATAATAGGTTAGTAAAATATACTAATATAAATCCCTATTACTTTATTATAACTTAAGAGTAGTTCCTTAAATAAAAAGAAATATAACTTATAGTATAATACTTTATTTATAGAAAATTATAATTAATTAATAATAAAATAATATAATAATATATTATATATTAAATATTATATAACTAAAAGATTTAGTAATTAATACTTTTAAATTTAAAATAGAAACTTATATAATAAAAATTATATAAAAATTAACTTAAACTAATACTTTAACTAAAGATATAAATAATATTTTAATTATAAAATTAAAGAATAGTATATATAAAAGAAAGCCTACTTTAAAGAAAACCCTTTATAATATAAAAATAAACTATTATAAAAAATATTAAGTAGAAAAAGAAAAATATTATTAACTTTAATATTAATTATACTATAATAGATTTAACTTTAAAATATATAATAAAGGTTATACTTATATAAAAGATATTAAATACTTTTATAAATACTATATTAATAAAATTAATATTAATAAATATTAATAATATTAAAAACTTTAATAATAATAAAGTATAATAATAAATAATTAAAAACTTTAATATTATTACTAAGGAAAAGTATAACCTTAATTAAAGAAAATATATAAATTAATATAGTTAAAATAACTAAAATAAAGAAACTTAAAGTAAATATATAACTTAAAAATAAAGCTACTACTATATATATTAATAGTAAATTAAATTATAATTTAATTTTACTATACTTAATTAAGGAATTATAAATCCTTATTTATTAAGTAAAATAAGTATTATAAATTATAAATATTATAGAAGAAAAAATAAAAAAAGGATTTATTAAATATAAAATTAATTATCTTTTATTAACTATTAATAAAAATACCTATAATATTAAATTTAGTATTTTAAATATACTAAAAAATAATATTCTTTTAGGCTACTTATAGTTACTTAATAATAACTTTATTATTTAATAAAAAATTAATAAAGTCTACTAAAATATTAAAAATATACTTAAATATTAATTATACTAAAGAAAATAAAAAGGTAAAGCTATACTACTAAAAGAACTAAAATCCTTTATATTAATTATAAAAAAAATAAAAATAATTAAGTTTAAAGAAAATAAATTACTAATATTACTATAATATAATAAATAATATAAAAAAGTAAAATATATTTATATTAATAAAATTATAATATAATTTAAAAATAAGCTAGTAGTACTTAATAAAGTATTAAGTAAAGTATAAGAAAAAGAAAATTAAGAAAATTTAAAAATACTTTTACTAAAATACTTTATTAATATAGAAAATATAAAAAACTATATAAAGTAATATTAAATACTAAGTTACTATTATATTTATAATAAGATTACTTTATTAAGTTAGTAAATAGAAAATAACCTAAGATTTATAAAATTTATAACTTTAATAAAAAAGAACTTAAAACTTTAAGAGAATAGTTAAATAAATAATTAAAAAAAAATATATTTAAGTTTTTAACTTATTAATAAAATACTTTATAATATTTATACTAAAGAAAAATAAAAAGTTATAATTAATTATTAATTATTAATAACTTAATAAAATTACTATTAAAGATTAAATACTACTATTATTAATTTTTAAAATTAAAGATAAATTAGTAATTATAAAATAGTTTATAGCTCTTAACTTAAAAAAGCCTATAACTTTATTTAAATTAAAAAAGAAAATAAATAAAAAATAGTATTTAAAATATACTATAAACTATTTAAATATTTAATTATACTTTTTAAATTTACTAATATATTAACTATATTCTAAAGAATAATTAATAAAGTCCTTAAGGAATATATTAATAAGTTTATTATTATATATTTAAATAATATATTAATTTACTTTAATACTTTAGAAAAAATATAAATAATATATATACTAAGTTTTAGAAACTTTATAAATAGTAAACTTATTAGTAAAACTAAAGAAATATTAATTTTATATATAGAAAGTTAACTTCCTAAAATATATTATTTTACTAAGATAAATTAAAATAAACTTTATTAAAATAATAGTTATTAAAAAATAAAAGGTCTTTAAAATAGTTAAAGAAGTATAAAGTTTCTTTAAATTAGTTAATTATTATTAATAATTTATTTAAAACTATAGTAAAATTATTATATTACTTATAGATTTTACTAAAAAAGATTTAAATAATAAAAAAAAAAATTAATTAATTAAATATATAAAGAAGGCTTTTAAAGCTTTTAAAGTACTTAAAAAAGCTATTATTAATATACTAGTATTATAAATATATAACCCTAAGAAGCCTATTATTATTAAAATAAATACTTTAAACTATATAATTAAAGGAGTTTTTAGTTAATAAAATAATAAAAGAATATTATATTTAATAGCCTTTTTCTTTAAAAAACTTTATAATCTTAAATTATAATATTTTATATATAACTATAAACTTATAGTTATTTTTAAAGTATTTAAAAAATAAAAATTATATTTATTAAGTAATAAATATAAAATTACTATATATTTTAATTATAAAAATTTTATAAATTTTACTATAAAAGAAATAAATATTTTTATATAGTAAAAAAAGTATCTTTAGTTTATAGCTAAGTATAACTTTAAGATTATACTTTATAAAAGATTAAAAAATAATTATAGTAAATACTTTTAACTATAAAAAAAACTACTTTAAACTAATACTAAAACTTACTTTACTAATATTTTAAAAAATAGTAAAAGGGTATTATAAATTAATAATTATTAATACTCTTTTTATAATTAAAAATAAAAACCTTATCCTTAATAAAATTAAAGATAAAGTTAATAATTAAATATTAAACTAATTTTTTAAAAATATAACCTTTATAAAAGGAATTTTATATTAAAATAAAAAAATCTAAGTATTAGAATTACTATAGAAAGAAGTAATAAAAATAGTTTATAAGTATCTACTATATAAATATAAAGGAGTTACTAAAATATTATAATAAGTATAATAATATTATACTTTTATAAATATAAAAAAAGTTATTAAAGAAATTATTTAATTATATATTTTATATATAAAAATAAAGTCTAGTTAATAAAAACCTTATAGTAAACTATAACTATTACTAATACTAAAGTACTTATAAAGCTTTATTTTATTTAACTATATTATTAAGCTACTATTATTAAAGAAGCCTATAATAAATATAATATATAATAGTATTTTTATTATTATTAATAAATTAATAAAATAAAGTATTTTTATTTTATATAAAGAAGGAAGTATAATAGAAGAACTAGGCTATATAATATAAAAGTATATAACTTTAAAATATAAATTACTTATAGAAATTATTTTTAATAAAAGATTAATATTTATATTTAAATATTAATAAAGTATTATAGTAAAAATAAATATAAACTATAAAGTTAATATTATTTACTATCCTTAAATAAATAAATAAATAAAATATATTAATTAAATTATTAAAGTATATTTATAAAGTTATATTAACTTTAACTAAAATAACTAAGTTAAGTACTTACTTAATATAGAATTCTTTTATAATAATTTAGTTTTAAAATTAATAAAGCTTTTACTATTTTATATTAATAAAAAATATTATTTATAAATATATTAAATATTATAAAAAGGAGAAAATATATAAAAAGCTAATACTTAAAGTAAATAAGCTTAAGGAATTATATTAAAAACTATATATATAACTTAAACTTATATAAAAATATATAAAGAAATATATAAATAAAAAAAGCTTAAAGAACTAACCTTTTAAAAAGGAAATATAATTTACTTACTTTAATATACTTAAGGAGAAAAATAAACTAATATTAAAATAAATAAGCTAAGTAATAAATTAAATTATAAAAAAGTTAAGCTTTATAAAATTTTAAAGAAAATTAATAATATTAATTATAAACTAAACCTCTTAAAATAACTAAATAAATAAGAAAAACTAATATACTTAATTTTTTATATTTTACTATTAGAAAAAGTATTAATAAATAAAAATACTAAAGAACTTATTAAAAATAAAATTATTATTTAAAGTAAAGAACTTAAATATAAGGTTAATAAAATAATATTACTAAAAATAAATAAAGTAATTAATAAACTTTAATACTTAGTAAAATAGAAAAAATATAATAAAAATATAAATAACTAAGAATTAAAAAGTAATTTTAAATATACTAATATTACTTTAAAAACTTTTTAAAATAAACTTTATAAATAATTATAAATATAATAAAAATAAATATAAAAAAAACTAAAATACTTTATAAAACCTAAGAAAATAATAATAAAGGAGTACCTTTTATTAAAGTAAAAAAATTAAGATTTAAAAACCCTAAATTAATATTAAAAGAAAACTAATTAACCTTACTTATAAACTATATATTATAAAAAAGCTATACCTTCTTATACTATATATATTAAGCTTAGTTTACCTATTCTTCTTTTTTATAATAATCTAACTCTTTTATCTTCTTTAATATTTAAATTATAATTTACTATTTTTATATTATAATTATAAAGTAAATAATATAAGCTTCTACAGCTTATATAAAATAAACTAATAGCCTTATTATACTTATCTTTTACTAAGTAAAAAAGCTTTTTTATAATACTTTTACTAAGTAATTAATACTTCTTATATAACTCTTTATTAATACTTTAATTACTTAAATTCTTTATAATATAATTAACTAAGTAATACTAAGATAAAATAATAATTAAGAAGAAATAATTATACTTATAAATAAATATAAAAATAAATAAACTATTATAAAAATAACTTAAAGTAGTAGTAATAATATATAAGTTAATAGCTTCTTTAATAACTAAATAATAGTTTACTTATTTAAATAATAAATATATAAGTAATAACTTTAAAACTAAAAGTATAAATAAAAGCTATAGTTAAAAGTAATAATATATATAGTATAAACTCTTAAAACTTTATGCTTTACTATATAGTTAAATATAATAATAAGTTAAAAAAAAAAAAATACTTACTTAAAGTAATAAAAAGGGCTATAATACTTATATAAAATATAGCTTAGGCCTTAAGGATAAAACTAATAAAAAGGAGTATTATATTATAAACTAATATATATATAATTATAATATTAAGCCTATAGAGTAAGTACTATAGATTATCTTAGACCTAAGGATTAATTATAGATATATTTACTTATATAATAGTAAATAACTAGTAAATAACTACTTAATTAAAAAACTATTTACTTCTTAGATAAGTAAACTAAAGTAAATACTTATACTATATATTTATTTTATAATACTTATTTAAAATAGTTTAAATAACTAATTATAAATATAAAATAATACTTAATTATACTTATAAATATATTATTTACTAATTATATAAATAAACCCCTTTTATTTTTATTAATTACTTAATAGTTTAGCCTAGCTTATTTACTAATATAAACCTAGTATAAGGTTTATCCCTTAGGAATTCCTCTTATACTAACCCTATAGGAGCTTAGCTTGTATATATTTAATAAAGTATTTTAAAAAGTCTACTATATAAAAGCTATTATAATTAATATATTAAAGTAAAGATAAATAATTAACTATAGTATTATTATATTTAAAAATAATTTATTATATTTATAATACTTTTTAATCTTAGTATAATTTTATAAATTATAAAATCTAAAGTATTATAAATATTAAGTAACCTAAGGGGGCTAAACTTAGATTTTTATTAAAAAAAGCTATTAAAAAGTTTAAAATTAAGTTTTATATTTTTATTAAAGAAAATAAAGTAATTATATATATTAAAAAACTTTTTAAAGTTAGCTTTATAATAAAAGATAAATAAACTTTTAACCTTTACTTTAATATATACCTTCTTTAAGATTAATATATCTATAAAGTAGGTTTTACTTATATTAATATATATCTTTAATATATTATATATAAAAAAAACCTTTTATAAATATATTACTTTAATTTTTAAATTATTATTTTTTACTATTAACTAAAGTATAATAATTTTATTTTTAATATTTTAATTTTTACCTTTAAAAGTAAAGCTTAATTAAACTTCCTAAAAGTAAATAATATTTTTTATTTATAAATTTTAAAATTTTAATTAGTTTTTATTTAGTTTTAATAGCTAATAGCTTTTTTTATATATAATCTAAGGGAACTTAAATAAAAATATAATTATTAAAACTTTCTTTAGGTTTATTAATTTTATTTATATTTTTTCTTTTAATAATAAAGGCTAACCTTTTACTATTTATAGAGGAATATTTTAAATTATTAATTCCTTTTTAAAAGTTTTTATAAATATTTTTTTATAATATAATTTATATTTATATAACCCTAAAGTCTTTTTTAGCTTACTTTTTTAATAAATATAAAAGCTTTTACTATAGTAAAAGAAGTAATAGTATTTAATTTATTTTTTTTATTATAAAATATATTAATTAATATTATTTTAGTTAATTAAGTAATATTTTTTTTATTATTTAATTTTTTAAAGTCTTTAAGCTTTTTTTAAAATTAATATAAAAAATAATAAAGTTTTTAAAAATAATATTTAAATATAAGTAGATTTATTTTATTATTACTAAAGAAAACTAAAAGATATATTATACTAAGTAAAAGTTAATAATTATAATTATATTTAATATTATATTTTATTTAGCCTACTATTATATATTAATTTTATTAATTTAATTTATAATTTTATTTTTAATAAAAAATTTCCTTTTTTTATTTAAATTAATAACTTTTTTTATATTATTAAAAATAAAAGTAATAAAGTTTTTTAAAGTTATTTATATTATAATTATTATTACTATTATACTTAATTTTACTTTATTAAAGTTAAATAAAAGTATTTTATTTATACTAAAGGCTTTTTTAAAGTATTTTTTTTTTTAAAAGTAAAAGAAAAAATTATAATTTTTTTATTTTTAAGCTTAAAAAGGTTACCTCCTTTAAAAGTTAAAAAACTATTATTAATCTAAAGGTAATAGGTTTTATTTTATTTTAATTATTTAAAGAGTTTATAAATATTTTTATTTTTTTAAAGTCTTTAGATAAAACTATAAATAAAAAAATTATAATTATTTTATTTAATAGCTAGTTAAATAAGTAGGAGTTTTTTAATAGTTAGGTACCTAAAAGGTAGGGTACCTGTAGGTGTAGGAGGGAAGCTTAAGATACCTAGTAATATCTATGTATTGAAGTTTTGCAAACTATACTACTCAACTAATATAAGTCATCGACAAGTTACTATGAAAATAACGATTTTTACTGTATTAGCATGTACTATGTTTATGGGGTGAAAATCCAAGTTCCAGCCAAGAGTTGCATGGCGATAGTAATACCAAAATCTCATGACTAACGATCATTGAGACTAATATCTCTCGTAAGCGGCTTTGTTAGAACATGAATCTCCGTGACGCGTATACACCGACACCTCATGAATCAGCACGAGGATGCTAAAGAGATTTGGTGGGTTAAGCAGGGCAAAATCATCTTGGAAATGTATATATAAGGGAGAGATCCTTCCTTGAGAGACTGCGAAGCAATCAAGCAGAATCAAGCAGAATCCAATATCATCTCATCATGTCCTTGTTCTATCACTCTACTTTAGTTTTCCTCTCCCTTCTTGGGGCTTCTTCTGGCACCTTGGCTGGATGTAAGACCGACACTTTGCCAACAGCTACTATTGATTCAGGCGTTATAGTTGGTGTGGCTACTTCTTTGTCTGAAGGTCGATTGCCTATCAACAAGTTCCTGGGAGTGCCTTTCGCTGCCTCTCCAGTTCGCTTTCAGCCTCCAGCAACACCTAAACCATGAACTCGCCCTCTGGACGTGTCAAACTACGGCCCGGCATGCATCCAGCAGCTTGCTGCCCAAGATAGTATTCCGCCAGCCCAAGTTGCTGCGTGGTCTAATACTCCACCTCCTCCAGCCGGTGAAAGTGAAGATTGTCTCAATGTCAATGTATACACGCCAGTCTCTCCGGGGAAAAAACCTGTTATGGTCTGGATCTATGGTGGTGGATTTGCACTCGGCTTCAATAGCGATCCGCGTTGCAAACCAAGACGTTGTTGTGGTGTCAATCAACTACCGGACGAATGTTTTTGGCTTTCCATGGTCTCCTCAACTGCCCACTGAACATCAGAACTTGGGGTAAGCACCGTGAAACATACTGAATGGGTGAATGAGCTGACTCTTGTAGATTTCTTGACCAACACTTCGCACTAGATTGGGTACAACGTAATATCCATGCGTTTGGTGGAGATCCGACCCGTGTAACCATTTTTGGAGAATCAGCTGGAGCAGCTAGGTAATGCTTATCCCTACCCCTGATTCTCATCGTCTGCTAATACCTTGTAGCGTGGATGCGCTGGTAACTTCATATCATAAGAACCCACCATTTATCGCTGCCATCATGGAGTCTGGGCAACTGACCTTTTATCCCAATAACCCCAACCCAACTGCCTCTTGGAACAACATGGTTGCAAAGCTCAACTGCTCATCTGCATCCGACGTGCTCGCTTGTGTGAGGAAGATACCTGCCACCCAAATTAAATCAGTTATTGAGGAGCCTGGTAACTTTGCATTTGGCCCTGTCAGAGACAACATCACCTTCATCTCTCATGCAGGTATCGCTAGAGAACACGGAAAAGTCGCTCAGGTACCGATCCTTATCGGCAACAACTTCCAAGAGGGCCGTCTTTTTGTGGGCGCATACAATTCAACCCAGTAGTATTTACAGACTGTCTTGCCGCATGTGAATCAGTCTTTTTACGACAAAGTGTTGGCTGCTTATCCCATTGGCTCTCCAGGCATCTCAAACGAATTCCAGCAAGCAGCGGCAATTGATACTGACTACCGCTTCATGTGCACAGCGTCTCAGATCGCCAACTATTCATCTATTGCAGGATTTCCTACTTGGCGGTACCTATTTAACGCTTCGTTTGCAAATACCCAGCTGTTTCCAGGTGCCGGCGTTTATCACTCCAGCGAGATATCAGAGATTTATGGTACATATGACAGGGGCGATGTTACTACTAAGCAGGAAAAACTGAGCCAATACATGCAAAAGGCTTGGGCAGATTTTGCAAAGAATCCAACGGGTGGGCCAGGTTGGAGAGAGGTATCAAACGTTGCTGTATTGGGAAACTCGGACGAGGAGATGAAGCAAGACGTAGCAGGCACTAAACTTGATAAGGTGTGCGAGCTGTATAAGCCGATATATAGTGTGCTTGCCTAAGTATCACTATCAATCAGTATATGGGGAACTACAGACTTAGATATACGCAACTTTACTTTCTTGCACAAGTTGCTGGGAATAGAGATGTAACCCTAACAATCCGTTGCAAAGTTACCTTCATGTACTTGGTCAAATTTGAACTTCATTTCTTCAATATGAACGACTGATTCTGCCTGTGACTATTTCTGAACCGCCTACCTAAATGCTTCAGGCATAGATGTAAGATTATAATTATTTGTATAATTTTTTAATCTTATATCCACCCCTCCCAGTAGCCTAATCCTTGCGTAGCTGACAATACCTAGATAACCTTCGCATTTTGTTACAAAATTCTCCGCTCCGCTAGCTCCCGCATTCATGTCCGCAAATACCGCGTTGCCAGTTGACGGTCCACGTAATGCCGCCTCACCTACAATCTGTGCATTTTGCATCGTAAAAGCAATTGAGATGATTCGAGCAGACACAGCGCATGAAACAAACACAGACCATTGAGTATACCATTTGTAGCGCTTACGACGGGAATACTGTCAACGAAAATGACTGATGTCGATGTCACGGAGGATTTCGCCTCACAAGCCTGCGTCCCGTGCCGCGAAAAGAAGCGAAAATGTTCCAGAGAGTTACCAACATGTTCACTTTGTCGCAGAAACAGAAGACGATGTAGCTACCCTCCTAAGGCTATAACTCCAACTACCAGTAGTGTTGATTCTTGCGGCATGCAAGAACAAGTCAGTTTTGAGTCCCACTCGATGCACACTATGATCGCCGCTGCTTATGCTTGTTGAATGAGACTGCTAACGGCACACTAGGAGGAATTCCTGCTTTATTTTTCTTGGATTTTTATACATTCAACCAACGCAAAGATATCATATCCACACCAAAACCCACCCTCCCTGAGAATTACTATAAACAACTTGGCAGCAGGGAGCAGCTACGCTCTGACATCGATACGTATTTTGCTTCAGTCCATGTGTTCTTTCCAATAGGTTCGTATATATCTCTGTCTTTTTTGAACTGAAATAAAAGGGCATAGGAGGGATTGGAAGATGGGGAGAAACTAATTCAACTCCTCTTAGTATCGAAACTTCGAATTTACCGAGTTCTCAATGGAGATTCCAACATCCTCGATCCAGACATGGTAATTTTATCTCTGGCAATGAAGATGCATTGTCAGCCTAGGAAAGAATATGACCTCGTTCGAACAGAAATGTATGCTTTGGTGAAACAAGGCTGTTTGGAGGCTGAACAGAACAATGTGCTCTCTGTGAAACTACTACAGGCATTCTTGCTGGTTGCATTGTATGAAATTGGAAACGCTATATATCCGGCTGCCTATCTCACCATCGGACACTGTGCGAGGCTTGGATATGCCATGGGAATTCATAACAGGCTGAATGCACCTCAGATGTTCTCGCAGCCTGGTAAGCTTTACAGATTGTAATTTGTTGATGATAGCTGATGGAGATCACAGTGTCGTGGGCAGAAGCCGAAGAGAGACGCCGGGTTTGGTGGGCAGTCATTGTGTTGGACAGGTAAGAAAAGTCAACAGGCCTCTACTGTTTATAAGTTTCTAATAAAACATGGAAGATTTGTCAACATTGGCGGGGGTAATCGCCCGTTTGCAGCTCATGATGCAAAATCTGATGATCTACTCCCTATGGATGAGGACATCTGGGATAAAGGAGTATGTATAAGCCCAATCGCACAAGTAAAACTCTACTAAAGAACCCAGGACTTTGTAGTTATCCAGCCTTTGGCGGTATCTGAATACGCCACACTTCGTACCTCGGCGTTTGCGCGTACATGCCAAGCCTCTCATCTTTTGTCACACGTTCTTCGCCACTTGAATGAAAGAAACGAAGACGTCAAGACACAGTATCATGAAGCTATGCAACTGCACCATGTCATAGACACCTTTAGAAATGCCATGAATCAGGAGATTGGGAACATAGGCGATGAAACCTACAACAGTGGGTACAGTGTCTCTCACTTTACTGCCATGGGCATTTGCTATAGTGCTCAGATAGCGCTCTACGATGCTTATATGTGTGCCGACGCAGATGGAATGCAGGGAGTTGGGATTCCAGAGCAGTTTGAGATGCAGCAGGTCGCCATATCAGGTATCAAGGAGACCTTTGTCTCCATTCATCAGCTCGCGAGCATGATTTATGCGTCTGTTCAAGCGGGCGATATCTCAAAATTGAGCCCACTAATTACCGATTGTCTATACCAAGCAGCACTGCTTATTCAAGCGTATATTTATGAAACACAAAACAACGAATATGCTCAGAAAATGACGGATATCATAGAGACACTCAAATTACTCAAAGGCCGTTGGACTGTTTCAGGCGAGTAACCCACATTTCTTCATCAAGTACAGCGTTGCTAAGAACGTCACAGATGAATATCTCAATATCATTCGCATGGAATTCATACGAAGACGCTAAAAACTCTCGATTATCTATACATAATGAAAGACTCAAAATTCTCATACAGTTTGCTTTATATTAAGGGGACGGTAGGGTAGAATTTCATACATTTTCAGACCGCCAATAAATATTCCTCAGTCTCCTTTTCCAGGATATTCCAAAGCTTTTTACCCGTGCCTCGAAGGTGGAAACCAGCTTCAATATCTTGCCGTATCTTGCCCACTCTTCCCCAGGGAATGATGTAGACCCCGTTATTGTCTGTTCCAATTGCATCCGAGAACCCCGCGTAAAGCTCGGTCAAAGCGCCAAAAGATGGATCATGCAGAAGCAGCCCTTCGAATCGTTTGGCCAGAGCCGAGTTGGAGTGACGCTGCAGATTCGTCTTTAGGTGACCGGGATTCAAAGACTGGTAGTAATTAGTCGATATTGAATAGTGACTCCACAGCATGTGATATCTTACCACGCCGATAATATCTTGATTTCCATATCTTTTTGCAAGTTCCATTGCAAGCAGCACATTTCCAACCTTACTTTGACCGTAATATGTCATGGATCCCTTTTCACCCTTCCATCCGTCGGACTTTCGAGTAGTAATATCTTCCCAATCGATACCATCCCCTTTCGGAGACAGTAAACTGTGACCGTCACTACTCACCCACACCACTCTGACGCTACCTTTAGGAGCCACTTGCGCTGTTGTTAGTAGTATGGGCATGAGCAACTTGTTCATCACAAAGTGTCCCACTACATTTGTCCCCCATTGCAGCTCGTAGCCTTGCTTTGAGATACTTCCATTGGGGACCTTCATCACACCGGCGTTGAACCACACTGTATGGAGGAGAGTCTCTTGTGCCAGGAAACTCTTCACCGCTGGAACGACTGTTTGTAAGTCACCAAGATCCATTACCAAATAGCGCAACTCCCCATGGCTAGACGCAGCCGCCTCTTTTATCTCGCTAATAGCCTTATCCCCAGACGCCGCGCTTCGTGATGTGATGTAGACTTTTGCATTTTTTGAGTAGAGGGTTTTAGCAAGAATGAATCCGATTCCAGATGTCCCTCCTGTGATGAGATAAACTTTGCCCGCAAGATCATCCAGGTCTTTATCAGTGAAGGTGGGTTTAGGTGGGTAGAATTCGCTGAGGGTCTGGCGAAGAGACATAGCTATAGAAAAAGAGGGAGATTTGGGAATAACCGCGTCGAAGAAAAGAGTGTGTAAGTCTTAGAAATGAGAACTTTCCTACGGGATGTGAGGGGATATTTAAATAACATTTTTAGTCTTTTAACTTCTACGTTCCTGGGGAGAGCGCGCGGACAATGCGGACTGCGTGCGGACTGTCATGGATATTTGCGATGTGTAGGCGCGGACGCTAACCACCACATAGGGAAGTGCACAATGCCAAATCATGACGGTACCCATATTACACTGGGAGAAGATCAAATAATGTTTGATTGCATCTGATAAGCATATCATAGATCAGTTTAGGACTGTTATTATAGATAGGCGATGGATTAGAACTGAACGTTGGCGGAGGCGAGGCGGCTGTCTTGCCGCCACACCATCTACGCCGCCCTTGGGCTAGGCTAACCTATAGCATGGGCTAACAACATCTGCATTGCAGCATAAAATGCATATAAAACCGTCGATGCTCTCTAAAATGGGGAATAATGGCAAGGGTCCTCAAGAAAAAAAATAAGTTCTCGACATATGTTGGTAGGCTCAGCAAAGAGGACGGCGTAATACTCATACATGCGAGAGAAAAAAGTAAGGTACCATTTTATATCATGATAGCGGGGCCACTGGGTATTAGTGAATAAAGATAGAAGGATATACACATGTTCGATAAAATGTCGAGACAGCTATTTCTAAATAATTAATTGCATATATTCGTGCAAATAGATATATAACTAGAAACTTCTCATGATCTTGTCCCAGTTGGTTGCTTGGCAATGGCAATATTCCATAGCTTTGGCCTTAACATGGACCAGCCTCATTCGAGTAACTACTAAGCTGGTATGTAACTCTATTGTAATTATAGTGTCTAAACGTAAAAGCACTGCATTCTAAGACATACAATTAATGATACTTCAGATGTATTCTAACAAAGCTGCTGACTATTTGCTTTAGGATTGTAGTTTTGTAAAATCACCTTAGGTTACCATTTCCATAAGTATTGCAAGAACTAATCTTCCTATGGGTGCCGCCGGAATAATTTTATCGGGCTGTCCGCATATAATCGGGCTGAGCGAAAGCGTAGATTGGACTCGCGGTACTCGTATTGTCATGACTCAGCTTTCCATGTTGAATAACCAAAATTGAGTACTCCTTGAAACTTAGGTATATATGAGCAATGCCTTAAGGAAGACTTTACAAACCTGATTTTGTTACGATAGAGAAGCTGTTATCCACTCGCTGCTTTCACGTTCCCCCTTTCTAAAGTTTAGGGTTCAGCATTCTCTTCACCGGTAGTCTTTAGACTTTGAAGGCCAATATGCCGTCACACCCCTTTTCACGCAAAGCTATTCGTGGGGAAGATGTTGTAGTCTCGACAGTTACAGTTTTAAACCAACTCCTTCAGCTTGCTATTATTAACGTAGCCCTTTATGCCGGTGTACAGCCTTTTATCGCTTCAGATATGAAGATGAACATAGGCAATCCGGGTATTGGAAGTTTTACTCGACTTGCGGCAAAGATCATGTTTGGTTCAGGACTATCTTATGGATACGGAAAATCTCTTTGATTTGAACTGAACTAGTTGTTTCAATGAAGACTCTTTGGCAAGGTTTGAAGAAGTAGTTCTTGCCTCCACGTGCCAAGGAGTCTTCCAAAAAGGGGGCAATCGAGCGAGCAGGATAAATACAGAAACGGACAACCCGCACATATCCACTGTACTAAACTCATATGGCATAGTGAGCGTACTCTCCTCGCGTATTGACATAGAATTCATTTTGCGGCCTCTAGTTTTTTCCTCTTTGCAAGTCGCTTGCGTGCCGTGCCTACTTACCGGCCGACCCACACTCGTAGTTAGTGGCGACTTTCAATTGATGACTACAAAGGAAGAGGTTGTTGTGACCCTTTACCATTCCAGAAGAAGTGAAGAACATGGTATTCTATGTTCATGATACTGGCACTTTACTGAATAGTAATCATTTTGAGCTGAGAGAACGGGCAGTATAAGACAGGTCTTCCGCGCTCCCCGGCGTGACGTTACCTTGGACGACGCGTAATGAGCGGACAAGACTCGGCTTGTGCAAGGATCTGTGACTTGCGTGCTCCTGCGCCACATACTCGTATTTTCCATGAGATTGCTTGCTCTGGTTTCAGCGGTGAGCTTTCAGGATATCTACGCTGACTTGCTTAGAGTGAAGCAAAGAGCCGAGAGAGAGATGATCGAGATAATGGATGCTGCTATAACTTAACTGAGAAGTGATGATATTTCCCCTTAGCTCTTTACGGAACAGCGCTTTCTTTGAAGAAGAGGAGAAAGAAAGCCCTCCACTGCCTTAACGAGAGCTCCGTACATACGTAAGTTTTTTTTCTTGTTTTAAGTGGAAGACAGGTTTCTAGTGTCGTATTGTTTCCACTACGGAAGTTGGACTAACTCGGTATCTTCCCCGCATCTGCCAGGTACTGAAGGATGCCAAGATGCTACACAGCTGCTGCTTTGAGCATAGTTCTTCGATCCCGCTTCATCTTTGAAAGTGACAAGCAACGGCAGAAGTTGCTTTGAAAGGACGACATGTTATTTAACCGATTATCGATAACCCTACTCCAAAAGCCAAAAACTCTCCGTTAATATCCCGTAGATTTCTCTCGCAATCTAGCCACAAACCGAAGTAGGCCGTCGCCGCCGCCCGTTCTGTCCCCAATTTATTCGTCGGCGAGCGTTGCGGCCGCAGCCCTGAGTAGGTCTAGACCAAGAGGCTAATTGGGCGTCTTTAGCCAGGGCGCTGATGGCAGCTTCCAGCTAATTGGGATTGGCAAGAAGCTGTAACCGAGGCAGCTCGATCTAACTGTAGATGCACTGGACTGCTTTTGCATGTGCTGGAATAATTCCAGAGCTTTTCTGCATCATACAATCTGATCATCACCTCGTTAAGCAATGAGCTTCTTTGCTCTAAATACAGAGAGGGGAACAGCCGTTGAAGATTGCTAGGCGACTCGCCACGGGGAATTAGACGGGCGCAAATATTACTGGGTCAGACCGCTAAGGACCACTGATATAGAGATCAATGGATATCTTGACTCGGGCATACGGTAGATTTCTCCCCTTGCTATCTCCATCTTTGAGGCGGTTCGTCTCATGATAGGGGCACTGGGAATGTGGGCGGACACGGAACGCCACTAAATTACCGAACCGAAGCTGTGGCAGTGGACCTCTTTGTTCAGCTCCCGGAATTAAATCAAGACACAATGATTAGGGGCTCTCCAATTTGTTGGGGGCTACGAGTAATCGTATTACTAGCAGCGGATGAAGTCAACATCTAATACTACAGAGCGAGCGGCCCAGTTGTTTCGATAGCGATGCCAGCCTGATACCAAGACAACCAATGTTTCGATGTTTGAACCTCCTGGTTCGTGAGGGGATGGACCGTGCCTCGGCTGCAGTTGGCCGAAAATCGCTTCCTTCAGGGCTGGAATCCAGTATCTCCGCAAGTGGCTGCTATCCCCTGACATGACTCGTGGTATCCCTGACCAGTTCCCCAGTTTTATATCCAAACTCCGATTTTTCAACGCTCGTAGGGCCGCCACTGCGGCAGTGTAAAGCTTGGTCAAGTTCTCGAAACTGTTGAGACGAGCAAAGCGAGCTTGAGAAGATGGAGGGAATGCTCCGTTATAAAAGGCATATCGGCCGCCGATCAGCATGCTAACTTATATATTAGTCGGCCGTATAATACTAGGGAGTAACTATGCGCTGGCGCACCCCGTTCGCCCGTGTACTGCAATGTCGACTGCGAGCAGGGGCAAAATAGAAACGTAAATTACTCATGCGCAACGAAAGCTTTACTCGTACCCTTTTTCTGTTGATGCTATAAGACATGTAGTACAGAAGCCGACTTTTGTTTACTTCCCGCTTTGTTTGTCAGACGCCGTTTTGATTACACATTTTCCATTTACAACTACCGCTGACCGACAGATCTGCCGGAGAGCGAGACGGAATGGCTGAAGTTGTTCCGAATCGTGGCCCGCAGCTCATTGCTGTGATAGCGGTGCTGCTGGTCTTCTCATTGACGGCTATCGTGCTAAGATGCTATGTTCGGATAAGCCTCGTGAAGGCTTTCGGTGTAGATGATTATCTCATGATATTTGCCATGGTATGTAGCAAACCATCTTCCAGACACGGATTCGTATCAACGCATCCGCAAGTACCTACGAGTTACTTACTCTTCCCCAATCGCAGATATCATTTATCCTGTTTTGTGCTGTTGCTGCCACCGGTGTACATTATGGTACCGGCCGTCATTACTGGGACCTCCAACCAGAGGATATATCAGAAGCGTTAAAGGTATGTACTCACTTCTCTTCTATGCCTATGATACGACCGTGGCAAAGAGATTAACATGTCGCAACAGTACTGGTATTTTTGTTACATCTGGTATTGCGTGACGATGATCTTGACAAAGATTTCTATCGGATATTTCCTGCTGAGAATCACCGTCGAGCGGATACACACCTGGATCATTGGCAGCGTCATGCTGGTTACCGTCGTCACTGGCATCGTCTTTTTCTTTGTTACAATGCTGCAGTGCGCTCCGGTCTCTTACTTTTGGGACAAGACTGGAAATGGATCCTGCATAAATATCGACGTCATCATCATTCTCACCTACGTATACAGTGCTTTCAGCGTCATCTGCGACTTTACTTTTGCACTGCTTCCGATTGCCCTCATCATGCAACTTCAGATGAACAGCAGGACCAAGATTGCGTTGGTCCCTATTATGCTTATGGCATGCGTGTACGTTCTGTCTGACTTCTTTCATGCCTTGTGCCAAACTTTTACTAAACATCTTCGATATAGTGCGAGTGCTGCAGTTGTTGTCAGATTTCCATATGTTAAGGACTTTAAGAACATCGACTTCTTGTGTAGGTTGCTACCTTGTGGCTACCATTACCATGAGCTCTGACTAATAGGCGGTTTTTAGGGGCGACCACCGACATTGCAATCTGGTCTACTACCGAGCAAGGCCTCGCCATCACGGCCGGCAGTCTTGCTACCCTCCGACCGCTCTTTAGGAAGATTGCGTCCAAGCTGGGATGGTCGACGATGCGATCCACTGGAGATGTCCCGGGCGGTTCTGCGAGTAACCGTAACACAACTGGCCGTTCGAAGAAGAAAGGATCGCGCGACCCATTCAGCCTCGCCACCTTTAACCGAAACGAAGACGACGATGAGGAGGCAAGAAATCTGAGCGAAGACGGGCAGATAAAATTGGTGAACGGATATCAAGGAGGTTTCCAAACGACAATCACCGCTGGACCAAAGTCCGTATGGAAGCCGAAAGGACGCGGATCAGATAACGAGAGCGAGGAGGAGCTTCGGATGGAGGGATCGAAAGTGAAGAGCTTTCTCATTACCGAAGAGACCATTTGAACGCCATACCGCACGATAGAGCTCACGACGCAGGCTGTCTGCATTTTCTTGCTTACTACTAGTTGTCACGACATAATACCCCAGGCAGATCCAGCAGAGCGGCGGGGGTGACGACAAACATAATTATTTTGATCAGAAGAGACTCAGAGTCTCAACATGCAGTCATTCCCCACTGCTCCAATAGGTCCGCAGCTTGTATCATATATAGAATACCCAATGTTTACGGTGTAGAAACCAACCTTTAGCATCCCAGCTATGCCAGTTGCAAAGCTTTTATCCAATGTTCTAAAGAGCTCTGTAAAGAGTTAGACCCACTGTCGTTAGTAGTGTAATCAAGCTTCTCATGCTTCAAATACCCCGCCAACAGACTGCGATCCGAAAACGGCTTCTTCTGGCCAACTCGTTATCGAGTGTTTATGTCTTTGTAATAACATAAGAGGCGGTGTGCTCCATATTACCGAACAGTACATGTATTTTGTTGGAAATATTTTTGCTTATGAGCAAAACATATCGCGAGAGATTTGAAGTGGCGAGCACACAATTTCGGGCGGTGTTTGTCTTCGGGTTTTATTCGCAGTCTCTCATGCTGTAATCCTGCGCCATCAGTTGTTCTTGTCTGCGAAGGGAATTTTTTTTCCATTGTTCGAATCAGTATCGTTGCCCTCTAAGATGAGTATCTGAAAATTTTGGAATGGATAACACCTCCGCAAGTAGCATCTGAGTGTCCTGCGCTGAGTCGCAGTGCGACTTGATGAAATAGAGCTCACACATATTAGACGTAGGAGGTATGTCTTGATTCAAACAGAGTAAAAAGATGTCGTTTTACTTTATTATATAATAAAAATCCTGCCGACTTATTCCACATGATTGAAGACCTGTTCGCTAGCTTCGACTAGCAACTTCCCATACTCATCAACATTGCCTTTTGGACTAGTGAACCAACCACAGGCGCTTATTCTGACAAAGCACCGTAAGCCTTCTTGTTATATCCCGAGTTATTGCCAAGTAGCTAACTAGGGACCTATGTCCATTTTCGGCATGGGATACCCATCTTCTGCCTCCATACTGGATATACAGCATCTGATGTTACACCTGAGCATGATCTTTCTATTTTTTAGTAAGCAGAATAGACACCTTTATCCGTTTTCGGATCAAGATATGGGGTATTTAGCACCTATCTCCTACTGTGATCACAGCACTACCCTATCATCCCTATATTCTCCCTTGGGATTGGATTGGACAGTAGGACCCAGGAAACAAGCTGAGAAATCCGACCACTTTAAACCCTTCGAAATGTCACATCAAAACAAAATAAAGGCGCTGAATAATGATTGGTAATCCAAACATGTCGCTGAATACCAAGAATGATGATCAATCAGGAGCGAAAACATGCAATCTTTGGCGTACCATCGTGGATTCAATGCATATGATGGACCCACTAAGGTATTCGACGCAGAAATCGCCATACTTAAACCCATGTTCCTCGCTGTGTTGAGTTTATCCTCTTTTGCATTTACTATCCTGTCCTGTACTATATTGTATCATATCAACCAGACTTTTGTCTTAAGTCTACAATCCTCACAAGCAGCTAGATCACAATCTTGAACTAAATACACTGCAGCCATCATGGGATCAATCGCTAAAGATGCGGCTGCACCTTCACAGCTCTTCTCACCCTTCAAAATCGGCAACCTGGAAATAAAACACCGCGTCGTCATGGCTCCATTGACTCGCTACCGCAACGATGAGAACCACGTCCCTTTGCCATTCGTGGCAGATTACTATGCCGAACGAGCCTCTGTTCCGGGCACATTCCTCATCGCTGAAGCGACAGCCGTCTCGCCTCGTGGAGCAGGATACTCCAATCTCCCTGGAATCTGGAGCAAGGACCAAATCGCATCATGGAAACGAGTTACCGCCGCTGTGCACACCAAGGGAAGCTACATATTCCTTCAACTCTGGGCTCTGGGCCGCGTAGCAGACAAAGAGGTCGCCGACAAGGAAGGCATAAAGATCGTTTCATCGAGCGCTATCCCCATGGACAGCGAACACCCGGAACCTGAAGAATTGAGTTATGAAGAGATCCAGAACTTCGTGGCGGATTACGGTCAAGCGGCTAAGAACGCGATTGAGGCCGGGTTCGACGGTGTTGAGATTCACGGTGCGAACGGCTATCTTGTCGACCAGTTCATCCAAGATGTTGCGAACCAAAGGAACGATGATTACGGTGGCTCGATTGATAAGAGGAACAGATTTGCTTTGGAGGTTGCAAAGGCGGCAGCAGATGCGATCGGGGCCGATAAAGTTGGGTTCCGAATCAGCCCCTTCTCGACCTTCCAGAGTATGAAGATGGCCGATCCGTATTCCCAGTTCTCTGCGCTGGTCAAAGGTCTCAAGGCTCTGGACCTGGCGTATCTTCATGTAGTCGAGTCTCGGATTGCAGGTGATGATGCTGGTCACGGCACCGAGAAGGTCGATTTCATGCTGGATATCTGGGGGGATGATGCTCCCTTCTTGGTTGCTGGTGGCTGGAAGCCCCAGGATGCTCAGGCAGCCTTCGAAGGCCAGTATAAGGACAGGAATGTCGCTATTGTCTTTGGTCGGTACTTCTTGGCTACACCTGATTTGCCCTTCAGGATCAGACGAGGGCTCGAGCCGAATAAGTATAACCGCGATCTGTTCTACGCGATCAAATCAAAGGTCGGATACCTGGACTATAAATTCAGCAAGGAGTGGGAAGAGGCCAGCAAGCATGGCATAGAGAATATCTTGGCATAAAAAATTGAATAGCCTAGACTTACTTCATTAGATGTTATACGATGATAGTCTCATTATACATTCCCTCCCGCGTGCAGAACGTATAAGTAATGTCCACTCTGAAGGCAGACTCTTGTATCCAAGATAGAGCCTCAACTCTCTGCCACACAGCGATTTGTTCCATGCTTTGTATCATTTCCTTCTTCTCAGACCCACCCTCTTCAATCTCGATGACCCGCTCAACTATCCTGGCAACAGAGATGCTATCCCAAATCGCCTCTCTTATTGGTTGTCGCCGCAAGATACTCAAGACTTTGCGTCGGACCACGGGATGTCGGCATTTGACTCCAATTATATAAAGCACGGGGAGAACACCAATCTCTGGCGTAAAAGTCGGCTTTAACGACCCCGAATACCGCCCATGCGCTGCCACTAGATCATCTGCCAAGGCCACGCATTGCTGGAACTGGGGCAGGAAGTTGTCAAATTCCATTTCCCTGCCGGCGCCATAACTACTGATGAGAGTCCATGTGATGAGATATTGCAGGCGCAGTAGTGATGTGAGAGGGTAGCCTTCAGAACCAGTGTCAGACGAGTCGCCTTGTTGTAGCATGTTCTCGAAGAGACTTGACCATGTTTCCAATTTCCTGAGAATATCGTCTTTAATTGACGGCGGTGGTGGCGGAGGTGTCTCGCCCGTGAAAAACATTTCCTGCTCTGCATTGCGCAGTCCCATTACATGAGCGACAAGGACCTGGAGGCGGTCGGCGGCTTGGTCAAGAGACCCAAAGGCATTGTTAGAGGGCAGAAGATGGGGCACAAGTGTCTCTTGAACATCGATGGGAGTCCAATCGACTAGAAACGTTGCGGCCTGCGTATCGAGGCGACGGATCTGTCTTGTAACTTGACAGATAAGCGTGCGAACAGCTGACGATTTGGTCTCGTCATATGTATCGTTGTTCAAGATAGTCTTATCGATGTTGCGTGAGAGCTCTACGCCTCCGCGTAAATGCTTCATTGCTTGTACGTAGTTGCCTGCCAGATGATCAAAGCAGGTGAAGAGATAGCAGACCAAAAGCGTAATTGCTGTTATCTCGTCGCTGTCACCAGATTCTTGATTCAGAAGAAGCTGAATGGCCCGATTATAGTAAAACAAGGCATCTTTGTTCGGTGAATGTTGGTCCATATGGCCGCTAAAATCGTGATCTAAGTAGCTTCGGTTGACCAAGGCCAATGCAGTGGCGGCATATCGCACTGATGGCACTGTTTGGGAGAAGAACATGAGAGTCTTCCGCCATGCTTCGTTGGGGCGATATTCATTTAGATGTTTGACCGAAATATACTCGAAGAAACAAATTGCCTCTGTTTGCGCTGGCCCAGTCGCTGGTAAGATCATAAGGGGCCCGAGGTGATGCGAAATCAGGCCATGAGATTTTGCGTGCCATTGTTTTGACTTATATGCACAGATCGTAGCGCTGGAGTGGTAATTGTCACAGCTGTCTGCTCTATTGGCCTTCTCGTCGTGATAATGGTTTGATACAATGTCGGCCTTGAGAGCGTAGGGCATTTCACTATAGCCGTCACAGGTGCGACTGTGGACTGGCACTTCATGCATGAAGGCTGGGAGAGGTCGCATTTTATCCGTCTTATTCTGAGAAGCGCATCGAGGNNNAGTGTCAATTTTTGTGTCTGAAATCGCAATTGANNNCAATGTAGCAACGCATGGAGCTGAGACNNNCTTGCAAGTCTTACAGCCTAGCCTTGACTTTGGAGCGAATTTGCGAGGCTTGCTTCTCCATGCTTGATTGACTGCCTTGGTACTTTTGCTCTTACCCTCGTCCATCATGTTGATGCCAGCTATGCAAATTTTGAAGCAGAAGGTTGTCTATTTGTCTGTTCGTACAAGCGGGAAGTCATCCAACTTATCCTTCGCGATGATGAAGTTGGACGGTATATAAACGAATCCTGGAGAGACCAAATAACGGGAACACGGGCCAATCGGCATAAATCCTAATAGAGACTAGCATCTGGAATGACAGATATTGATTGGTTAGTTCGTACAGGCGGGGCGTCAGGAAAGAAGATTTCCTAGTTGAGCAACTAAACAACCGGGATTGAAACAGTTTTGTGGCTGTGGCTCAGCGACGGAGGGGCCGCAAGTTGATGCTCTCTATCCAAACACAACGAGGTGTCAACCAACCGCGAAATGTCAGACGGAGGCCATTGCGCATTACCACTTTACCCTGTCGTCTTATTTATGTAGTCAAAATAGGAAGGGATTTAATAGTTAACCAGGCTGTGTTACAATAGAGAGTGATTGGCTAGTTCGTACAAGCGGAGTGCCAGACAAGTAAGTCTTTTGGTACGGAGTAAACTCAGCAGGTATAAGTAGCTCCCTGATATCGCAATGGTTTTGACTGCAACAATGAATATCGGCTCTTTCTTACAAGCAACACAACAGAAAGTTTAACGAGACACATCATGGAGATAAAGATGAAACGAATTGTGAATATAGTCATTCTTTTTACCAGCTTGGGATGCAAAGCCAATTGCTCGCCCAATCCGGGCATGGTCTATGGATTTGACAACGTGAGCCTTGGACTTTGCCAAATCATTTTTCTCCAAAGACTTCAAGCTTTCNNNCTAGCCATCNNNATCATACCATCAGCCAATCTCACGTGGACACCATGTTTCAATGACTTTACGTGCTCCAAACTGCAAGTTCCATTGGATTACTCAAACGAAAGTCTGGGCACGACGTCAATCGCTTTCATAAAGCTGGCTGGGAAGAATGCCACCGTTAAGTCCCCAAGCATCATCATCAANCCCCGGTATGGCATTGATCACATCACTTACNNNAATACACGTGGCTGGACTAATGCTTTGTTAGGCGGTCCGGGTGGTTCTGGAGTTGACCTCCTCCTCACAAACGAGGCCCTCGCAAGTCAAATGTTTGGAGATCAATACAACGTCATCTCTTACGATCCTCGCGGGGTAAACAACAGCGGTCTAACCGTCGACTGTTTCTCGGGAAACGCTGAAGCGAGATTGGTCTTCAACCGACTACACAGGACGGGCATCACCAACGTATCATCAACTTCGTTTGAGCAACAGTACTATTCAAGCTCCATCTACGGAGATTGGTGCAACAATGCCGTCGAGAACGAGTCACCTCATGGCTATTATGTAACTACACCGGCGGTCGCCCAGGATTTGCTCACATTTATAGAAGCCGAGGCCGACTTAGCAGGTCAGCCGCCATCAGACGCCAAATTGTGGTTTTATGGCATCAGTTACGGCACCGTCGTTGGCGCCACTTTCGCTTCCATGTTTCCCGATCGAGTTGAGAGAATGATACTCGATGGTGTTTTGGATGCGGAGCAATACTATGATAATACCTGGAAGGATAGCGTCGATCAAATGGATGAGGCCATGGAAAAGTTCTCAAGCTTATGCCATTCCGCAGGTCCTAGCAAGTGTTCCTTCTGGGGACCCTCGCCAGCTAATATCACAACCAGAATGGACAGCATCATTCGTCAGTTTCAGAACCATCCGGTCCCGATAAGCGGAGTCCCAAGTCGAGATACGCCAACGCTTGTCACTTATTCGGACCTAAAGACTCTGTTTGTCACTACCATCTACAACCCATTATTGTCTTTCCCAGGTATGGCCGACATCTTACACCAGGTTGAGCGCGGGAACGTATCTGCTCTTGCGGGTATGTTCAGCGGGCAAGATATTATGTCCGATGCCGGCCGCATTATCCAGTGCGCCGACTCATATCGGAGGAACAAGCTTGCTACCATCGAAGAGTTTAAGAGTTACGCTGAGTACACTGCTTCCAAGAGCAAGTACATCGGCGACATCTGGCCCATCGTTGTGGAAACAATCTTGTGTACATCAATCCAACCACAATTGCCTGATAGCATGGTGATTAAAAGTAAGGCAACCCTCTTATCTGTCTCTCTTTATACCACTTCTTTCTTTTCTAGTCATTGTCTGGAGATGAATATTCGCATTGGGCGCAGAATCTAACCAGCTTCTTCTTTATGTAGACCCAGTAATTGGACTAGACAAGCCTACACCCTTCCCAATTCTGGTTGCGAGTAATACTATCGACCCTATAACGCCCTTATCATTGTATGTTTTGACTCACTGGTCTCTCTACATGGTATTTTACTAAGCGATATTAAACCTTCACAGCGCGCGCAGGACATCTTCTCGATTTCCGGGGTCGGTACTTCTATTGCAAGAAGGTATTGGGGTAAGTGATTGACTCTCAATCACACAATCATCTTGAACAGGACTTAAACTAACCCGTGGGTTATTTTTCTCGATCGCAGCATACGGTCGTCAACCAAGGGGGTCAGATTGTTACTTTGAACATGTTCAGGCATATCTTCAAGGCATAGTTCCGCCATCCAACACTACATGCACGCAGCAGTACACACCTTTCATAGATAGCCCAATCTGAGAATTGTTAAAGGCGTGAAGAATTAGTTTCGTAAGTTATATGATGCAATGACCTAGTGTCGGCAAAGTGCTAAATATGACCTCTAGTATTGCGAACCTGGCGATTCCATACGTGGCGCTCAAGGTTAGAGGCTGGATTGAAGGTACACTGCTTTTTAAAGCAAGGGGATGGTTAGGATAATCAGTCTTATTTATATATCTTATTTGGGTCTTAGAGGAGGGGATTACTTTCTACGTAGCCAGGGTGTTTACTAAAGCTATAGCCAGCGAGCTTTGGACTGAACTCCGAGCTATATGGGTTTTAATAGACTAATTTAAATTACCAAACCGACAATTCTCTTCATCTTTTCGCAAAACTTCCAGCAAATCTGTCGGAGAATGCACCTATCTGGAAAAAGGATGCAGAATTGGCTTGCGACCCGTCGGAGCCAGTGATACATTGTCAGCATGTGGCGTCCTTACAATGGCCATGCGCGAAAAAGGTGAGAATATGTAAAAAGAGACACCAATGTCCCGATCTGTTGGAGCGATGCCTTAAGATGTCGCGAGGCTGGTCAAGGTAGGAGTTTTTGTGGGCATCACTCGAAGGTGGAAGTGTCTAGGCTGGTTAATGATGAACTGGTTTACTACTTTTTGCGCCGTGACTCAAGATGATACTTGTATATAGATCATAAGTGTTTTGTCAACCGCAATTAATGGGTTTCATGAGAGTAACGTAGATTTTAAAATGAAATGACATTAAAATGATTAAAATATTTTCCTTAAAGATATGTTTAAGCGAGTGTCTACCAAGCCATTCTCCCGATGAATCCCCCAGGGTACCTTCTCTTTATCATTTTTCTAAGCTCATCAATGCACAATAAGCCAAGACCTAGAGTCATTGGAATAAACCAATGTTCAACGGAAACCGGGGCACAGCCAAGATAAGTAATGTCAGGAACCAACGTGAATATTAAAGCGATAGTAAGGGAAAACAAAATAGCAGGGAAAAGAAGCCAGTTTTGAGTCGCAGGATTAAAGAGTGGTGGATGTGTGAAAATTGAGAGGTGACGAGTGCGTAGTGCCATTGCATTAAACCACTGGATTACCACCAAGGTGATAAAGTAGACGGACGATGCGACTGTCAAGTGCATGGAGACATCATCAGCGGTTTGTCCGTCAGGAGTTGGAATTGAGCCAAATGAGAACCATAACGATGTGAAAGTCAACCCATTTCGCTGGAGGTACCAGTAGGACATTGTGAATGAGAGAACCGTCTCCAATGTACCAACAAAACCGTAAGCCTGGAGGAGAAGCTTCCAGTCGACGAGGCGATCATTTACAACGTCTCGAGGAGGCTGAAGCATGAGATTTGCCTCAGGCTTTTCGTAAGCCAAGGAAATCGCGGTAGCGCAATCTGTGAAGCAGCAGATAATGATCATGAGAAATGACGACAGGATTTGGGGCAAGCCAAAGGCAACATTTGTAAAGACTGGCCAAAATTCGGACCAGGAGCCAGCCGGAAGCAAGTATGCAATCGTTTTCTTGAGATTGTCAAATACCACGCGACCATAGAGCACAGCCTCGGGAATAGCAGAAAATGTGTCTAATAAGACCATGTCGGCGGCCTCAATGGCAATGTCGGAGCCAGATGCAGGCGATATACCAATGTCTGCTTGCTTCAAACTTGGAGCATCATTCACTCCATCTCCGATCATGGCCACGACGTAAGAATGCGACTGGAATTCCCGCACAATTTGAAGTTTATGCTCTGGCGTAGTTCGAGCAAACACAATCTCCGAATACTCTGTGACCAAAGTGTGCCATTGGTGTGGAAGCAGCGTCATTAAATCTTGGCCTGTAAGGACAATCGCCTTGGTTTCGCCTGGTAGATGATTGGATTTGTGATTCTTTCTGGGCTCGATTTTGGGAGGCACGCGTGGGAGATTGTCAACAGTGTGAACCTCACGGTCTGAGACGCTGATTATACCACAAGAGCGAGCAATCGCTTGAGCCGTGAGTTGAAAATCTCCTGTAACCATGGCGGTGCGGATACCAGCCCGGTGCAAAGTCTCAATTACACCAGGAACTTCTTCTCGAGGGGGGTCCACGATGCCCACGAGTCCGATCAGTGTGAGGCGTGTACGCGCAAGTTCGAGAGCTTCTTTTTCGAACGAATTGTCTTCTGGGTTCGATTGTATTGCGGTGCTAGGAAGAGTCTTGCGTGCAAGGGCTAAAACACGTTTGCCTTGGCTCGACCATGAATTTTTGATTGCCTCGATAGACGCGCGAGTAGTTTCGTCAAGATCGTGCACTTCGCCGTCTCCGCCAACATACTTTATGCATCGCGAGAGTAGAATGTCTGGTGCACCTTTGATCATCAAGATGTAATCCTTTTGAGCATCAAAGCCACTGATTTCGGAAGCAGAAAGTGTGGATTCCAGGGCAGAGGGGACGCTGGGAGAGCTGACACGTAAGGAGAACTTATTCTTTGAGTTGAATGCGAGATCAAATCGTCCAATCCATAAGTCGCGAGACTTATTGGCGGGGCCCAGCGATTCCGATAAACGAAGAATAGCTTGATCTGTCGCATCAGCGATGATCTTCCTTTGGGAAATGGGAAGATGGATGGTCGTGGGGTCAAACTCTCCAGCATTGCACACTGCAGAAGTGACACGAAGCTGTGTAAGAGCAGCCTTTTTGCGTGAAGTGGATTCGTCTGCAATTTCTTCAATGGCTTCTGTGGCAGTCAAGGCGCTGGAGCCAATGAGGCAGTCTGTTACAGCCATTTGGTTCTTGGTCAGAGTCCCTGTCTTGTCTGATAGCAGCACTGAAACAGTGCCAAGGGTCTCAACTGTCTTTAAAGATTTGCACAGAATATTGTTCTTCTTCATAATTCCCGCAGTGATTGTAAGTGAAGCTGTTAAAGCTATTGGCAGACCTTCGGGAATGAAGGCGATGGCCACACTGACACAATCCACGATTAACGTTGAGACTGAGATATAATCGGGATATTTGTGACGGATGAAACCGGCCCACAAAGCAACAATGACTATAACCATGAGTATCATCAAGGTTGCGATAATGAGGACAAATCTGAAAATCTCTTTTTGCAATGGAGTTTGGCCAGACTTGGGCTTGTTTGTCAGCTTCGCGATGTGGCCGAAAACCGTGTTGTCGCCAGTAGCGACGACAATACCCAGACCACTTCCAGAGGTACAATGTGTACCCTGCATTCCAATGCATTTAGTTTCCAGGTAGTTGCTCTCCATAGATTCGGTTACAGCAGACAGAGGATCAGATTCACCCGTGAGGATGCTTCTGTCAAACTTGGCATCCGTGGAGACACTGACGAATCGAACATCAGCAGGCAACTTATTGCCAGCACTGAAAAAGAGAAGATCTCCTGGAACCACTTGAGATGCTGGAACCAATCTCTTGCTTCCGTCGCGAAGAACACTGCAGTCTTCAGGAAGCATGCCCGTAATACTTTTCATCACTCTCGAAGAGGAGAAATCTTGCCAGGCATTGAAAGCGGCTTGGGCTAGCCACACAATAGCTAAGACAATACCCAAGGCTAAGTTGGCCACTGCAGGAGCGGGTTCGCCAAGTGGTTTCCATGAGATAAAGACAAGAATGCTTCCACCAAAGAGGATAGAGCCAAAGCCTCCGAAGAGATAGAAGAAAATCTTCTGAGCCATTTGTGATTTCGGCGGGGTTGGAGTGTTGGCACCGAATTCTGCCGTTTTATCTTTGACTCCCTGGGTTGAGAGACCAGTTTCGACAGATGTATCAAGTCGATCGGTAACTTCTTGGATAGATAGAGTGTGCCATTCGAGCTCACTTAGCTCTATTATCAGGTTGGTCAGTCGNNNCAAGCTTTGTAGNNNTCGTTGAAAAATAAACTTACCTGCCATAGCCTTGTCTCCAATTTCCTTTTTCTTGATGGTCACATCCGATTTCTCTTGCGTCCGTGCCAGATCCATACTCATAGTTCGGTACAAGACAGGGAGGGCAGAGGCAGGATCAACCACCCGTTGACCACTCCTGATACTGGACAGAGAGTGGATAGAATAGGCTGAACCTTTTCTCTTGAGTTTGCCATTGTTGCTTGCAGGAAAAGGATCGACCGGTTGGATCTCATCTTGGTCGTCAAAATATCGGATTCGACGCTTTGCAGCAATACCTAGGCCATGATCGCCCTTGGTTTGAGCGGAGGCTTTCGCCGTACCCTTTTCAGGATCGCTATCGTCATGAGTACCAGCAGCCATTTTACCGCTGACAAGAGGAAGTAAAGTGTTGGAGACGTGGTAATGGATTTAGAGAAGAAGAATGTGTAAACTCTCTAAGCTGATTAAGGCATCATGAAAGGGGTTGAGGATAATCGTTTATATAGGAAATGCATCCAGATGGAGAGGTCTGGTGATCTAAGCAGGGCTTACACCGAAGATATGACGTTGATTCTCCTCACTCTTTGCCCAATTCTGACCAGTCTGGGGGAGCTGAATTGCATTATGAGTGATTTTCCAAATGTATCCCATGCCGTGTCACTGTATGATAGTATACATGTGGAATGGGCAGATATCTGCGCCATGAGTTCCAATATTAAACTCAAAACAATTATCAACTTGAGAACTTTTGAACTAGTCTGGCATATGAGCAAACAATTTTGCCAAAGGATGCTTGATTTTATTGAAATAATGAAATATGTCTAGTTATGCAACTAGAAATGCCTGGTGCATATATTCTTCTCAGTAACTTTATCCTCCTCGATTCCTCTTTTTCTTTTTTTCTCCTTCTCCTCCTCCTTTGTCTATGTCTCTTTGACACGGCTATTGGCATATCTGTTTAAACTCAATAGCAGCCTAGTTATGCACATATCTATTGTTCTATGAGTGATTTAAATGATGGTAAGATCTTTAAGCGGCTGAATTGCTAAAAGGAGGCCTCCTCAATGAGGTCAGAAGGAGGCCTCCGTTCGAGACTAATCCTACATCTCCGTCGAATGGGATAAATTTGAACTCAGTCTACTGTGCTAATGCAAGCGGCTGGCACATTTTGAAAATCACGCAGCAAATACCGGTGTGTCGTAAAGCTAAGCTTTTTACGGGACAGTCTAGTATTCGGCAGTGATCCGAGAGGGCTTACTATGGAATATTTTAGCCGCCCACCTAATGCAACTACCAGACTTGGCTTCCGTCGGGTTAGCGATCGTATAGACGAAAAGAAAAAAACCACGCTCTCAGTGGATACAGAAACCTAATACAGCCCGCAAAGTTGTATCCCGCGTATGGCGAATGTTCTATTCCGTTTATGGTAAATTAAGCAATCGCTTGTGGCAATTAAAACATAGTTCATAGACATATTCAACTCCATGACATTGAAGCTGGGGCTTCAGAGAGCAGTTCCTGAGGTACAAGTTAAGTCCAGATACTTGATACGTTGGG
Source organism: Trichoderma sp. BMH-0061 (assembly GCA_030015385.1). Classification (NCBI taxonomy): domain Eukaryota; kingdom Fungi; phylum Ascomycota; class Sordariomycetes; order Hypocreales; family Hypocreaceae; genus Trichoderma; species Trichoderma sp. BMH-0061. Next base: position 254,018 of record JARWZN010000001.1, read on the forward strand.
CTGCCTCACTGACATGTGCCTGTGAGCTAACAAATCTTTCGGTATCAACAGCGGGATTGGAGGCTAAGCCTAGAAAAGGAAAATGCCTCCAGCTACTCATATCGCAGCCGAGAGAGAATAAAACTGTCCGAATATTGGTCTTACATCATATGTGCATTGCTGTCGTATTAAGATGGAATAAAACTACAAACTATGCATTCTTGGAAAGGCTTTCTTCTCCCTCAACATAGGCGTCCACCTTGTAACTCGCAAACTCCCTCGCCTTGATACCACGAGCAAAGAGAATATCCAGCTCTTCAAAAGTCTTGTCTTTTGTTTCGGGCAGCCTGAACCAGGTCCAAACGAAAAAAACGAAAGCCCAAAATCCCCAGAAGAAGGCAGTCTTTCCACGCCAGTCTCCCGCGGTAGGGTTAAGCATATACGGATTGACGACGTTGCAGATGATTTGAGCGATGTAATAAACAATTCGGCTGAGGCAGACACTCTTGTTTCGAAGTCGAGTTGAAGATACTTCGCCTATAATCGCGTAGCAGATGGGGCCCACAGTCATGTAATAAACTAATAGCCACAACAGGATCATGGTAGCTTGGGCGTAATTACCTCCGGCTGAATTGGCAGCTCCAACACTAATGAATCCGACAACAAGCAAAATCGTGGTCAGAGTACCCAAGCCCCAGAGGTACATGGTACGTCTTCCAAGACGGTGCATCAAGAACCAGGAGATGATTGTTCCCACAGATGCGAGACCCAGCCCGCTGACCGACATCTTGAACGAGATCGAAGTCGGCAGTCCAGCTTGGACAAAGAAGTAAGTCGGAGTTCCCCCCATGGCTGATCCACAAAACGGCTGAGCAGCAAAAGCCATGCAGGCGATCTCGGTGCGATAGCGATCGATGCCGCGGAAGCAATCCAAATACGATGTTCCCTTGTCGATGGACTCCTCCAGCTCATTTGTGTGGATCATCATGGCCAAAGTCTGCTTGGCCATATCTCTATCTGCACCGAGGCGAATAATAGTCTTTTCCGCATCACTCAGCAGGCCTTGACGGACGTAGAACCATGGTGATTCTGGAGCAAACCAGAGGATAAAGAACAGGGGAACAGGCCAGGCCCATTGGATCGCAAAAGGAATTCTGTAGGACCATTGCGTCGTATTATTCTCGAACCCAGACTGGACCCCGGCGGAAATAAGCTGACCAAAAGCCCAGCAGAGGTTAACGTAGACGGTCAAGTATCCGCGGAGGGCCATTGGGCAAATTTCTGAGGCATACGCAGGGGCCTGTTTATTTGGATGGGTCAGCTTATCAATCCTGTAGTTACGAGGCTATGTACGATACGCAGCGGCAATCGAATAGCAGTGAAGAGGTCAGAGGGAGACTTCGGCGCAACATCAGATTTTAGACATGGGGCCAAGGGTCTGACCGAAGAGATTCAGCACATACCATGGTTGCAAAAACTCCCCAAGGAATACCGCAAAGCAGCTCACCAACTAACAGAACCCCAAGGTTGGGAGCAAAGAAGGGAATAAACACAAAGCCGACAACGAGAAGGAGAGACGCCAAGAGAACTTTTCGATAACCAAATTTATGCGTAAAGTATCCGTTGGCAAAGGCACCAATAATAGTACCAACGCTCACCGCGTTACTAAGGCCGTTCTGCCATGACGCGGAAATCTGATAGCTGTTGGATCCAGGGTCGAAGTCGCCGTATCGTTTTCGAAAGGATGGTTGTGCGAAGAATGAGGAGATGAGAACAATGTCGTAGCCTTCCATGATGATGGAGGTCGACAAGAGAACCGACCACAAGACTGCCTTGGGATATTTGCGAATGGCTTGCAAGAGACTCAGGTTATGCTCGGCCTCGGCTGCTTGCCTCGCGAGTATGACATCCTTGCCACCGGTTGAGTTTTGGTGCTCCAAGGCGACTACGTCAACCTTTTCATCGTCGTTTGCCATGGTGATTTACAGCAAGGGCATGAGAAGTGATGCAAAACAGGGATAAAAGATGATGGAAACAAAGTAGAAATCTTCAGGGTTGCCGGGCTTCAAATACATGTTTCGCAACATGCTCAGAGCATCGATTCAGACACCGGGAGCTAACAGCTCACCTCGACCAATCCTCGGGCCTGTCGAGCCACCCCGCAATCTAGAATGAAGCTTTAATGCGGGAGTTGGACAAAACGGGCAGGAAAAAAAGTGGATGGAGAGACATGTGGTACGATGGGGTAATCGCCTCAAGTGGCAATGAGCATTAAGCTTCAATCAGGAGATGATTAGAAGCTCTTGATTCGAGCATCATCCTTCGATGGTTTACTCCGGTGGCATCGCGGTGGGGTAGCCTCACATAAAGTCCGGGGACGGGAAGACAAACTGCGATGGGGGTGGGTCTGGGGAAGTCAAACGATACGACATCACCATCTCGGAGAAGGAATCATTAGCCTTATTTCATTCCAAGAACGAATAAGAACACCTCGGTGAGTTTCGTTACTTGGACAACGCAAGACTTGGCATTCAGGTGGTACGTTATAGTTGCGAGTCGAGTGATCATGCCTGCTTCTGCTCCATTGCACGGGCCAAGGCAACCAACACTTCCATGTAAGTCCGTTCTGCCCCCCATGTGCTCATTTCAGGTACGTCCTGCCCACCAGCATTGGCCATTGACACCGAACTACCACCTGCCGTGGCATTTTCAAGCAGTCGAATGCCTTCTTGGAGGATTTTGCTTGGTGCAGAGGCTTGTGTTATGATGCCAACTCTTGCCATATGGGCAGACATCTTGTTACCAAAGCGGAGATACATTTGCACCATCTCATCGTCACACGGTCGATCGATAAAGAAAAACGGAAGTTCTGAACACAACTCTTCATCTTGTGTGGAAGTTGTTGGTTGATGGCACGCAGCGGCCACGGTACGGGCTTCAGGTGATAGCGGTCCCTCCATTGATGGTGCGGCTTGAAACTCTTCCTGCTGTCTAGCAAACTGCACCGAGACACTGTACGCCCATATGATGAGCGTGGCCATGTAGATTGTAAAAGGTTCCAGAAAGCTCCTTGTCGAGTACCGTCGTATATGCCAAAAGAGGGCGCCAGCGTGAATGATGGCGAGCCTTGCTTTGAATGAGTCATTCATAGCCCATTTGAGCACATGATTGCTTGCATCCGTATATGCCTGGTTAACAGCGAGATTTGTAGTGTTGGTGTTCCTAGGATTGGTTGCCAAAGTTTGGATTTGAGCTACCGGCGTCAACAAAATGAGTCGAGATAGATGCAAATACATGATGGTAGGGTGTTCCAATCCTCCGGCGGTGGCTGCCTTTGCATTAGCTCTCCAGTGCAGTATATCTAGACAGTCGCAAGCACTATTGCGCCACTTTGATAATATTTGACTTGATGGCGGCCAGGTTTCCGTTGATGCGCTTTGGTGAGTTTCTCGCGTCTGGATTGTAGCACTGGGTGTCCAATTTGCCAGCTGGGTCCGGTTTTGATTGATGACCTCCTTGGTCCTTCGCCAAATGCTGTGGATAATTAAAATGGTGCTGAATTCACTCAGGCTATCTGGGAGCCGCTTTTCGATATACAACATTTCGATTGCGGCTAGCAGTGTGACTATGCAGATTTGNNNGTTTGANNNTCTCATATACGGTCCAGGTGCAATCAGGTGCAATATACCAGATGACTTCTGTTCTGCAATAACTCTTTCTGCTGATGGGTATTCCCATATATGGTCCTGGCATGGTAGGAGGACTTTTGCATCCACCAACTGCATCAATGGAGCTACATTGAACTCGTATGAGATCATGGCATCAAGTAACTGGGGCAATTTAGCTGAGAGAGATAGNNNGGCTTGAACAATAAGACGTACCCATATCATTAAGCCAGTCCTCATACGAGACTGGTTCACTGACCAATCCTCAACGAGTTTGTTATAGTCGTGGTTGATACGATTGTCCTCAGACTCCCCCGATAGCAGATTTAATTCGTTGCAAGCTTCAACAAGGTAGTGCCGTTCGAGTAAAGCATGCCTTGTCATCTTTGACTTGCCACTGTGAAGCACGCAGATCAAGGAGAGGCAAGCCGCCTGCAATGATGGCAGGTCGAATGCGCTATGTTCCATCTCCAGTAATGGTGACGTTGCTGCTGGTCCATGGTGGCACATTTGGCTGCCAGATATGCCGTCCAGAATAGCTATGAACTCCGGGCTAAGGTGTGGCTCTTCATTCGGCGTATTGTACTTAGACCCAACCACGGCCGCCGCAAGGAGGAGTTCCCAATGTTTCTTTGACTCTTCCAAAAAGCCNTTCTTCCGAATGAAAGGGAATATTGGGTGAAAATTTGCAAAGTATGAGCGGACGCATGCCTCGATGCAGTGTAAAGACGGGAAAAAGTTGGCATCGACAACCAAATCCCCCTGNCCCAGTTCTCGTATCAAATTATTATAGCCGTCCGCACTCACCAATGGGCCCTCCCATAAACCGCCTATTCTACCCTCTGTGTAATTAGTTATACTGCTTCCAGGGGTTGATGCACCGTTGGCAGTCATCATCTGTCGTTCACTCCATCGTCCAGCAGTCTGACCACGAAATGGCGCTCTGGAGCCATCACCGTCCACGTAGTAGCTCCCAGTCGTAGATTTGTTTCCCTCTGATCCAAGTTTACTGGGAGTGTAGGTTGAGTGGCTGGCAGTGCTGATGCTGGTATCATTACGCTCAATGCCAGGCTCTGGACCATTGCTAGGCACGCACTCCCGATCAGGATCAGGCAAAGCGCCCGAGGCAGGGAAGAGAAAAGGCATATATAGATCGTTCTTGTCATCATCGGCATAGGGCGGCGCGGCAATGACTCCGTTCCATCCGAATGAAGCAGAATCAGGAGACATCCAGTTCATTGAGAGCAGATCCATGACCTGATCGTTCAAACCCGAGATGGAATTGAATTCGTAGATACGCTGGGTGCCGGGATCTACTGAACCAACGGTCTGCGAAACTTCAAACAGGGCTGGTCGCTGGGTCCAAGTATCGGTTCTGGATGTTAATTGAGCTCCGTTTGTTCCCTCAGGGCGACACTCGGTCAGATCGGTGCTGCTGATGTTTACGGGTGCCCCAGGTCCGATCGTAAGCAGCGATGGCTCACTATCAACCTCCATCCTCGAGCCGACAATCCCCAGAGCCTTGGGCTTCCGTGCTGTAGGAAAAGTGCAAGTCAGGTTGCGTTCAATGCACCGCCTGCACGGATCGCTCCGGGAGCAGCGAGCTCGGCTTGTGGCACATTGCCTACATGCCCTGGAGCGCGTAGTCGTGCGTACTTGTTCGTTGTCCTGCTGGTGCGACGTGCGGTGACGGTTCAGGACATCTCTATATAGCATCACAAATGTTATTCTCGTGCGNNNGATAGCAGAACAAGGGTGACTTGGACCAACNNNCTGGCGAGCAAATCCTTTGCCGCAAATGAGGCACTTGAAGGGCTTCTCACGAGTGTGGCTCTTGATATGGCGAACAAGGTGCTCTTGCCTGCTAAAACTCGCGTCGCAAATGTCACATTTCTTATCGGTACCTGGTTTTGATAAGGCTGGGCTAGCCGTCACCATATCTGAAGTGCGATTTTTTTGCTGATGCAGAGTCAAAAGAGCGACTGTGTTTGGATTACGTGACGATCATAACATGGTACTGCAGCAAGTGTGCTAGAGGACAGTTTGGAGCTAGGATTGAGACGAAAATCCGGGGAGAGCATCAGGATGTCTGGGGAAGCTGGAGCTGTCGATTTTAGTGTCTACATGTCAGCACAGCATGCGTCGTATTTCTTCAGTCACTGGCTGTTCAGCAACTTGTCACGCAACACGCATCAGCCCAAGAACCAAGCCTTGAATTATTCACACCAACTCATTCAGTGGTCAACCCCGCAGAATTCGTTCTTCTCCACTATTAGCCTGTCTGGAGACGGGCCATAACGGTTCGTGGCTATTCCATTTACAACACTTTTAGCTGTCGCATGGATCAATCATTTAGGCTGATGATTGATTTCAGGCGACACTGGCGTTGCTCTGGCTTTTGTACGTAAAGACCTCGGTCTCCATAAGTTCAATACTGCACCAGACTTGGTCCTTATGTTTGTTTTTGAGGACACACACCAGGCTTAATACTACCTACCCTGTAATATTCATAAACAAAAAAAAAAACACAGCCAAATTTCACGCTCCTATATATAGGTAACCTTGGGAGCAATTGGCGCAACCCAACAGGTACTTGCCTACACATGGTACGGAGCATTCTTGCTGGATGGTTGGAAGGCTTGTAGACATTGCAAATGCAGACCGGATGTATTCTCCATAGTATTTGCTGTAGGGGATGCATCGTATCTTATCGCTTCTGCTTTACCGAGCTCGCGCATTCTTCGTCTAGGTACCTAGTACCTAGGTACCTATTTCTACACTTGACTGTATCTTTTTCGGTAGCCTCAGGCACCAGCAAGCAATCGCAAGCCTTTGCTTCACTAAAATTTCCTCAATCTCCTTCATCTCCTGCATCATCACCTCCATCACTAACTGCCATGTCTTCAAAAGGTCAGTCAATCAGCGAGAGCATGCACATTCAGCACTATCGCTACACTAACAAACCAGCGCTGCACTAGATCTTGCCGCATACGAACGATCCCGCTCCACACGCTACAGGCCGCTATACTGGAGGGAGTTTGGCAGCCCTGGAGGCATGGTTGGTTGGCTGGTTGGCTGATGGATTAGGCGGGGGATTAGGCTGGTTGGCTGGACTGCATCTGCTACTGTTGATGCACGAAAATGACCAGCTTGTTCGATTCCGTCGTCTCGTTTTCTTCGACAACCTCTGCGGTTTACGGCTGGCTTCCGTCGCTCGATGTCCGGTTCACCTTGACTACGGAGCACACCACGCGACATGCGCAGAATTAGCTTGCGCACTTTGTGAGCAGACTGGATCAAGGTCCCGAGTCGCACAAATTCCCGGCGGGGGCGGAGATGGAACAGCAGGGCGGGGGAGACGAACCAGGGTCTGGTCTGGCAGTCTTCATCGCAGCGCCCATCACAACGCTATCCGGTTTGCCGGTTTCCGATTCCCTGTTGTGGGGAAGTGGCCCAACTCTCAATAAGACATCCAGGCCTGCGAAAACCCGGTACATTTTTCAAGAGTTGCTTGCCTTTTGCTCTGCAACCTCGAAATATGAGACTCAGCTGTTACTCCGTACCACAGAGGCAATTGATGGACACCATACAGGGACCAGATGGCGGGTAGAAGAAAAATGATGGGACTTGATCCCGGTGGGTTAACTGGTCTCAGCGCTGTCGAGCTTCTCGAGAAAGCATGATAAAGAGGCATGAACCATCTTGATAGTCGAGTTGTTTTGGAACAAGGCAGATATCCACCGTCACCTTTTCTCGAGTTTTGGTTTATGCCACAATGCTTCTTCCCATTGTTGCCCTATCATCGCTAGCGGTCGTCACTGCTAGTCCGACGGCTCGACAGTCATCACAGGGGACTGCAACCGTTGATATCAGCAACACACACGGCCCGGCAACCTTTCTTGGGTCTGGGTTCATTTACGGGTGGCCAGATAATGGCACATCTGTCTCGACTCTGATTCCTGACTATCTGGTCACTGGAATCAACTTCAACGCGAATCGCGCCGGTGGAGCTCAGCTTCCTGTCGGAGGATGGGCTACTGGTGGCTTCAGCGGCTACCAAACAAGATTTCAGTCTGCCTTGTCAAACTACCGCACCACACGCAAGTATGGCGGAGAGTTCATTCTTCTGCCTCACGACATGTGGGGTGCAGACGGCGGCTCGGGTTCAGCCTCTCCATTCCCCGGCGACAATGGAAACTGGACTGAGATGGAAGCCTTTTGGACCCAAGTCATGTCAGATCTGGTGGAAAATGACATGCTGGATGGCCTCATCATCGATCTCTGGAATGAGCCTGACGGGTCAGGCTTCTGGCCCCGAAGCTGGGACCAGTTCCTCGAGTACTGGAACCGTGCCACTGTGCTTGTGAGGTACGCACACATACAGAGANNNCATNNNAGTGCATCCATTCTGTCGTGTTGTAATAGAGCTAATCACTCGCACAGAGCAGGACTCCCTGGAACCCTGATCAGTGGCCCAGCCATGGCGAATGCGCCTGGCCTCCAGAATGAGAACTGGCTCACTTGGTTGCCATCCATTGTCGGTAACAACACTGTGCCTGATCACTACTCCTGGCATCAAATCGGCGTATGGGAGCGGTGCCCAGACTTGAATGTGCCAGACTTCAACACACTGCTCGCCCAATTCGGTGCGCCGGCGAGGCCGATCGACAACAACGAATATGCTTGGCCATCGGAGCAGAACCCAGCAAATGCGGCGTGGTACCTATCCCAGATGGAGCGGCACGATATCCGTGCTTTACGTGCCAACTGGGCTGGTGGTTCTGACCTTCATAATTGGATGGCTAACCTTGTATATAGTAAAAATGGTACATACTATCCCAACGGCGAGTGGCAAGTATACAACTACTACGCAGGGATGAGCGGCGAGAGGCTCGTGACCGCTGCTTCTTCCGACACCCAATTCGATGCGTTTGCTATTCGCCAGAACAACAACATTAAGATTTTGGCTGGTACTAGGACGATCCAGGCGCTATATGATATCAGGGTCACCAACCTCAACCAGATCGGCCTCGAGGAAAATGGAAGCATCAATGTCCATGTTTACCGATTCGATTGGGATGGTCCGGAAGGAGAGATTGACGGTCGTGTTGATCTCGGTACAACAACGTATTCCTATAGTTCAAATGAGGTAAGTGTTTTGGCAGCCGTTGCACATAGATCACGTCGACTAATCAACAATAACGAAATACTCATCATCACTCTAGATCCGCCAACTAATTCGACTGCGTACGCGTACGAATTCTCTGGAGCTAGCTAGTTGAGGACCAGCATATAATCTAGAGAGAATCTCAATGTGCCGTAGATGCAAGAATAATCTGGGCCTGTCACTTACTGTCGGATGAGCATCTCAAAGCTTGCTTTTCTAGCTCCTAACATATGTATGAAGCCTCAGTAGCTAGCTTAGCTGGGTCAGCAAAGATACACTACATAAACAGAGATTGTACTTGTCTTCTATTATGACTACCAATTCAACTCCATTTTCTCTGTGATACTGGGCTTCCCCCTTTCGATTGTCTAGTAGTAGTCACGTTGATCTACGTATTTACTGCAGATACCTGCAAAGCGTGTCTAATAGTTCAAGGACATGATTTCTCTGCTGGGTCAACAGCATTGACTAGAAACGGCCAGCATACATCCATTTCCCGCCGTCAGCTCAGCTAATGACAGGAACACATGCGTCATCAGCTTGACCACCTACATTCTCTCAAGAAGTAGCCGGGACATTGTTCGAGGCACGTATGCTTGGGGATCCATGAATAAGGCCTGGGTGGTAGCTTGTAAAGGGAATGACAATCAATGTGATTGGGCCGCATCTAAACAGGATAGATGCCTCCAGCTAAGCTTCAATAATGCTGTCTCCATCCCTTGGACCATCATACCCCGCCGGGAATTACAGCCGGGCTTTTATTCTTCCACGAGACCTCTTAAATCGCTATTATTGGCGTCAATATCTCCGCATCATACGAAGCACGGAGAATCCCAGGACGCTGGCTCCGCCAAAACTCCGGTGGGGGTGGGGTTGGCATGGGGAACTGGGATGAGAGATCAGGCGTGGACAGCTTCGGAAGAGTCTTGATGAGGGGCAGTTTACGGACTTCATCGGGGAATGGTCGACGACGCTCCGTCAGATACCTCAAGCATTCTAACGAACTCTTTGCCTCGCTTTATGCTAGACCGAATCTCCGGTGGTGTGGGGAGCCAGATGTAGCCACTATAGCCGTCATACTGATATTCCCGCCGAATGTGTTATCCATTCACTTTATAAGTCCGGCCAATTATGGAGAGGCCCTTCGGGTTCTCCTCTTACAATTCCTGTCCGCGGTATTATTGTCATTCATCCTCTTGTTTCGGGTCATAGAATTTTCATAAGCTGTAAACTCTGGAGATTCTAAGGATTTGACCCCAAAGAACCAGAAGAGAAGGGGAAGAGCCGACTCAGCAGTTCACGATGTTATCCTCCCAGGAAAATCGCTTGGTATATACTTATGATGCTGAAACTCTCTGGATCGAGCCATGGGGTGAAAATTCTCTGAGAATTCGCGCAACCAAACTGCCTTCCATGTCGGAGCAGGACTGGGCACTCCAACCGCCTTCATCATCAAAGTCTAGCATTGAGATTACCGAAAGTACCGGCACCATTGTCAATGGCAAAATCAAGGCTATTATCACCAAGTCAGGAAAAATTACGGTGTGGAACTCCAAGGGCGAATTACTGCTCGAGGAGTATACTCGAAACCGCAAGGACGTGACGGATGCCAAATGCAGTGCGATTGAGATTGAGGCTCGCGACTTCAAAGGCATCCTTGGCACGGACAACTTTCACCTCACAATGCGTTTCGAGAGTGTTGACCCCGATGAAAAGATCTATGGCATGGGCCAATACCAACAGCCATTTTATGACTTGAAGGGTCATGACCTTGAACTTGCTCACCGCAATTCCCAAGCCAGCGTGCCATTTGCGCTCTCATCTCTGGGATACGGTTTCCTCTGGAATAATCCGGGTGTTGGACGTGCCGTCCTCGGCCGTAACATCATGACTTTTGAGGCGTTTTCTACCACGACACTAGACTATTGGGTGGTAGCAGGTGACAACCCAGCAGAGATCGAAGAGGCCTACGCCAATGCGACTGGCAAAGTTCCTATGATGCCAGAATATGGACTTGGATTCTGGCAATGCAAACTGCGCTATCAGACTCAGGAAGAGCTCCTTACAGTTGCTCGAGAGTATAAGCGGAGGAAACTTCCCCTGGATCTTATTGTAATTGACTTCTTTCACTGGCCGATGCAGGGCGAGTGGAAGTTTGATCCGACATACTGGCCGGATCCAGATGCTATGATCCGGGAACTTGAAGAGATGAAGGTTGAGCTGATGGTTTCAATCTGGCCGACCGTTGACAAGAGATCGGAGAACTTCGAAGAAATGGTCGAAGGGGGCTATCTCATTCGTACAGACCGTGGCATTCGCATTGGCATGGACTTTCAGGGTGACACCATCCATTTTGATGCGACGAACCCAAAGGCCAGAGAATACGTTTGGGGCAAAGTCAAGCAGAATTACTACAGCAAAGGGATTAAGGTGTTTTGGTTGGATGAGGCAGAGCCCGAGTACTCGGCTTACGACTTTGACAACTTCAGATATCATCTTGGCTCTAACCTCAGCATTGGCAACATTTACCCTGTTTCCTATTCGCGGGGCTTTTATGAAGGTCTCCGGAAAGAAGGACATGAACAGATTGTGAATCTGGTTCGCTGTGCATGGGCCGGCAGCCAGAAATACGGCGCCCTAGTCTGGAGCGGCGACATCGCGTCCTCATGGTCAAGCTTCAGCAATCAGCTCGCAGCAGGACTTCACATGGGTATCGCAGGAATCCCATGGTGGACCACGGACATTGGTGGATTTCACGGTGGTAACCCCAAGGACCCAGCTTTCCGAGAACTCTTTGTTCGCTGGTTCCAGTGGGGTGCCTTTTGTCCCGTCTTTCGACTTCACGGTGATCGAGAACCGCACAAGCCTCAACATGGTACGACTGGCGGGGCAACGTGTCTGAGTGGCGCTGATAACGAGGTGTGGTCTTACGGTGAAGAGGTCTATGGCATTTGCGAAAAGTACATGGCTCTCCGTGAAACTATGAGGCCATACACACGAAAGCTGATGGAGGCGGCTCACGAAAAGGGCAGCCCTGTTATGCGAACTCTGTTTTACGAGTTTCCAGATGATAAAAGGTGTTGGGAAGTTGGCAAACAGTACATGTTTGGTGACAGATACCTGTGCTGCCCGGTTCTGAAGCCCGGTGTTACGGAAATGGAGGTGTATCTGCCAAAAGATGCGAAGTGGAAGAATGCCGATGGTGAGACATTACCAGGGGGGCAAACGGTTCAAGTCAAGTGCCCGTTGGACTATATGCCGGTATTTGAGAGGGTTTAATGTCGTATTAGATTAAGTGTTGAAGCAATATTCATTCCTTTTCTCATTTCCTTTAGACATATCGTCTGTATTATGGATGAAGACTGTATGTTATTAAGTAAACACTGACATCAATTAATATGTAGAGTGCGTAGGAGCTCACACTCTGCATCATTATAACACAATTATTAAACAGAGCTCGGTCAAAAAGCGCCCTCTTTACTTGTCGGCGGGGTTATCTGAGGCATTTTCTTGATAGATTTCCTTTAGGGGTGATAGATTCCGACACACTGTTGGAAATAAATATTTACGGCGACACCTTTCCTTTGGAGGTTATGAGGTCCTATTATTTGCCTTTAGAGGTTACGACTTGTGGACTACACACAGTAGCGTACAAGTAAGGCGCGTTGGAATGGTGAGGGGTAGCTGGGCAGAGAGTTACAGCAGAGATGCCGAGTCCGGAGATGAAGCCTTTGGAGGTCAAGTCTTCTCATATGTAAGCAACGGTGTATCCAGCTTGGCGAATCATTCCCATATTACGGGCATCTTTTGAGTCATGGTTTACTATGTAGCTGGTCTCAATCATTCTCCAAGCGGACCAAAGTCCAAACATCAAGCTGACATCAGTTCGCTCGAGATTCCCTTTAGCGGTTGTTGGTGCAGCAGGCGGCTCCAACACCCACTGTAAACTCCAGAATTATCCAATCCGCGGTGGTCGAGACGAGTACAAAAGCTGCAATACTCCCTCTACTATTCACCATTCCTCGTCTCAGTGTTCAATTTTAACCCAGGGCTACATGTACTCGACCCTTACTGAAAAACCATACTGTCTCTTCAGATCATCATGGCAACACAAATTCATCCCTTTGACCCGCTGCGGCCTGAAGAAATCAGCCGGGTACGTAAGGAACTTTCCAATGCAAACAGCACTAACATGATGACAGTCGCAGACATTGTACGGCCCGCATTCACAGGCCAGGGCCTCAATTTCCGAGTAATCACTCTCAAGGAACCGCCTAAAGCCGAGATGATAGACTTCCTCGAGCGTGAGCATCGCAATGAGCCGGAGAGAAAGAAACCCCTGCGTTGCGCACGGGTGGAAGTGCTGGTGAAGCCCCAAGCTGGCAAACACGAATTGCATGAACTTTTTATCAATCTCGATGAAGACAAGATTATAGGACAAAAGCACCTCATCGGAAAGCATTCATACATCGATGCGGCATACATGAAAGAAGTAGAAGCCGCCTGTCTAGCTGATAAGCAAGTGCAGGAGGAGATTCGCAAACTAGATCTCCCGCCGGGATCAACAGCAATTGTTGAGCCTTGGGCATATGCAACAGATGGCGCGAATGATATGACTGAGCGCATCACCATGGTGAGAGGTTTAATANNNCTACATATCTCTACTGGATGCNNNTGCGTTGCTNNNCAATGCTGGTTCTACTGTCGTCATTTTGATCATCCGGATGTCAACTATTATGCTTATCCTCTCGATATATGCGCCGAGATATCAGAGCAACTTCAAGTTCTTCGAGTCTATCGCCTACCTGGAGCAAAAGATGAAAAGATTAATAATGAAGGTCGCCCTTATGATCGCCGCAAGATACATGAAGCGCCATCTAGCGAATATCATCCTGATCTACGACCGGAGCCACGATCTACCACCAAGCCCTACCAAGTGATACAACCTGACGGCCCCTCGTTTCAAATTCAAGGCAATCTGCTGAACTGGGAGAAATGGACTTTTCGCGTCGGTTTCAACTATCGAGAGGGCCTGACACTTCATGATATACGGTATGATGGCCGGAGTCTTTTTTACCGCCTCTCCCTGGCAGAAATGTTTGTTCCTTACGGCGACCCACGCGCTCCATACCCACGAAAGGCTGCTTTTGACCTCGGCAACGATGGTGCCGGTATAAACGCCAACAACTTGCAGCTTGGCTGTGATTGTCTGGGCACCATTAAGTACTTTGATGCGTGGCATAATACGCAATCCGGAGAACCGATGAAGCTGCCGAATGTTGTTTGCTGTCACGAACAAGATGACGGAATTCTATGGAAGCACACCAACTTTCGTACCGGCAATGCAGTCGTCACTCGCTCACGCATCCTCGTGTTGCAGACGATTATCACAGTCAGCAATTATGAATACATTTTTGCATTCCAATTCGCTCAAGATGCGTCCATCTTCTATGAAGTTCGGGCAACTGGCATTCTGTCTACTGTACCGCATCACCTGGACCAGACAGACAACGTTCCATATGGCACAGTAGTCGCGCCCGGCGTTTTGGCGCCGTATCATCAGCACCTGTTCAGTCTTCGAATTGATCCGGCGGTCGATGGCCATCAAAACACATTGTTAATTGAAGAATCCCATCCCATGCCAATCAATGATCCGGCAATCGACAACCCCTTTGGAGTGGGTTATCACACTGTGAATCAGTACGTCGAGAAGGAGGGCGGTTTCGATCTGGATATTAGCAAGGGCCGCGTCTTCAAGTTTATCAACGAAAACAAGATCAATCCGATCACGGGAACCCCTGTCGGATTCAAGTTGCTTCCACAGCCAAGTCAGATGCTACTTTCACATGCAGACTCATATCATGCAAAAAGATCTGAATTTGGCCAGCATGCTGTCTGGGTTACTTATTATGAAGATGACGATCATTTCCCATCAGGCAGATATACGATGCAGTCTTCTGGCGGCGATGGTATTGCTTCAAGCATTCGGAAGCGAAATGCCTTGGGTGCTTCAAAATCCGTTAGGAACGCAGATATTGTTGTTTGGCATACGTTTGGATCAACGCACAATCCCAGAATCGAAGACTGGCCTGTCATGCCGAGTGAGAAAATGACGGTTGGTCTCAAGCCAGTGAACTTTTTTACAGGCAATCCGGGCTTAGACGTTCCTGTGTCAACGCAAGAGAAGAATAAGAGCGTTTTATACACAGAGGATTCCGAGCAGAAAGCGGATGCGTGCTGTGGTTCTCAATTATAGGGGGAACATCTGGGAAAGATGGTAGTTATTTTTTGGGGGGCGCGGTGAGGCCTATACTTGTGTCAGCATCCCGTATCTTATACTGGCATTAGAATACTTGTAGACTTCGTATTGAAGAAATATCGTTGGCCAACCTATTGAAGTCTCGGTAAACATAATTCATGGGGCAATGATGTCAAATTCATCGGGAGTTAATCTAGGGAGAAAAGACCGGATCCTTCCACAGGATTAACATGAGAGATTTAATAGAGCTGGGTAATAGTCATATAATCATTTTTTTCATTACAGCCATTTATTTTTCTGATGAAGCGATGGTGATACAGGATATGTTCTTCAAACTCGTATTTCTTCGCCTGCCCCCATTTACTGCGGTGTTGCTACCACTAAAAGAGGCACCATTGCCCCCGGAGCCACCCAGACCTCCTTGTGTCCAGTAAGAGCGTAAAATGCTCGGATGGCCCCTGAATGAGCTGTAAAGGAGATCACAGTATTTTTATCATTATTAAATATGTCGTCCAACAGTTGCCTGACTCGCACGACATGCTCGTCAAGAGTTTCTCGGTAGTCTGATTGCCAAAGCTCATCTTGCTCAGCAAAGCCTGACTCAATCTCAAACTCGGCATAATTGCTCTCTATCCAGGAGCGAGTGCTGCGCCGATCGCATGTGTGTTTCCCTAGCCTCTCACGGAGGGCTTCCTTGATCATCGGTCTGAAAGGTTGATCTGTTGGCCACTCGAGGCCTGAGAAGGCAAGTCGCGTTGTCTCCAGGCAGCGAGTGAGGGGGCTTGTGTAGCATTTTACTGGCATCGGAACTTTCATCTCTCGGATATCACGTTCCAGCGTCGCTTTAATTTCGAGCGCTTGGGACTTACCCGTTTCCGTCAACTTTGCGTCGGCCCAAGTCATCTCATCGTCACCATCTAGCAAAGCCCATTTGGCCTTGGTNNNAGTTAGCTCACATGGNNNTATTGCACTGACAGATGCTTTTCTCACCTCCCAGTCCGCTCTGCCGACTTGCGCTTCTTTGACATTGTGGAAACCTTGGCCATGCCGAATCAAGAAGATTAACTTGTATCGGGCTTGGCTAACCGCTTCTTTATTCAGGTGATTGAGAAAGTGCATAAAATGTTCCCATTGTGTCTTCTCATGCCCCAAATCTCCGTCTGTGTCGTACCGACGGTTGATCAGCCCAAGCCTAGGTAGAGTTGTCTCCATAGTTTTAGTCACTCCATAAATAGCAATGAAGTGATTTCGACTCACTGCTCGGAATTGCGGCCCCTCGGGTTGCCCGTCATGTTCAAAGTAACCCGGCAAAGTCGAGTAATTCAGGGAATGATTCGACATCTCTGGTCTGTTTTCTGCTCTGTTGTCTCCGTTCCAAGCTTCCGATGAAAGCAAAGATGTAACTATCGCAAGACCGAAGCAAAAAGTCGCTCTATAAATGTCAACTGCTGCCTGTTGAGTCTGGGCTGCAGTAATTCTCACAGAAGTCGTGGAACCGAGAAAATCGAGAAATCAATGCACATTCGTGCGACGTCTGGCGAGTGTTGTGTTTTTGTTTTGATAAGATTTTACACTTTGAATGAAGGGACTTGGCAGCCTGTATTTGTATTGGCATGGATATTGTCACGTGAAGCCGCCGCATATTCATCCTTCCTGCTCGTCTAAGTTCTGTTTATCACCGCAACCCAGATTGCTATCATGTTGAAACAAAAGTTTAAACCCCATAAGATTATTGATGCTTATATTTCAACATAGTTATAGGCTTTACTTCTTATCACATACAGATTTTACCAGGTCCGACCGATAGTTCAAGCCACCATGGCTCGAAGTCTCTACAGAGATCTGCCCCTCACTTCGCCTAGGTCGATTCGCATCCTCAAACTCGACAGTTTATCTGCGCCTCAAATTGATACCACGTGTAATCCAGATGTCTGTCTCGTNTTGTTCTCAGCGCTTTTCAGACGCAGAGACACTAACGCATCCTCACGACAGGAAGCTTTGATCCAGCTCAGCCTTCGCGTGGTAAATCTAGATGACAACCCATGCTACAATGCACTTTCCTACACGTGGGGCCCTCCGAGCCGTGAGGCTGCGGCAAGAGGAATGGATAGCACTCCAGCGTGTCGTATCAAGTGCAATGGAGAGTCGATTCTGGTGACACAAAACCTCTTCGACTGTCTGCAACAGTTCGCCCATGGCAGTAATCCCATGGAACTTTGGATAGATGCGATCTGTATCCACCAAGGGGGCGAAGAGCAAAACCAGCAAGTGAATTTGATGGCGGATATATACCGCCAGGCGAAGAAAGTGACCATTTGGCTGGGTAAAGCCGACGAACATACTGATCGAGCATGCGCTGTCATAGAGAAGTTTGCTAGATCACAGNNNGTTCGCTGCTTTCCTAATGTCTCTCTAATCNNNTTTCCCCGTGACACGTTCCAANNNGTACTCATAGTTGCAGCCTCTGCTCACGCGAGAAGAAATGTTACGCCCATGTCCACAGGCNNNCGAACCATGTTGAGCAGGGCTAGTGGAACGGACCGTCAAGCCATGGTCGACGAGCTCAAACAACGTGCACAGTTGACGGCTTTAGCATCGTTCTTTAGCAGAACTTGGTTTACGCGGGTATGGGTTGTGCAAGAGGTTGTCCTTTCTCAGACAGCCACTGTGATATGTGGTTCCTGCGCGTTCAACTGGGATGACATTACAGAAGTGTCCCACTACCTGGCCACAACCGTCTCCAAGCAGGAATTTCATGCGGCTGGCCTTGAACTGCAGGAGTTGCCGTACAAGAATCCCGCTAAAATGGCTGCTGTGAGGAGAGATCTCGTTCAATTGGCTGTGGTGGAGAAACATCTCAAAACAGAGTGCACCATACTCTTGCATAGCCTCATTAGGTTTCGCAACTGGGATTCTTTCAGAGGGCATGACAAGGTCTACGCTCTTCTCGGGATTCACAAGGCTGCCTTGGGACTGGAGGATGCCGAGCCTGATTCTCCCTTATATCCACGGTACGAGCAAGATGTGCGCAGGGCGTACATTGGCATCGCAAAGTATATCCTAGAGAATACGTCTGATCTCTTGCTCCTTGCGCATGTTGAGGGCGAGGACTTTCAGAGTATCCCTTCGTTGCCCAGTTNNGTTCCAGACTGGAGTGTCAAAGGCACCTTGGGCCTCGGAATCACTGGCTATGAGCGCTTTTGTGCTGCCGCCGGCACAGAAGCTTATACGAAGCCTAAAATTTCGCATGAAAATCTTCTTCTGACACTAAGAGCAGCTAAACTCAACACTATCATCAAGGTTGGGGAGACGAAAGAAGAGGTGGATAGAGGCATGCCATGCGTGCAATGGCTAGACATCCTCAATGAGACCGAAGAGCTCTACCCTAGTACCAAAGAAGAGCGGCAGGACGTCTTTTGGAGGTGCCTAATTACGAATACGGACAAGAACGGCAAATTCCCTTCATCTGGTTTAAGAGAGGAGTTTTCAAGCTGGATTCGTGGCCGCACGGAAACACGAGGCTCTGAGTGGATAACAGGCGCTCGCAATTTTCACAGTTCATATTCTCATTCACTGCTTCTGCGCTTATTCAGCACGGCAGAGGGTTTAATGGGGGTTGGATCGCAATCGATGAAAGCGGGCGACTCTGTGTGGATTGTGCCTGGCTCGAGAGTGCCCCTTTTGTTACGTCCATCGCCCTCGCACGAAGGAGGACCCTCGCACGAAGGGCGATGGAGGCTTGTAGGNGGAGCATATGTCCACGGCTTTATGCAAGGAGAGGCATCAGAGCGTAGCTTATTATTTGAGACTATCTCCATAGAATAAACATATAAGAGTATATTATAGCTTTAATATCTGCTACTATATCTATATTTTTCTACTACCTGTTACTCTATCTGCATTTCTTTACTATATACCACCATATCTACATTGCTTTAATATCTACTGCTATAGTTTACCACTTCATATTATTTATGTACAGAACGAGATATTAAACAGCAAAATTAAGGTGTTGAATAGGCGTCCCCTTACAAAAGCACTGGGTGCTTCTATTGCTGAAAGTATGCCCGTATTCATTTTGCGATCTCGCTGATTCTGACCTCCGCTCGATGCTACCATTCATCGTGTTTCATTTGCCCAAAAACTCCATTCTGCTTTTCAGCCGCATCAGCCAACCCACTTTACCGACTCGGCTTGTCCAATTAATTCTCATCGCTCACGCCTACCATTTCACCCTGCAGCGGTTTAGTCCTCCGCTATGCCTCAGATAATTGGTTCTTGAAATGCCCTGATTTTTATAACAACTGCGATAGGTACGGTTAAACGGCTTCGGCAGCAGCGATCCCCGCGAGCTAGCCGAACATGCACGTTGTGGTAAGGCATCCTCTCAACACAGCGTGGCAGCCCAATTATCACACCTCAAGCCCCTCCTTGTCAAGTCGATTCGTATTTCTGTCTCACGTCCTCTCTTTGCGTCATCGTAGACGAATAGGCTAGCTGCGATGAAGTTTGACCTTGAGAGCCACCAATATGATCCGCTTGATTAATATTGAGACGTTGAAGCTGGAGACGTTCTCTGGCAAGAAAATCCCCAAATATGCTATCCTATCCCACACCTGGGGCCCCGATTCAGAAGAGCTTACTTTTGATGACCTCCGAAAGGGAATAACCGACAAGCCAGGCATTGGAACGATCAAACTGAAGGGGTGTTGTGAACAAGTCAAAAAAGACAACGCCAAAGAAGAAAAAGACGAAAAGGAAACTGAAGAAGAAAGGAAAATTAAATATGTCTGGATTGACACTTGCTGCATCGACAAATCAAGCTCGTCGGAGCTGCAAGAGGCTATTAACGCCATGTTTGACTGGTATACCAGTGCCTCTGTCTGTTATGCCTATTTATCAGATGTGCCTGAAGACGACAAGCCACCTTCTAATGGCGAATCCAAGTTCTTTAATAGCCGATGGTTCTCGAGAGGTTGGACTCTACAAGAGCTTCTCGCACCAAAAGAAGTGCGTTTCTACAATGCAGGATGGAAATCTATCGGCGACAAGATTGAACTCAGCCGCACTATTGAGAAAATAACTGGCATCTCATGGCTGGTTCTGAAAGGTATCGACAAAATACAGAACGCAAGCGTCGCACAGCGTATGTCATGGGCGGCGCGAAGAGAAACAACGCGGCCTGAAGATCTCGCATATTGTTTGTTAGGCATCTTTGACATACATATGCCGATGCTATATCCAGAGGGCGGCAAAGATGCTTTCTTCCGGCTTCAGGATCTGATTATGAGGAAGACTGGGGATGACTCCATCCTAGCATGGGACCACGATAAATCGCCCAACTCCCAAAATCGGACCATTGACGCCGAGATATTTGCAGTCAGTCCGGCATATTTCGCAAAATGTGGAAACATTGTCGCCCGAAAGCCCGAGCGAATCTTCAGTGAGATCAATGTGCTTGGTGGTAGGCTTGGCATCAACTTGCCCTACCATATTACTGAGTCTTGTGAATTGTTTGGATTGCTTAACTGTGGACCTAAATCGACAAAAGAGGGAGTTCAATGTGTTGGAATTCCTCTGGTGAGAGCAAGCTCTGGGGCACCAAATGAGTTTATCAGGCCAAAGGAGCGATCTTTGAGGCTGCTCCCAGCACCAGCACCTGATTCTTCGACTGAGTGGATTCGGATCAAAAAAGATGGCCAAAAAGATGTGACGAAAGAGCAACAATGCTGGCTTTATGACGATGCGTTGTTTACCAAGATTCACCTAGAGTTGATGGAAGTGCAGCCTTCATCTTGGTGGGATAGGAAGAAGGGAATGATTTCTCGAATGGACTCTGATGATGCTGCTATTAATCGAATCTTGGTGCGATGTCGCTATTCCAAAGCAGAATCCCCGGATTTTCTTTTCATACTCGAATTAAACCAGCCGGTCTCCAACGCCAAGCATCTGTTTCACACCGCGATATGCCACAGAGCTACTTCGCTGCTAGAGCTGGCAGAACATTTTAGACCAGAGCTACCAAACATATCCGGATACGCTAGTAATGGGATATTCAATCTACACATTACACTAGACTCAGAAGATGGGGGAGATAGAATGTCTCTCACNCCCGGAGAAGCACCTGATTCGCATGATACTATCAATGCATCTTCAGAGACGGAGAAGTTAGCGGCTATTTCTCAATTCACAAAATTGTTGAGATCTAGGAAGCTAGAGAAAGCGAAAGAAGAAAGGTTCAGGATCGATACAGAAGCCCGCGAGCGGCGTTTGCAATTTATCAAAGATCAGCGACAGACGATCGATGACGAAATAAAAAAGCTTAATGCCAGAAGAGCGATGCTAGTTAAGGAAGAACAAGACAAGACTCGCGAGATAAACGACTTAGCAGAGGAGCACATACAAGCCAGAAAGAGCCAAGACGATTTGTTCAAAGAGCTAGAAGTTGCACATCAACAGCTGAGGAGTGTCCAGCCGATCGAGTATTCCGAAGTGGACTTGGATGACTTTGACGTGGACGAAAATGATTCCGAAGTGCAGAGAAAGGATAATGATGTGGGCAGAATGTTGTTTCGGGAAACCATCAAGAATGGAGATATTGAAGCGATGAAGATTCTTCTTGCAGGGTCTGCTGATGAGGACGCTGTAAGCAACTATGGGTGGCTAATGCTGATTTCGGCGTCCATCAGGGGAGATGCCGACACGGTCAGGAGGCTCCTTGCTACCAACAAAGTCGATCCTGACTCCAAAGATAAGAGAGCTGGTCGGACGGCGCTCAGTTGGGCAAGTGAGAATGGTCACGCAGACGTCGTGAAGCTGCTTCTCAATACGAACAAGGTCAATGTCAACTCGGTGAGCGGTGATAGAAGCACGCCGTTACATTATGCTTCATTAAAACAGCATGAAGACATTGTCAACCTGCTTCTTGATACGAAGGGTATAGACGTTAACTTACAAGACGTCAATGGGTTTTCGCCGTTGCATTTATCCGCAAGAGGGGGCTATGAAGCTATCGTACAACTACTTCTCAGAAAGTTTGAGGTGGATATAAACCTACGAGGCCGTCGCGGATTGACTCCGCTACATTATGCAGCAGTGTGCGGGTATGAAGCTGTTGTAAAGCTGCTTCTCGAACGACGCGATATGAATGTCAATGCCAAAGATGACGACAGAACCACTGCGCTCCATATGGCCACAAATCAGGGATATGATGCAGTAGTAGAGATACTTCTCCAAAGAGCTGAGATTGACGTCAATGCGAGAGACGACACTAACGACACTCCACTACATTTGGCTGCATTCAAAGGACACGAAGCTATTGCACACCTCATCCTCAGAAAAAATGATGCTGATATTAGTGCAATAAACAACAATGGAAGAACACCGTTGCACTTAGCTATCAACAAGCATCGAACTCCCATTGTGAAGCTGCTCATCGACGCGAACCCTATGAGCCTCTATTCACAGGACGGTGCATCGAACACGCTGTTACATTTGGCCTCGGATAAGGGGTTTGTCGACATTACAAAGATTCTTCTCAACACAAACAGGATGGATGTTAACGCGAGAAATAGTGATGGAGCCACGCCGTTGCATTTGGCTTCAGGGAGAGGCCATACGTCTGTTGTGAAGCTGCTTGTTCGCAAGGACGACATAGATCTTAACCCACGGGACGTGACTGGCAAGACGCCATTGCAATGTGCATCTGATTTAGATTGGAGAGATACAAGGCAACTGCTGCTTAATCGAGGGGCATTGAATGTTTATCAACGGACGCTTCAGAGTCATGGCAACAGTATCGAAGGTGTGGCCTTTTCACACGATTCAGCGCTTATAGCGTCAGGGTCATTAGACTTTACTGTCAAAATCTGGGATAGGATCACAGGAAGATGCCAAAGGACACTCGAGGGTCATAGNGGGCATTGTCAACGCAGTGGCGTTCTCAAACGATTCAACGCTTATAGCATCGGGATCAGANNNTTCTCGTATCAGGATCTGGGATACCGCAACCGGACAATGNNNAAAATATTACGTGGGCCTAGATCGGACATCACCGTCGAGGCAGTGGCATTCTCACATGACTCAAAGGTCATAATATCAGGGTCAAGTGATAATACTCTCATGATGTGGGATGCAACGACAGGCAGGGCCCTGAAATCGCTTACAGGTCATAATGCCACCATCTACGCCGTAGCCTTCTCACACAACTCCGACTTAATGATATCAGGATCGGATGATGGTATCGTTATACTTTGGGATGGTGTTGAACACACCCCCAAAGTCTTAAAGGCTCATACTAAACGCATTAATTCAATCGCCTTCTCGGAGAACTCAATGCATATCTACACAGCGTCGTCAGATCGTATGATTAGAATCTGGAACACCACAAGTGGCCAATGCCAACAAACATTATACGGCCATAGGGGTCCTGTTTCCTCGGTGGCTATTTCACCCGCTTCGCCCACTTCATCTACCTTTATAGCATCAGGGTCGCTTGACGAAACAGTCAAGATTTGGGAGGCCGATACAGGGACATGCAAACAGACGCTTGCAAGCAAAGGTGCTGCGGTTCGTACACTTGCCTTTTCTCACGACGCGAATTTCGTGGTATGTGGCTTAAGTGACGGCACTATCAAGATTTGGGACATGTCGTTGGCGTTTTACGCTTCTGGTATGAATCTACGGCGTGATGAAGAGCAGAGCGAGAAGAGGCATTTAGATATGGGGGTTCAAGGTAGTAATCAGATTCAAGAATCAAGAATCCTACTTCGACATAGCNNNCACGAGGTACTAGATCGGACGCCCATGGGGGTCCTTATGGACGGCGACAGTGGCTTAGAGGATGACCAAGGTCCAATGGCCTTCGGAAACGACATGTCTCCCCGTTACAATAACAGCTTTCCCAGGAACGATACGAACAATACGACTTCTAGGAACATTTTCCCTATGAACATGTCTCCCAACAACGACATGGCTCCTAGAAACGTGCCTCAGAGGAACATGTCTCCTATGAACAACATGGATCCCATAAACGAGTTGTTGCCTATGAATGGCATGGTTCCTGGAAATGAAATGTTTCCTGACATCCAGTACACTGCAAAGGGCATGCCTCTTGGAAATGAAATGTTTCCTGACATCCAGTACACTACAAATGGCATGCCTCATATGGACGTGGCGTACATGAACAATATGAACCCTAGGAGTATGACCCCCATGGATGGTGTGCCTCTCATGAACGATATTTCTACCATGGACCAGAGAACCCAGAACAGTTGGAAACAGAGCAAGATGGCACGGAGGGCCCGGCGTAGCCCCAGCCCAGGAATGCAAAATTGGCAATAATGACAGATGAAGACTGAGTATACAGTATTGAGGAGAAGTGTGAGAATTTTATTCCGCTTAAATAAGATATCGGGGTGGCTAGCCAGCTCTTAGTTACGCAACTATTATGATGTCGGGGTTCATGGTGAGATATATACGAACTATCTACTACTGGTACTAACCAAGCCTGATAAAAAATCATATTGCCTAGAAGACTATTGCGATAGATCATCACGAGTTCTTAATGATAAGCTCCCGATATCTACCCAGCTTGGGCTTTTAGGTCTTCAATGCCTTTGAGGACCGCTTTCTGTTTCCCATCGTAACTGACTTTTCTCATCCACTCCTCCAAGCTCTTAATTCGCCCAGGGTAGATTCTGTCCAAACGTGCCATGTCTCTAGTCGCACCTTTGCCCTCACTCCAGTATCGCCACCATGCAGTGAAATTCTCCCTCCAAGTCATCACAGACTTGTCACGAACCGCACTTGGACCCGCAGCCCAGTTGGCGGGCGCGTTGGGGTAAGGTTCGGCCATTTCTAAATATTCTTCGAGAGGCAGACGCTTGTGAATGGCCTTCTTGCCAGTGACTCTAGTAAAAGTCTCTGCAATATCTACCATACTGACTTGGTCGGTGGCGACTTCGAGGTCAAGACCAGCGGATTCCTGTGGGTTGTCAAAGATCCAGAGGTTATAGAACCCAACATCCTCAAGTGCGATGAGGGGAATTTTTCCGTCGCCTAGTAACGGATTAGAAGACAGAATCTTGAAACAAAAGAGATGTTCATCAGTNNNCATACTCGCAGGAGTAGCCCAGACAAATGATCCGTCATCTTGCTCCTTTGGCACGTACATGCCGTCCCAGAGCATATCCATGTATGGACCAGTAGTGAAGAGCGTCGTCTTCATGGTTTCTTGGCCGTGACTCAAAATTAAGTCGCCGATACGGCCTTTCGCATCATTGTGCCCCCAATGATATTTTTCATCCCAACCTGCTTTTTTAACTGCGTAGTCTGAATTTGCCCAGATATAATGCTTGAGACCCTCGTGTCTTGCAATTTCATAAGCTCTAATGCCGTAAAAAACTTCATTTTTCTCGCCAAGTGTGAATCCATCCAGGTTAACCCATGCACCATACGCACCATTGAAGGCGCCATGGAGATCGTCCTGGTCGTCCTGGTTACCTTCAAAGAGTGTAACATTTGGCAAAGCGGCTAGCTGTAGGGCTCGAGTCGACTGGCGGTTTCGAGTGAGGACTCTCACGCTGTAACGATTACTTTCAGAGAGCGCTGTTGCAGTTCGATTGTTAGCATGGAGTGAAAANNNAAAGAGAGTTTTACTGACCTTTACAACTGGGATGCCCTGGGCACCCGTTCCGCCAATGACCAAGATCAGCTTCAAGTCGGCCATTGTAGCAGCTGGAATGGAGGTTGTATTCTGGATAAAAGTGTTTTTCGCGATAGTTCTGTTCAAGCTAGCAGCGACTTGTGTCGACGGCAGCTGAATTGATGCAATTAAATGTTTCAACAAGCTGAATATATACTATAACAACTTTTAAACAAAGAATTACTTGTGTTACAAAGCATTGCTGCATTTACAATCTCCGATCATTGAAATCATGATTAGTGATCTTGCTTCAAGTTACAAGCAGCATACTATGGAGTGATTATTAATTCGCCATCTCTGCGACTCGCGATTACTGATCACATCACCGCCAATATTCAATTATTCAGGCATATCTTTTCTGAATGACTAAAATTGGCGATCGTTATGTTTTTATAGAAGCTAATGTACATGTCCATGATTGGTTGTTAATAAAGCTCACAATTCCGAACTGGGGACACGGGGGAAAGAATCTCCATCATTCGGTGCACTTAGGCAATTGACGTTACTGAGAGTCCTCGATTGAGTAACATGAACTCATTGATGACCACAATAACCTTGTTCATTGCGGATACTCTCGATAATCTTCCCAAATTCGTTATCCAATGCATTTCCAATCGTCTTCCTCCCGGGTAGCTACATCTTCAACAATGCAATTCCAGTACCATCTTACTTCTTCATACCAGGAGGGTCAATATTGATAGGTCTATCACATTCCTTTCGCTTTATATCAGTGTCATGATGATATATGTCTTGTATGGAAAGTCGACTTCTCAAAGAGACTTTTTATAGTGCTTTCCTCTCTTCTAGCAATCGTAATTCTGTAAAACTCCCAACGTATGGAATGGAATACCAGAATCCCAGTGAAGTATTAAAGTATATTATGAATGATCCTAAAAATATGATGGCACCTTGTCTGGAAAGTTAATTAAGTTCGTTTACTTGATATCATTTATTAAATAGTTCCCGAAACCTCTACGGGACTCAAATTTGCTAATCCATGACATAAGACGAGCTGTCGCTACGACCTCATCCCAAGAGTTCAACTTTGACTGCTTCTTTATTCTCGTCATCATCATGCGAATCTCAGGAAGAAGGCTCGTGCTAGGATGTGCAATCGTACAGAGTAGCAGAAGCCACAATTGCAGGGTAAAGAGAGTTGAGGACATGTTTGAAGGGATATTGGGCGTATCCCAATATAACACAGCAACAGCCTTCGCAACGTATGGTGTCGATGGCGCGGGACATCCTCGAGACTGTTGCTTAAGTATAATTATGAAAAGGGCGATTCCAAGGCGGATAGGCGTAGAGATGGGCAAGTGTAACTTTTCGCAGTCTTGTTCTAATGTGGAAAGCAGGCGATGAGCTACCGGATGGACCAGGCAGCCCAAGAAGACTGCATCATGCCACGCAGCGTCGCCTCTTGTAAACAGTTTCGATTCGATGGTTTTCGCAATCCACGAGGCTTCTTTCAATGCGTCGAAGAGTTCGTTTTGTTCAATATCCAACTGACATTCAGTTTCTTTGATTAAGCTCAAGAGATCCCAAATTGCAGATGTCCCGAGTCGGGGAGGAGTGGGGAGGAGAGTCGCTGGTAGAGGAAACCGAGGGATTCGCTCAAAAGTTATAGCTGCCGTGATATCGATCCGTTCTGAATAGGCGCCCATATTTCTCCAAAGGTTCTGCAAAGCATACCAGAAGATCATTAGTTGAATGTCACTTGTGTCTGAGAAACTAGTGTATCCGCCTCTTGAATTTATCATCATATACAATCCATCAAGATGACAGCGTGCCCGAGTCAAATATTCCAATGTAAACTGACCAAGATTTAGCTTAAAAGGACCTAAACAATGTAATAGGATACTCACACTGTAGCAGATAGAGTCAATAACTGCCTCCTATCATAGCAGTCTTGAATACAAGCACAATGGTGATCCAGATTCATTTACAAACTATTCTCTTTTGTTTTAACGGTAGTGTCTTTTTCTGCTATATCTAATTCGGCGAGTGTGGAACAATGTCTTCGCAGTTTAACATGTAAACTTAGGGATTTATAACAACGATTTCCCCTTCTGCGCAGCTTTTCGCTGTTTCTAGCGCCTTAGCATAGTCTTCAAGAGGATAAGACGCCAAAACTCCAAGACCACCCTCTGCATTAAGCTTCAAAATACCCGATTCGGCCAGCTTTAGAAGCCCTCTGACATCTTCGTCCTCGTACATGAGTGAACCCCGCAAAGTAATGTTGTTAAACATCAAAAATAAGTATGGTACCGGCAGCGTGGTATCTCCTCGGCCGCCAATGAGACACACACGGCCTCCTTTTCGGACAGAGAGGATGCAAGAGGCAAGGTAGGAGGTTCCAGTAGCGGCCGCCGGGCCGATATCAACAAAGGCGTCGATGGGACCTAAAGCTTGGATAGCGCTCGGATCCTCCTGTTCGCCTTTCAGCTGAACAGTTTGAATTCCTGGGAATCGAGCTTTGAGTGCATCTAAGCTCTCTGTATTGCGACCACCAGCAATGACGTTAAGACCAATGGCTCTCGCGACGGCAATAGCGCCATTGCTAAAAATACCGGTCGCCGGGCATATCGGAACTGTCTCTCCCGCTTTAACGTCAATCCTCCTGAGACCTGCGTACAACACAGATAGATAACCCAGATGCAACAGGTCTCGAGTCTGTAGCCCCAACTTGCCAATGAGCTTGTCCTCGTTTAGGGCCCAGGTATTCTCTAATGGCGCTCGGACATATTCGGCCCAGCTTCCGTCACGCCAGTTATTCTTGACAAACTGTTTCGTTTTCGGATCGAAGCCATCGAAGCCGCCCCATACCACAGCTACATTAGGATCATCGCGGGCTCGTAAATTGGGTTCAATAAGCACAAGCTGGCCTACACTGAATGCGGTGGTATCTGGCCCAGTGGCTGCAACGCGTCCAACAGCGGCACCACCAAAAACCACAGGATAAGGCAATGTCATGCCAGCGGCGGCATTGGCTCCATCGAAGAAGGCGGGCGTAGTTTTGTATAAAAGCACGTCGATCACGCGGATGACGATGCTGCCGGGTCCTGGTTGCGGAACAGGAATAGTTTCAATGGCGCCGTCACCGGGGCCTTTGACAACGAGCGCCCGCATAGTTGTAGGTAGGTCCGCCATTGTGCCCTAGCCTCTGTATTATGGCTCTCCCTCCGCGGATAAAGAGAAATAGAGTTGATTGAATGGCCTGTTAAAACAACTCATGAGTCAATGTTGAGATTTTCATTGTGTATATATACTCAATCTATCTTGTGAGTTGTGTTGTTGCTCAATAATACAACGATTCATCATCGGGATTTAGTAATGTAGGTAAAGAAGTCTTTACCCAAGATGGAAATCGCAAGTCTTGGCAAAATACCCTCATGGGCTACTTACTAATAAGAGTTTCCGTCCGGCTCAACTTGACCCATAATATAGACTATTTAGCAACTCATTTGCATATGTCAGACCAGGTCAGACCAAGCCGTACAGATGCGATTTGAGAGCAGCAAACCCAATTTGAACTTAGCTCTCTCCTACGAGTTGTGCCGTGAAACAGCCCCTCCTGGAATTAGACGCTGACAAATGTTGCCGGTGGACCGTATTAAATGTTGCAGGGCTGCCCACCGAGATTCCTTCAACAATGCCAAGACTCATTGTTTCCAGATTGGGAGCAGTTGTTCAGATCCGATAATGTCTCCCTCAAACATGAAGCCGATTGCCACAACACCATTTATAATTGTACCTTATCCTGAGAGGGAAGGGCTATCTTCAGAACAGCGGACTGTAGTTCATTCTTACGCTGCCCGAACAGCCCATGCCAGAGTGAGGATTGCTAGAGTCAAAGCATACCAATTACTCAAAGCTACTGAGTTCCAGCAAGAACAACCACGATATCCCCAAGAAGACGAACGAAGCGTAAAGAAAACTCCACCAAGAGCGGATGTGGGGCTAGACTCAGAGATGCCGGCTGTATTGATGTCGAACAGTGATCCAGGCGGTCTAGGTTCAGGGAGAGGAGATCCTTTTGTGAGCTTTGTAAGGCCCTTGACGACTATGGATCAGTTTTTGCTGGATCAATGTGAGTGGAGTTGGGCCAAATCACTCACTATGAGCGGCAAACCAACAGATTAACAATGCTTGGCAGATGTGACAACCGTCTCCCCATATCTACTAGAGCACTGTGCCAAGTTTAAATATCCTGGATCTTCATTTGTGGATAGCATGATCGAAGAATGGATACGACTCAGCCTCAGCGATGTAGGGTTCCTAAGTGGTATCTTGCTCATTGCGTCTCGGTACCTCTCCATTTTCCACCAGCCATATCACCCACAGCAGAATCAGATGTATACCGAGCAAGCTACTCGGTACAAACTAGTCTGTTTCCAGACTCTGAACGAGGCCATATCTTTCAACACGGGACAAGCTCCATTTACCGACTCAATTATAGCCGAGACGATGGTATTGGCATTGGATGATGTGAGAATCTGGCTCCAAATGTTTCTATGCTTGTAAAGTTCTAGAGCTAACTGTACCACTTTAATCTCAGATATCACTGGGTGACTTGGAGACGTCTAGGCGACACATGCAGGGGGCTATCAAGATGGTAGAGCTCAATGGCGGTCCGCAGACTTTGGGCTTGAATGGGTTTCTCGAGATGGTGTTGAACAAATTTACTAACCAAGTAGGTCTGCCGAATCGCTTTTTGGCACTTGCGAATGCAAATATCGCATCCAATAATTGACTTGGGGACTGGGCATCTTTGTTTTTTGGGGTGGAGCAGAAAAAGAAAACTTGTTAGCCTCGGTTGAAGTCAACATTAAGAATATTGTATGCTGAATTTCGCGCAGCTCTCAGATCACTCATCCTGTTTCACACACCGCCAATAGTACATCCGATTATGTCTTCCAATCTAGTCAAAAGCCAATAAATCTCAATATGGAGGCATGTATTGCTTAGTCTCTCCAAGTCTGAAGCCTCCCGGGCAGTACAATTAGAAAACTACCCGCAAATTCTGTAGGATCCTATGGCAGCTGATGCCTCGCGCAAACACTCAAGATCAACCGGCCCAAATGAACAAGTCTTGCCGACTATCTCCCAATTGATTTTGCCCTTTTTGCAAGACGCCTTTTGCTTTATAATCCAGATTCGTTTTTGGAAGCCGTAATGAGCGCTCAAGAGGACCTTGGGGATCGAAACCAAGTACTCTCCGTTGCTTGGGCAGAGAATCAGCTGACATCCAACCAAACCATCCGTCATCTGTAGCAAGGCTGGGGCCCATTGTTCATCTGGTGTTTCTGGGAGCCACGCGCCTACTACGCCATCTAGGAGGTACAATATCACGACCAGATCTTGTACATCCCCAGATGCAAGGCTGTCAACGCTCTTGCAATCAAGACTCCAAAGTCGCTCGATGCTCAACCCGTAATCCTCCTCCTCGTATAATTCTTCATCTTTCTGCTTCCAACTGTGGATGACCCATTGCATCCCGCACTGGTGCATACAAGCAAGAAGCTCTGTATAAAAACATCTTCGAGCAGAGGCGTCATTATGTGTACTCGGCCGGACTTCTTCCAAGAACGCGGATCCCTTGAATTCGAACTCATCGGCCAAGTCTATGCACTTTTGGATAATGCTCTCAGCCCAGGTCTGATGGGCGGAGGTCACCCGCTTGAGGGTTTGCGATGAGCCAATTTCGATCAAGTCCAGCTGGATACCTTCGTCGTCGAAGTCGGGGATTTCGGGGAGGCGTAGATGCCTAGATCTTGTAAAATAAGACTCAATGATGTCGCCTCGGCCGGGCCAGCGCATCCAGGTGGTCTGCTGCAGTCTCTTGCCACATAGAGAAAGTGCGGTGGGATCCCCGGAAGAAAGGGCAACATGGTAGAAGATATAACAGCACTGGTCCCTGTTCATCGAAAGCAGCCCCTTGAAGAACAAGCCACATTGAAGAACGTTTAGAGAGATGCACAACTTGTCTGTAACAACACTAGCGTCATAGTCAAATATCCGATTAAAGACGCGCATATAACTTGGGATGAAGCGGTTATCAGTGCCGGGAGTAGTCGTCAACCAATGGATATTAAATCTTTGGGTTGCAAAGACGTAGAATCTCGACAGCGGTAACGCGTAAGTACTTTCTGATACTGCGAATTCGTCAACATCAATGAAGTTAGTAATCCCTTTTGCCAAGATTGCAAGGTCATAGAGAAACTCCGAAGTCATCTTAACGACGACAGGAGCTCCATCTTGCATAGTGCTTGATCTGATAAGAAACAACTGGTTGTTGCTCATGAGGAGCTCATGTCCGCACCATGCACGAGTAAACCATCTTGCAGAGAAGATCTTCCACAGCGCAGTCGTGAGTTGTCGGGCTACAACCAAGTTGTCCCTGTAGAAAAAATAGTCTCCTCGGTTAAATGTTTCCTCAAGAATTTTTAGCGCTGCTGTATCAACCGCGTCAAGAAGAATATCCTCCAGTACTACGCCCACGAGTCTGGCATGTCGGTAGATGACGTCCATGGAGCCAATGGCCAGTACCTTCTCGTGTGGGTCGGATTGGTTGATGCAGAGCTGGTCGATCCATAACCCTTCATCCTGCGAGACTCGCTCGTCCATCAGAGCTTCATAAAGAATAGGCGAGATGGGAATCTGAGAGGATGAATTTCCAACGTCTTCTTTCGATGCCCACTCTTGGTTATGCCAGCAATAACTTAGTGCAATGAATGAATTCGTGGCACTTTCCAAGTCGGCTGGGGCGGTAACTCGTTTGATGAGACGAAATGGCGTTTGGGCTACGGCCGTTGCCTTGCGTCCGAAAAGGGACGAAATTGCCTCATTCTGGATGCCTTTGATGATGCCATCCGCCTTGTCGACTACAGGCTCGGAAATCGTTGTTGAATCCCCAAGCAATTGTTCCTTTATAGTCGTTGGTAGTGTGATGACAGTATCCTCCCCAGTAGTGTGCGTCTTGGTTTGAACAGGACTGAACCTGCACGAGCTAGTCTGGCCCTTATAAATGGCGTGAATTTTGTGGTTGCTGGGCATTTCATCGAGAGAAACGAANCTCCTACTCGTCAGTGGCTTCAGATGGGGNNNGTCCGAGAAACTGGATAGNNNGAATGTTAAGGATCTGTGGCCTAGTTGATCCTCGTAAGTCTCGAGACGACTCCGTGGAACGTCTGCGATGCATACTCGGGAGGGGTATTTCCTTGGGATTCGCAAGACGAGGCTATGGATGATTGAAGATCACGTGATTCAAGCATCGTGTCGTCAACAAGCAGAGAGAGAATATATAAAGTTGAAACATCGAGATTAGAGTATAGTAGTAATGCTTTATATAAGTAATACGTAGGGTGCGGGATATATCTAGCTTGAGTCGCAGGAAGTAGAAACTCTAAGCAATGGCGATCCTCTCTTTAGCTTCTCTGTGAGAAATGCTATGTAACTTGATATAGTATGAACAGTCATCCAAAACTTGGGGAAATGGATCGTTAAAACTTGCTACCTATATGTAGGTTGGGTAGCTGGTTTAACAATCCCTTGCTGCTTGCATGTTTTGATATATTGACGCAGCACCATTTCCTTACTATAAAACCACAGTGCAGTCCTTAATGCTGTAGACATAAAAGGTACACCTCTGTTGGTGGCCACATACTTGGATGCGTTGGTGATAAACGCAGGGGCCGACGTAAACGTGGCAGCAGGAGCTGAATGTCAATTGATGATACCTTTAGACGCCGCCGGAGCCCGCATCGCCTCTCATAACAAAGCCGGCGACGGGGCCAATGAGAATCAGGAAATTGACAGTCAACAAGACGGTAACAATAGAGCCGACTTGCAGAAAATGCTCAACGAAGCGCGAAGCGAGAATAGCGAGCAAAGCCGCTATTCCGGCGACCCACAGGTGTACAGGATCCCGTACAGATTACATGTATGTAAGCACTCGTTTGTGTGGAGCTATGGAGAAAAAGAAAATTTACTTGCTCTATATAAGAAGTTCATCTCTATAGTGCAACTATAAAAGCTTGCCTATGATACTCATATAATAATCCTACCTTCTCTAAACTCTTCAGAATACCTGATAACATTAAATCCATAGTCATCTGCAATATGGCAAACAACCTTGCCTAGCCATTGCGCCTCCAGGGACTCAGAGCTAATGCTGCGTTGCGCAACTTGAAGAGGAAACATGACGTGGAGGGCACCGCTTTTCCCAGGATGGCTCAGAAACTGGGAGTAAACCAATTTGCAAATCTCTCCAACGACCTCTTCTGTTGACCCATTCCCGGGAGCTAAGAAAATTGATGGCTGGGGCCAACTAGAGTTAACCTCATCAAATGGAGATGTCAGACCGACGTAGTCTGGAAGCTGCTTCCAGAGCTGTTGCAGAAGAATTAAGAGAGCATTATACATGCAAAGTTCCGTAGCTCGAACAGGTTCGGAGAAGAAGATTGCTGTGGGGAAGGGGTACGAGTCCAGATAAGCGACCCCCAATTGCTTTAAAATGTCCCATCCGACATTAAAATAGGTATTTGAGTGATCCTCTTCCCATTTTATCCTCCAACTAATAAGTCTTTTGACGAGTGCCATGATTTGGAAGCCAAGGATTATGTGGGATACTGAAAGTTCTTCTGCTGCACTTGTGCTAGCTTTTAATGCTTTCATATCTTCCACTACACCAGGCAAGTGGCAGAATATGTCAAGAAGGCAATCCATTGTTGTCTTGGAGGTTGGGTCATTTGCCCATGGCAACACTTTCCAAGCATCTTCTTCAAGAAAACAACGTTGGTTCCGAACGAGATATGCAAGAATCTGTGCTTTATCAGTTAAGATGCAGATGGTGGGTGGCAATGCGGTATCTACTGACAATAGAAGAGCGCGTAGTGAGGAATAAGTCTTTATCGTTGCCATTTTGATGGTTCTGAGCCCCTCGAAACTTGATCTGCGATGGAACAATTCCCAGTCAGATTTGCAGAGCCAAAGTGTCCATGTAATGCCTTACAAGGTGTCCAATTCCCAGAAAATGGCTTAGCCATCCGTTCATATCACTGAAGGAGATCATCTCATATAGTGCTAGCAATATGGTAGTCACTAAAGTATCAGTATGCCGGACTCGCTCCGAGTCGATCAATTCTTTCTGAAGCTCACGGAGAACGTGGGTATACAACTTGGCGCCCCGTTCGACTGCAGATAATTGGCAGTGTGTTTTTCCAAAATACACAGCAGCACAAGCTCGAATGGCAAGGTCCGGGATGCGGTTGTGATTGGTCGCCCGAATCGAGGCAATTAACCAGGGAGACACACTGGATTTGCTCGCCGAAATCTCGACTTGAGAGGCTGTGAAGAGACTGCTTATAAGGTAGTTCAGAAACAAGCCGTCCTCATCCACGTTGGGATTACTGGGGACTGGGGGTGTCGAAGCCTTTGTCATGACATTATTGGGTTTCTTGTCATCCTCCCGAATCTCGGCAAAGGAGAGGCCGTCTATGAAGACAGGGAAAGCATTGAGGCCTTCACATGATAAGTTTAGACGGACGCAGCGGCGACAACTGGGCTGCGTCTCATCTAGATTTGTTAGCATAAGTTGCCATGCAGGCCGAGATCAGGCTACTCAAGTTCTCGAGATTACACTCCTTACCACATTTCACTCGGACCCGACGACAAGTCTTGCAGCCGCGACTTCTACCGCCGACGCCAACCATGCTTCATATCGCAGTGCCTCCGTGGCCTAAAGCTGCCTGTCTTTCGAAGGATTGTATACTGTAGTAACATAAATGCTTCCAGAACTGGAAAAAAGATTGAGGAAAATTGAGAATTTGATATGATTGCGAGCCGCGGCAGCAGTGATGCGCCTCTTACTAAACCCACGTCGCGGAATGAGCCAAATTGGGTTAAGGGCTGCTGCGATGAGCATGACATTGGATGCCTCTTACATGTATTCGGATAGCCATACGAGATGCTAACCAGATTTGTACCTTTGGTTCAGTTACCAGCCATTACAGATCAATAACAGGCACCTTTCTATACTAATAATCAATATGTATATATCTTGTAGACTAAGAGGGTGGCTATGCAGCCGCCAATGCAATCCACGTGGCTGGCTGCTGCTAAGCTACAGTCGCGAAATGAACCGCTTTGCGTTCGGCGTGAATTAGTGAAAACGTGCAGATGACTCGTGCAATTATCTCACTGTTTTCTTTAAGTAATTGACTTCAGCTTTGCTTTGCATAGCAACTTTATTTCTTTCAAGTATATGTTGTAAGTTGAATAGTATAAGAAGGAAAAATAATGTATAGAATGGAGAAGGAACAATGATACAGATGACGCCATGATGCAGGTGTAGAATAAGATTGGAATAAACAAAAGAAATGACCTCTTGCCAGCTATGCGTTTCTATATCATCGATTAGGGGGATTCAATTCCTTCGTATTCAGGTGCAGTATCTTTGGCCTTGCTGAGAGAGTTGATGATTCCACAGATTGTGTAAAGAAGGACAACACCAAATTCTGGCACGAGGCCTAGCGCCAAGTATATGCGCCAGTCACCAGTGACAGGGTTAAACTTTGCGGTATGTCCGGTAGAAGAGCTAGTATCGAGATTTATTGCATTTAGCCCCGAGTAAACCACTCGTATGCATAACAAAGGCATCGCCAGAGTTACTGATACAATAAGNNNTTGGCTCGAGTCAGCTAACATTTCTTGAAATAATCCGATGGTGTAATTTATACGTACTCTTTTCGCAGAATGCTGAACCTGATAAATGTTTGCCATGTACATAAAGCATGCGAAGGCCATGAGTACCCAAGTAAGTGCAAACACGCCAGATGCGGCCTGAAGTTCCCGCGCGCCGTCATCCAGACTATTTTGCCCCGTTTTTGTTCGACTGATACCGCCAGAAACGCTGAGGATGAGGCCGAAGATGATAAGCAAATGAAGCGGTTTCAATGCGGTTGCAATGTGACGTGTGAACGATCGAGACTTATTCAATCTAGTCATGTTTAGATTTGTCCCAGGCTTTATGAGATAGACTTGTCCATACCCGACATTCAAGAAACTTAATGAGGCGTTGAGGAGAGGCGAGTGNNCGACCGTGTTCAAAATAGCCGCCGTCGTTGTTAGATTCTGGTCTTTGCCATTTTCAATCTCCATTGTCATGATGGATCCCGCTATCTTAACTACAAGAGTGTTTCTAGTAGGTAAAAGTTTCCACAATAAGAACATGCAATAGAAAGAAAACGTACTGATGGTAAATATAGTGAGATAGATCCATCCAGCGTCCCTTCTGAAGCCATGTCGAATGTTATTGTAAATGCAAAAGAGCCCGATGGGGATGTAGACAATCACTTCCACCAGTGCAAGTTTTCCGTGGCTATCGAGGGTCATATCTTGACAGGCAGACAAGATCCAAGCCGGCTAGGATATACGCTGAGTAGGGGACGTTGGAGCTAGACGTTGGATGTTGATGTTGGATGTTGGTGTTGGGTGTTGAAGGTGGAAAGTTCAAAGATTATAAGTACTCATTAGAAGCCACAATTAAATAGATGCATAGATACATGAGGGAAAACTAATGGAGGCAGGCAACGTTAGAGGCCAAGGTAATCCCATTAGCGCTGCTGTTAAATCAAATATATTTGTTAAATCTATTAATTAATTAATTAAATTATTATAATAGCTTTAATTAATTAATTAAATCTTTAACTTTAATTATTTAATAGATTTAATACTTTTTAAATATAAGGTAAATAACTAAAATAAAGTTCTTTTAGTTATTAATATATATAAAAAAATATTATAATTATTATAGCCTGATTTAGGATTAAGAGGTATATTAAAAATATACCCTAGAAGAATACTAAATCCAGATATTTAATTAAAGTTAAATTAATAAATAGATTATAAGCTACCTTAAATAGATTGCTTTTAAAAAAGTAATCTTATACTTAGGCTTATAATCCTAAAAGTAAGTTATTAAAAATAACTAAATATATAAAATCTAATTCTTTATACTTTTTAAATAACTTAAATAAATAGTTATTAATAAAGTATTAAAATTAAATATAAACTAAATCTTTATTATATTTTATTTACTTTATAATTATATTTACTTAAAGCTACTTTTTATTCTTTTTACTAATATAAACTAATTAACTTTAGTTTATTACCTTAGGAACTTACCTTATATTATTTAAGTATTAGGTTAAAATATTATATATTAATAACTTTTATTTAAAAAAATATTAAGTATTTTTAAATAATATAAACTATTATATTTAAAGTAAAACTAGCTTTTAAAACTTTAGTTATTAACCTTAGTATATTTACTATAAATAATAATAAAAATATTATTATATAAAACTTACTTAATATTTTAATATTTAATAATAAAAAACTTTTTATACTTATTTAAAATATATATTAACTTAACTAAGTTTTAGTTAATAAACTTAATAAAGAAAAACCTAAGATAATTAATATTAAAATTTTTATTAAATAGTAATTACCTTTTATATTTAAAGAAAAAGTTAAAAAACTTTATTTTTACTTAATTTAACTTAAAGTATACTTTAAAGATTTTAAAAATATTTTTAATATTATTAAAAAAAAGTTTACTTTACTACTTTATACCTTAAGGGAACTACTTTAAAGTAATTTAAACTTATTTTAAATAATTATTTTAAAAGTTTAGTTAAAAAAGTAAAAAAATAAATTTAATAAATCTTTAGTAATTATAATAAATATATTTTTAAATTAAAAAAAGTATTTAAAAATATTAGTAAAAATAAAATAATTAAAAATATTTTAATTAATATATATTAAAAAAGAAAATATTTAAATTATATTATAAAATTTTAAAATATTACTTTATATATTAAATAAAATTAGTTAGCTTTTATTAAATAATTTTATAATAAACTTAAGCTAAAGGTTAAGGTAAAAGTATATAATATTAATTAATTTACTTATACTTTAATTTTATTTATAAATATTTATATTTAAGTAAATAATTTACTATATAAACTTAAGAATAATACTACTTATTAATATTAATATAATAAGTATTAAGCTAATTAAAGTAAAAAATAAAATAAAGAAATTATTAAAAATAATAATAGTAAACTTAAAAAAATAAATTTAGATTTTTTATAATATAAGAAAGACTTTAAGTATTATAATTATAATAAAGTAGGCTATATAGTTTATAATTACTAAGTATTTAAGAAAAAATATAAAAATAAAATTTTAAAACTAAAAAAAGAACTTTACTTTTTAAAAAAGGAAGAATAATTTTTTAACTTATTATAATAAAAAAGTAATAGTTACTTTTAATATAAAGAAAAATTAAAGAAAATAAGTAAAATAAGAAAAAAATAACCTTATTTAAAATTACCTTTAATTTAGTTAAAAACCCTATAACTAATAATATAATTTAATAAAACTATAGGTTATTATATTTTAAAAAATAATTTAGTAATATTATTAACTTTATTAAAAGTAAATTTAAAAAAATTAATAAACTTATTAAATTTTAATATTAAGTTAATATTTATAACCTTAAGTAAAATATTAAATCCTTTATTTACTAAAAACTTTAAAATAAACTTATATAATAATAACTATATAATAATAAATAATAAATTATTATAAGCTTAAATATAAATAAAATATAAGAACTTTAAGGAAATTATTAATAAATACTTTAAAATTACCTTTAAATTAACTTTATAAATAATAATTATTATAAGATTTATTAAATAAGCTATATTATTTATTAATACTTATACTACCTAAAATAGAAAATAAAATATAATATATTTTTATAAAAAAATTTAGTAATTTTAATTATAAATTTATATTATAAAAAATATTATAATAAATAAAAAGTTACTTATAAATTTTAAGAACTATATATTATAATTTTTAAACTATATTTAATTATATTAAAAAAATATAAAAACTATAAATAAATTAAAAACTACTTAAGTTATTAATATATTATTTACTAAACTAAGAAAATTCTTTAATAATATAACTAAAATAAAAAAACTATAGTATATACTTTTAAATAGTATTAATAATATAATAAGCTAAATTACCTTAAGTATTAAAGGTATAAACTAAAGGCTTAGTATAATAATATTTTAAAAGAAAAATAAACTAAAGAATAATAATTAGTAAATTAATTATATAAAATTAAATTTAACTTTAGGACTTATATAAAGGTACTTAAAGAACTTCTTTAAAAATATTATAAATTTTAAAAGAACTTTTAATAACTTATAAAATAATAAAATAATTTATAATATTTATATTAAATAAATAAAATTATATTATAAAGTAGTAAAATAAATTAATTATAAAAATTTATATTATAAATTATATATATTATATAAAATTAAAGACTAATATTTAAAAAACTAAAATAGTTTTTAAATAAAAAGTATTATAAAATTAATAAAGAATTTATATTTTTTAAAAAGAAATATAAATATAATAATAATAAAAAATAAAAAGTTCTTAAAAAAAAATTACTTTTATAATAACTTAAAATAAAGAACTACTTAAAGTTTTAATAAACTTTAAAGTAAATAAAAATTATATATTAACTATAATTATAATATACCTATAGTTATTATAAATATAAAAAAAGAAATTATATTAACTTTTTTATAAAAAGGAAAATAATTTAAATATAATAATAAATAAGTAAAAAAATAAATTAATTACTTATATTTTAAAGTATTTAATTAAATTACTTTAGTAATATATAATATTATTAATACTTTAAAATATAATATTATTTTAAGTATATTATAATTATATTAATATAAACCTTTAATAATATAAAGTAAAAGTTTAGTTTATTAATAAAATAATAAATAAACTTTAAATTAAAAAAAATAAAAAAGTTAAAAACCTTAACTCCTTAAGCTTAAAGAAATCCCTATATAATAATAATAATAATAATTTAAAGCTATAAAAGCTTAATTTTTAAAAAGGTTTACTAAAGGAAAATAAAATTTATATAAACTTAATTAATTTTTAAAAATTATAAAAAAAAAATAAAAATTATATAAAAAAAAATCTATAGACTTAATAATTAATATTTTAAAGTAATATTAAAAGTTTAAGGCCTTATTTTAAAAAACCTTAATAAACTTTAATAAAAATATATAAATACTATTTTATATAAAATAGAATTATATAATAAAATTAAAAAAAGGAAATAACTAAAATATTTTTTATTATATAACCTTAATTAATTAAAACTTAATATTTTTAATAAATAAATATAAAAATAAAAAAATAAAAAATATATTAAAATCTTTAACTCCTTAATATACTACTTTATTATTTTTATTTTAAAAAAAATAGAAAATTATAATTAATTATTAATTATAAATAATTAAATAATATTATAATTAAAAATTAAACTCCCTTACTACTAATATTTAAAGTATATAATTAATTATAAAAAGCTATAATATACTTTTAACTAAATTTTACTAATATTTATAAATTAATATAAATAAAAAAAGGTATAAATAAATAATAACTTTTAATACTTTAGAAAAATTTTATAAATTCTTAATAATACTTTAAGGATTAATTAATATACTTATATTTTTTTAAAAAAGAATTAATTATATTCTTTAAAAATATTAAAATAAGTTTATTATTATTTATTTAAATAATATTTTAATATATTTTAAAATAAAAAAAAATATAAAAAATATATATATTTAATACTTTAAGTATTATAAAATAATTATTTTTTTATAAACTCTAAGAAATATTAATTTTATATTAAAGAAGTAGAATTTTAAAATATATTATTACCCTTAGATTTATATAAATAAACCTTAAGAAAGTTACTATTATTAATAAATAGCTAATATTAATATTAATTAAAGAAGTATAAAGTTTTTATAAATTAATTAATTATTACTAATACTTTATTTAAAACTTCTTAATCTTTACTTAACCTTTAATTAATATAATAAAGAAAAATTAAAAGTTTAAATAAATAAAAGAAGTAAAATAAGTATTTTAAGTAATTAAGTAAGCTATAACTTTAAAATTTATTTTAGTTATATATAATTTAAAAAGATTAATAAAAATTAAAACTAATATATTAAAATATATAATTAAAAAAGTATTAAATTAATAAAATAATAAAAAAAAGCCTTACTTTATTATATTTTATTTTATAAAAACTTAATAAAGCTAAACTTAATTATATAATTTATAATAAAGAATTTTTAAAAATTAAAAACTATTTAAAATAATAAAATTAATATTATAAAAAAAGTAAATTCTAAATTAAAATTTTTACTAATTATTAAAATATTATTTACTTTATATTTACTTAAAAATTATTTAAATAATAATTAAAATATTTTAAATTTTTAAGTAAGTTTAATTATAAATTAGTATATTATAAAAGATTAAAAAATAAAAAAGCTAATATACTTAGTAAAAAAATTAATTATTTTTAAAAAATCCTTAATTACTAAGGTATTATATTATATTAAAATATATAAGGTAATTATAAATAAAGATTTTTTAATATAATTTTTAAGGTATAAAAGTATAATAAACTTTTTAAAGAAATTAAAAAGTATATAAAAAATTAAAAACTATATTAATTTCTATTTTAAGTAATAATAAAAGATAAATACTTTATAAATAAAATTAAATATTAAGTACTTTTTAAATTACAAAAGAAAGTTATAAAATATATTTATAAATACCCTTTATTTAAATATTAAGGAATTATAACTATATATTAATAAATACTTATAATATATTAATTTAAAAAAATAAAAAAAATTACTACTAATACTATAGTAATTTATAATAAGTATTAATATATTAAATATAAAAGATATAAGCCTTATAAAAAACTATAACCTTTACTAATACTTAAATTACTATAGGAAATAATTACCTTTAATTATATTATAAACCTACTACTTTTTAAGGAATTTTTTCTAAGGCTATTTATAATAGTATTTTAGTAATAGTAGATAAATTTATAAAGTAAGTATACTTTTTACTTTATAAAAAATTATACTTAGTAAAAAATTATATATATATATATTTAAAAATAATAGTAGTTAATTATAATATACCCTAAGAAATTATCTTTAATAAAAAATAAACTTTTACTTTTAAGTTTTAGTAAAAACTTATAGTAAAACTTAAAGTAAATTATAAACTTAATAATATATACTACCCTAAAATAAATAATTAAATAAAATAAATAAATTAAATTATAAAATAATACTTATAATATTTTATTAACCTATAATAAAATAACTAAGTTAATAAACTACCTTTTGCTTAATTATATTATAATAATATAAAATCTAAATTAACTAAGTTAATACTATTTTACGCTTTATATAAATATACTCCTTTAGTATATAGGCT
This sequence comes from Trichoderma sp. BMH-0061, assembly GCA_030015385.1. Lineage (NCBI taxonomy): Eukaryota > Fungi > Ascomycota > Sordariomycetes > Hypocreales > Hypocreaceae > Trichoderma > Trichoderma sp. BMH-0061. The sequence goes on from JARWZN010000001.1 coordinate 297,238, forward strand.
ACCTTAAAAAAAATTTAACGCTAATAAAGTATAACTTTAAGTAAAATTAATAGTTAACTTATATAAAAAACTTAAAGTATAGTTAAAACTTATTTAAAAGTATATAAAATATTATATAAATAAAAATAAAATTAAGAAATTAACTTTTTAAAAAGGGGATATAGTTTACTTACTTTAATATATATAAGGCTATAAAATATTAAATATTAAGATAAATTAACTAAATAATAAGCTTAATTTTAGAAAAATTAGCTTATTTAAAATTCTAAAGAAAATTAATAATATTAATTATAAATTAAAAATACTAGAAAGTATATAACTAAAATACTTTATATTTTATATATTACTTTTAAAAAAAGTATAAATTAATAAAGTAATAAAAAAATTAATTTTAAATAAAATTATTATTATTAAAAATAAAGAAAAATAAGAAGTTAATAAAGTTTTAATAATATAAAGGAATTTAAAAGAAAATAATAAAATTAAATATTAAGTTAAATAAAAAATATAATTTAATTTATAATACTTAGGAACTTATTAAAAGCTTTAATATAATAAAATTAATATAAGATTTTTAAAAAAATTTAAGATTATATTTAAAACTTCTAATACTAACTACTTAGTAAATAAAATAACTTAAAAAAAAGAAATTACATTAGTTTTTTTATTAATATAAAAGGACTTAGATTTACAAACTCTAAACTAATACCTAAGGAAGTTTAATTAATATTATTAAGTACCTCTAAGTATTAAAAATTTTATACTACCTAGGCTTTAGAAATACTATTCTTTTTATTTAAATCCTATATTTTATAATATACTAACTTAATACTATACTTTTTAATTTTTTTTTTTATATAATAAATATAAAATAAATAACTTATAGCTACTACTACCTTACTTTAAAGATTAATAAATTAAGTATAAAAAGAGTTTAAGGCTTCTTTAGCCTCCTTTTTTCCTCCTTTAACTTTTTTTATTAATTTAATGCTTTTATTACTAAAAGAATAGTTAATAAATAAACTATTAATAAAGGATATATTACTTATAAAAATATAACTAATACCTTATTATAAGAATAATTATATTTAATATATTTATAATAATAAAATAAGTCTTTAATTATATAATAAGTAATTAATTTATGAAAATAATATAAATAAAGTATATTTACTTTAGATTTATTAATTAAAATAAATAATATAAGTAATAATTATTTATAAGCTTTATAAAAAACAGGTTTTAAGATTTTTATATTTATAATAATATAATTAAGGGAAAAAAACTAAATTAATAAACCTAAGGGATTAAGCTATATTTATAATATTACTATATATTTTAGCCTTAAAGATAAAACTAATAAAGAGGGGTATTATATTATAGCTTAATTTAAAATTAAAAGGTATATTAAAAATATACCTTAGAAAAATACTAAATCTAAATATTTAATTAAAGTTAAATTAATAAATAGATTATAAACTACCTTAGATAAATTACTTTTAAAAAAGTAATTTTATACTTAGGCTTATAATCCTAAAAGTAAATTACTAGGAATAATTAAATATATAAGATCTAATTCTTTATGCTTTTTAAATAACTTAGATAAATAGTTATTAATAAAGTATTAAAATTAAATATAAACTAAATTTTTATTATATTTTACTTACTTTATAATTATATTTACTTAAAGCTACTTCTTATTCTTTTTGCTAATATAAACTAATTAACCTTAGCTTATTACCTTAGGAACTTACCCTATACTATTTAAGTATTAGGTTAGGATATTATAATAATTTTAATTATAAAAGTAAAGTTTACTATTAGAAATATAAATAGCTAATATAAAAGTTAAACCTACCCCCTTAATAAAGCTGTTTTATAGTAATTAACTATTTAATAAATAAGCTAATAGTAATATATATTATTTTTATTAATATAATATAGTTAAAGAGTATTAGTAAGGTTAATAGTAAAAGTAATTAAAGGTTATAGTTAAGGAGGTATTATAAGTAAAATAATATATAAAATTTTTACTAGTTTTATAATTAATAATATATATTTTTTATTAGCTTTTTATTATAACTTTAAGGATTTTTAATACTACTATATTATATAACTTAGTTATATAACTTATAAAGATATTATAATTATTATTATTATTAAAATATAATTTTAAAGTTATTAATTTTATATAAAACTTATTAATTATTTTATAATATAGCTACTATTATATATTTAAAGATTTTATCTTAAAAAAGCTTAAAGGGCTATATTAGCTAAATTAAAAATAAGGGTATTTTTATATATAAAGTATTATTATTTAATAAGCTAAGTAAGGTTTTCTAAGTCTACTACTACTATAATAAGTAAGGTAAAATTATTAAGTTTTTTAAAGTAGTAGTAACTTTATTTATAATAAAGTACCTTTAATAATATTATTATATTTTTAAAAAATTTATTATATTAATATTAGGAAGCTTAAAATTTAATAATTTTTTTTTTTTACTTTTTACTAAAAAACTAAAGATTTTAATATTATAGGCTTTAGTAAAAGTTTTATAAAAGCTTATAGTTAGTTTTATTATTAAAAAAATATATTATTTATAATATTTAAAAATAATTATTTTTACTAATTTCTTAAGTAATTAAACTTTAATTTTTTAATTACTTATCCTTTAGTTAAATAAGCTTATAAAATAACTTTAATTAATTATATAAAATAAAAAAAGAAATAGTTAAAAAAAAACTTTATAATATAATAATAAAAATTTATTTAATTTTTAATTTATAGACTTTTTTAAATTAATATTTTATTATAGCTATAATTATATATTATATTTATAATTTTAAAAAGTAATAGTAGTAGCTTTTTTTTTTTAAAATAATAAAGCTTATATATTAGTAAAAATATAGCTTTAATATTATTTTTTATTATTTAAAAGTAAAATTTATAATATTAACTTAGTATAATTATTAATAATAATACCTTAAATAATAATATATATATTTAATATTTATTTTATTAAGTTAATTTATTAATCTTTTTCTTTAATATTATTAAATAGTATATAAAATACTATAAGTATATATTAAATTTTATTAATTATACTTTTTTATATAAGGAAAATAATAAAGTTTTTAAAAAAAGTTATAATAATTAAAAATAATTAACTATTTTAAAGATAATTTATAATATTAAAGAAAGAAGGGTATTATTAATAAGCTTTATAATATTATTAAATTTATTAAAAGCTTAACTTAATATAGTAATTATTTTAAGTAAACTACTATTACCTCAGGGCTTAAAATTAAAAACTTAAAGTTATTTTAAATAATAATATTTAGTAGAATTTAATATTTATAATAATTAATTATATTTTTAATAAGTAATTATATATTTAAGTTTTTTTAATTAAGAATTAAATAAAAAAGAATAATTACCTTTATTTTTTATAAAAAGATATTTTATTATTAAAAAATTAATACCTTTTTATTAAGATTTAAGAAATTTTTTAACTTTTATACTTATAAATAATATATTATTAAAGATTTAAAAAGAAAAATAATTATAGCTAGTTTTAAAAAGTTATTATTAACTTTAAGTATTTTTTTAATATTCTTAAGGGTTAAAAAGTATTTTTTATATTATTTTTTAATATTTAAATTTAATAATTATAGAGTTAATTATAATTTTTATTAATAAAGTAGCTAAAGTAAAGTTAAAGATTAATATAACTATAGCTTAATACTTTTCTAATATATATAAAAGTTAATTATCTTCTTTAAGCTTAATAATAATAGTTAATTAGTTTATAAAATAATTTTTAAACTTATTTATATATTTTAATTATAAATATATAGTAAAAGCTTAATAAGTATTATACTAAGCTTAAAAAATTATTTTTATTTATAATATTAATTATGTTATATTTTAGTTTTAGTTTTTATTAATTAAAGGAGTAATAAAATAATAAAAAATATTTTATATAATTTTATAAAGTAAAGTAAAATTTACTAAGCTTTTAAAAGTATTAGTATTAAAAAAATAATATATTTAAGTAAAATAAAGTATTAAAAGTTTAATATTAAGGCTAGGTTATAATATAGCTTTACTATAAAGTAAATAAATATTAATAATAGCTTTAAAATATAACTATAAAGCTATTAAATAATAACTTTAAGCTTAATTAATATTATTAATTTAACCTTTTATAGTAAGTTAATAATTTAATTTAATAATAGTTATTATAGTAATTATTATTTTTAATACTTAGTAAGTTAACCTTTAACCTTTTTATAATTTTAGTAATAGTTATAAATTATAAAAAAAAATTTAGCTTTACTAAGTTAATAATATTATTATAAAGGTATTTACTATATTTTAAAATATTAAAGTAATTTTAATACTTAAAAAATTAGCTATATAAGGGTATTATTTTATTTAGTAATTTACTTAGGCTATAATAATAATACCTTTATTATAAATTAATTTTTTTATTATATTAAATCTATTAAATATTTAATTAATTAATTAAATTAATTAAATAATACCTTTATTTTTTATTAATTAATTAAATCCAGGTACTGGATTTAATTTAATTGATTTAACGGCAGCGCTGGATCCTATATTGCACAATCCTCCCGATGTGGCTAGGCTTGAGGCGAAGCTTATCCTAATGAATACGTGTAAGCTGCTATAATTCAGGGGGATATCGAGGCTGAATCGCTGAATCCTCCTCTTTCGGCTAGTTTACCCTGAGGATATTCGTTTAGAATAGATAGTATGAGTGAATTGGTCTTTGGGACTGTGCTCAACTACAATTTCGGATACGTTGGTTGCCTAATAATTTGCCAACAACCCAGAAGCATAGTCTTCCTTACTAGGGCCAAGCTGTAGTGTTCCTTGATGACAAGTTTCTGGAAATTGATCCATGCGGCAGTTCACAAGCTGAACAGTGACCCTTTGAGGCTGATTTTGGATAAGAGTCTTGTAGAAGACTGAGCTCCATCGGTCAGCTCTCGAAAAGCGATGTTCACTCAAAATGTCTGTGAAAAGATGGAAAGCGCCCTCCCTTTGGCTCCTACTATGGGTACCTTTAACGGCTTCTAGTCTGGTGTTAAAGAATCGTCCCTGACAGAGCCCTCACTATGTGATAGGTCACGAAAACACGAAGAATAGCTGCAATTAACCTATAGCAGTCTGAGTTTTATAGAGCGATACGTATTCAATATCTATAGACAGTTTCCAGCAGCCTTAATTGCTGAAACCCTATATCTGCTGAGATATATAGCCAGCTACATCTTCCCCGGAGAAGCCTGTGCCTCTGACTGCAACTAGAAACGCGGCCAGTACCTTAGACCCGGACTGATCCAAGATGCGACAAGGATGCGAAACTTATAGCTCCATAAGTCAACTATAATACCGGAGTTCCTTCGATGCTATGTTACATGCTAAGCCATGTCTATAACAAGGCACTTGACTACGTTAATTTTCTTATGGTAGGTACTCTTCTATTACAAACTCAGCCGTAGTCTATGTTACCGCAAATTCAGGCAGAAGTGCTTACACTTACTCTAGCTCACATAAGTTTTAGTCAAAATCTTTTTTATTATTATTGACATTAATTATTTGCAACCCCTTTAACTAATGTAAATCATCCGATTCAATTAATAAAATACTGTCCAAATACTTGAGATCGACGTAGTCTGTAGGATTTTGTGGAGCAACTATGTATACTTCGCCACTCCTAGCATAGCCCCTGAAGTTCCTAAAACAGATGATTCTGCGAGCAGTGACGTCTGCAATAGCTTAACGTACAATTGTCGACGAAATAGTTTACTCCAGAGGGAAAGCTGAGATACGTTATTGTCAGTGTCCTAATTAGGAGATGATAATCAATCCAAGGTATATAAAGACGTAAATAAACTGCACATCAATCATGTTTAACATCAAACCATTCACCACATTGCTCATTTACTATATCATCATCACTTGATTTATATATCTCGTCTTATTCAGCGACCATGAATTTGCTCAAAGCATTTTTACTCAGTGCATATTTGCACTCAACGGCTAACACGGCGTCTATACCTTCTCATCACAAACCAAATGCTCAGCAACTCGCAAACCCAAACTATGGCCCAGTGCCTGGGCAAGACCCGCTGTACAGCTCGTATAGGGGCAAGGCTCCTCCTTTCCCGGCATATATCACCGATCCCATCAAACCCACTGCCAATGGCCCTCCAGGAATCGACGACCTCGTTTGGCAGAATTTGCTGTCTGCCGAGTGGGTCATCTTTTCGTTCTACCAGAAGGCGGTAGAGATGTTCAATGCTACGGCTTTTGTTGAGGCTGGCTACCCCAACACGACATACGATCGTATTCAAGAGATCCGTGATAATGAAGCTGGCCATCTGCGGATATTCCAGAACGAAATTACCGCCACTTCTGTCAAGCCTGGGGCTTGCAAATACTCATTCCCGTTTGACAGCCCAGCATCCTTTCTGGCGATGGCAACAGTGATTGAGATTTCGAGCATGACTTTCCTGACAGGACTTGTTCAAATGGCTAAGCTGCCTACCGCTCATGGTGCCATGGTGGCGATTGCTGCTACAGAGACGCGGCACGAGACGTGGACTCTTCTCGACATCTGGAAGACAAATCCATTTGCAGGGCCTTCTGACACCGTCTTTCCTTATGCTAACGAGATTCTCGACTTGACCAATGCGTTTATTGTTCCTGGGAGTTGTCCGCCTGAAAACCCGACTTACCCATCACCAAGACAAAATCTGCCTCCCTTTTCTCCAGCAGGTTCGACCAAGTCAATAGAGCCGGGTAGCAATATCGTCCTGAACTTTACCGACCCAACCAATCAACCTAATCTCCGCCGGGGTATACAATATTACGCAACTTTTTTCCACGGTCCTTATAACATTAGTGTACCGCTTGATACAGCTGGTTGGCCCCATGCGGATATTGAAGTTAGGATTCCATTTCAGTTTGAAGCGCGAGGTATTATTATTGTTGTAGTGACAGATACAGTTGGTGCCCCGACATTGACGACTGTTAAGGCCGGGCCAGTTGTGCTTCTTGAACAACCTGCTGGACTTGGCTTGATGACATTGTAAAACACCAAGTTGATGTTCGAGCCAACCTGCAAACCAGCGTTGGGACTGTCTAGTGCAGGAACTTTGCAATACAGACGCTGTGATAGAATTAGCGTGTCATTGGCCTGGGCCACCGCCAACCAATTTCCTGTCAGAAAATAGATAGTGATATGCCTCAAGGCCTGTATTTATATTTAGAGATTGATAGTTTGGTTATATAGTTTAATAATGTCAACAGCTGCACCTTACGAAATCACCGATATAAAAGAGATAGATTGGGACAAAACAATGCTTTGCACTAAACTAAGCTAATTTCACTTGACCTAGTTGTCGGGCTGAACATCATCCGTGAAAACAACTCCCTTACTTGCTTGACCGGCCGCCTTCTTATCCAAGCTGATATTGTTGTTGAGCTTGGTCTGCTCCTCATCAATCTTATCCGACGTGTCTTTGCCCTGAGCCTGCTGGATCTGGAGCGCAGTCACCTCCAAGAACAACTTGAGAACCTTGTTCTTAATCTTGCCATTTTGCAATGCAGTCGCATCGGCGCCACTTGCCGCCTTGATTTGGCCGTTGAATGCATCAGTCTCGGCTGCCTCTGCAGTCTCTCGGGCGGCTTGGATAATGGCCAGATCGCTAGCAGAGACGCCTTTCAGATTGCTTGTATCAATCTGAGCCAANNNGCTAAGGAATACNNNATTGCAAAAATAGAAACTTACCGGGAACTTTGCTTGAACTTCGGCCAAAGCATTTCCGGCCTTGCCATCAGAAACTTGAAAATCGGCGTATTCGCGGAATTGCAATGCTCTCCTCTCGAGTGGCGAGATGTTCATAGGCAACGCAAGAGCAGAAGAAACCAAAGAGATAGCGACGAAGATGTTTGAGAAATGCATTGTGAATGTGATTGAATGACAGAGAACTGTAGTGAGGAGAATTGCGGTTGTGCAGGTTCAAAGAATGAAAGCGAAAAAGTGATTTTGGTGTGCAAGTAGAAGAAAAGAAAGTAGCAATGTCGTACCAGACGTTATTGCTATGTGAATATTAAAAGTAAATGATGTGGTAGTGGAATGGAATGTCTCAGACTGTCGAAAATAATATCGTCAACTGTGCAATAAGTGAGGATTTATATATTCGGTCCCGCGGTTGAAATGAAACCGAGAACTAGGGATACACGATAAGTTCGCTATACTAGCACCGAGGCAGGCTATGTCTGGCGTTTCAGGTGCTGTTACGGAGCCGCCTCCTTGAAGCTTCTGGGGTATTCCCTGTAGCTGTAAGCGAGTAAACGTGTGGATATGAACAAACGCGGGTTCTAAGGGGGCTGTCATTGTCAATTGAAAACTGGATCAAACCGGCGGTTATTGTTTCACTGTAAGGGGGTACATGATAGATGATATTGGTCTTGTTGCTTGGTGTTGTTCTCATACTGGGCGGTTTGTACGGAGTAATAGATGCGGCGAATTACCAGTTTCGGGGATACGGGCATCATTTGGTGAGCGAGCTTGGCGCCTGGTGGAGATTAGCAAATGTGAAACAACATCAGGCCACAATCATAATGGATACAGAGTTTATACATAAGTCGTAACTATAATCGTAAAACATTTATTTAGCGAGAAGTCACCGCGCGGGATGTGACAAGAGATCGGGATTCGGGAAATGGGCATAGAATTGTTGCAGGTTAGGCAACAAGAACCCAGTACTCCGTAGATTCCGCTCCATTGGCATTAAGATAATTTCACGACTAGTCTAGGCCAAACCCAACTAAAAGATCCAGGACATCGACAAAGACATCACTTCCATCTATGGAGACTCTCTCAGAGCGCAGGTACACATCGGGCATTGGACTTCTCTGCACATGCCACTCGTCGGAAGGAAGAGCCATGGAACGAGTAAACGTGGGAGTCGCTTGATTCATTGTCGTAGACGAATACCATGTCATATCGCCACTCTCGATTTCTTTGCCAGAGAAACTGACTGGTATGACTTCTATGAACATCTGGTCATCAGTCGACAAGCGATGAAAAACAACAGACATTCCTCTGTCATCCTTATCTGACAGTTTGTAATTCAGCGTAAGCATTTTTCCATCTCTGTGTTGGGGGTTAGACGAGGACAAGAAGCCGATGGCGCCGTCCAAATCGTACCAACTGCCGCCTGCCATATTGTAACCTATATTCTGGATTGGACTGCTGCATACCATTCGACGGAAGATGACATCTCCGCTGCGGAAATTAATTTTCATTTCAGGAGCAATAGAAACAGTCTTCTTCTTTGAGACTGATGAAAATATGATGCCCTGCCTTCGTCGGTAACACAATGTGCGAGGACGACTCACCGTCCAGCCGCCATTCGATAAGAGGGGAGANATTACTGAGCTGGACGATGAAGGGTCATCCTCAAAGTGGCATAATAAAGCAGCGTAGTCGAGGACTCGAGTCTGGGCTATATCCGGTCCCTTCCAGTGATACAATGCATGGATCGTTTGCTGCCACATTGGCAGATCGAGGCGAAATGCATCGCGGCCAATCTTGGTGGGCACGTTTGGATTGTCTGGGCTCTTGTAGAATCGAGCCGCCTCTCGTGACACAATAATATTGCCCGAGTGCTCAAAGTCTTTCGGAGACGCAGCGAGCAAGCCGAATAATTCCAGCTCACAAGTGGCCGAGTCTGGCCGTGAAGGTTCCTTTTGGTGAACTTCCGAGTAGTTTGTCACCTTGGACGCGATATCGGCTTCGTCGAGGATTGGCCCCCACGCAAACAGACTATGATCGTCTGGCGTTGAGGTCATGATGGCTTCTTGGAGTCTGATGAATGCCCTGTTGCCTTCGCCGTAGATCATGGGCATGTTGATATCAAACAATCCCAAGAGGCAATAAGCAATGTCTTCTAGTCGCGAGGTATGACGCAGTGCTGCCCATGACATTTTCTGCGCCACGCTCGCATGTCTCAAGTCTTGACCCTGTAAATATGGTTTGTTTATCCTGGTGATGGATGAAACAATGTCGACGAAATCTGTTTTAGAACCAAGCCGGGTCCATTCACTGGAGTAGAAGATGAGCTTCTCTGGCGGTGGTGCGAGGAGTTCCTGCAACGTCCATCCGCGAGTGAACCATCGGCTTTTTGCCATACGCTCTTCCAACACGGCATGGTCAGACGTTGCCTCTACATCAGAAAGCACGACATAGCACACGGCGGCCATTGAGTACCAGCGAAACATGGAGTTTATCGCCTCGGTAAGCTCGGCACTACTCGACTTGTCGATGCAACATCGTAAGAAGAGTGAGATTTTGTACATGTGCTTTTTTCTGCAAGACAACGCGCGTAGGGACCTGTAAACATACGTGTCGACCCAAACCCACTCCAGGCCGTCTCGGACGGCTTGCTCACGACATGCCATGATCTTAGCGCATCCAGCTTTGAGTTTGACATCAGAGATGGACAGGTTTCTCCAGTCGTGATACGTAACTTCGTCGGATCCCCAGGTGTGAGAGAGGATCGCATATCGTGGGGTGGCATCGTCCGAGATGAAGTCGGCCATGTGCCATTTGCTGGCGTGGAGTAGCCTCATTAGATCAATAGCAGAGCGTTCTCGCTCAGAATAATCTCATCGATGCAAAAGTTTTAATTTGATCGATCATGACACGCAATTAGCAATCTCGATTGAAATAGATGAATAGGCGATCTACGCGAGTGGGGTAAATAAATTGGTCGCTCAAGCAGTGTGACGCACTTGACCCAATAGTATTGATGCTATCGTGCTATAGCGCCGTTGTAATGCTAGGGGATTCTCCTAAGAAGCATTGAGCATTGGTTCAAAAGAATTACCAAGCATCGGGCTGAGCATTGACATACGGCTGACTGACGGGGGGAAACACAACGCATGCTAAGAGGTCATCAAGTATTCAAGAAACTATCAGCAATGTGAAACTGGTTTTTCTGCCTGCAAAGGAGGGTCCATATGATTTTGGTGGAAATCAATCCCCTATATGTCCACTGTTTCGAGAGACCATTCAGTGCACGGATTCATTGTACGGTGCATAAGAACCAGGAAGCGTTAGACTGTACATCTTTCAAGCAGTTCTAAATGCAATTGCCTTTTATCGACATTAGATGATGATTTGAATAGCTTTACGGAGATATAAAAGTCAATTTATCCTACTCCTGCAACAAATGTTGCATCCCATGGAGCATCAATCTACTCCTCTGTCAGCTGCAAATACGCGGGCGCAGACTCCCGCATACCCACCCTACACCACCAAAGATGATGGTCATGATGAGCCTGACTCTCTACTACGAAAGGTGATCAATGATGCACATAAAGTAACAGCTCTAACTTCACCCTCAGCATCTCTTACCGAGTAGTTTAGTTTCGGAGGGGTATCGTGGTAAACTGAACAATTGACGAACATAATTAATACCGTACAAGGTAACGGAGCAGATGAGGAGCTGCTCCATTCCCATCCCTTGGGATGCCAGCACTGTGAATAGATCACATCTCATATGTATTCAAGACCATCATGCCCTTTGCCTTGGTCAATATCAGCCCAACAGGTGTTGTTGAACATCCCATAGTCGCAACTTGAGCCTATTAGGTAGCTATGCTCTGACTGTTATCTCATCCGTACTAATTTCTGAGGTTTGTGCCTTTCCTGGTTCGGATGACCCCAGCGGCGGAAAGATTCTCCGTCAATGAAGGCGAGCCAGCGTATGAACGTAAGAACCATCCGCTCCCATCCTCCCCTTGCTTGTGCAATTATTCCCATCAATCCGACCAGTAATGAATAGCAAACATTATTTATAAGCAGTCTCAAACAAAATGGAAGACAACCATGAAAAGCAGATGAAGGCAATCCAGTTCACTGCGCCCATTAAAGGCCAGCCTGGGCCTGAATGGCGCGACAACGAGACAATTGTCCGCTCTCACGCATTGAAACACCATATATACAAGCAACGTTATCCATTGTCGGTATATAACGGACGGACTGAGAGCAACTACACACCTAAAGACTTGAAACATTATACGGGAAGATACCGATTAAATCCGAGGCAGAAGCCTGTTAAACAGACAAAGCGGAGAAGCAAAAAGTGGCAAAAACAGCATGCCGTCGATGCAAATGTTTGACAGCGATCCCCTATACCGATATAACCAGATTTATGCTTATTTTTCATCTCAGGACAATATTCGATATGATTTGCCTGCAATGATCGGTGGGCGACTTGATCCGTTTGACTCATTTGCGCCAAATCTGAACCCTATGAGCGACTCATTAATCCTCTACTGTAAGCTAAAATTCACCTTTATCTCTCAGCCTCGTACATCTACTATTGCTTCCAAATCCCAAGGCAATCTTAACTTAGCTCCATACCCCTTACATGCGCTGATACGCCAAGTTGTAACTGAATACAGATCACCAAGTTTTCTCCATGAATTCTCCTATCCTCAACTTCCCACGAGATTGTTTCCTTCGCTCTACACCCGACTTGGCGTGGTTTCATTCGATTCTGTACATCGTATCCGCAGATTACGATGTGAAACTTGGCGTGTCCGACTCCAGCTTAAGCCTGTACCACGGCGGCGCTAGTTTTAAATTTATCAATACAGAGCTCCAGGAAAAAGTGATTCGCGATTCAACAATCTCGGCAGTGGCATTAGTTGCCTCCAGGGAGGTGTGTTACCCTCCCGAGAATCGTNNNGTTTTGCTGAAATCTCTGTTTTTTTATCAAGGAATATGTGGCAACTTTGAAATGTCCAAAGTACACATGGATGGACTAGAGAGAATAGTGAAAAAGCGAGGAGGGATACAAAACATAAAAGGAATACATGCACAAATAGCGACTTGGNNNGTTGGACAATGTTCGTTGTCAATTCATTGTCAATCCAGCCGCTCACTGCATATATGTGACTTTTGCTACTCAAATATTTGGAACCTCCAACCGCGGTTTTCTCGTCTCTATGATGTACCTCCAGAGAACAGCGTTAGAGAACCCGCCAAATCTTCGGCCTTGGGAAGTATTGCTGGCATAAGTTCAGAAATGGCTTGTATATTACGGTCACTTCATTATGTGTCCTCCTCCTCTGCTACTGATTGCACTTCTGATCTTGAGAAAACGAGCATACAGATCTACAACATTGAATATGATCTGCTTATGCTTAATGAAGCTACGCATTCCCAGAAGATTGAGAGATTATCGAATGAAGCCGCCGCACTCAAAGTGGCTGCCCATTTGTATCTCTACTTATTGTTACGAAAACTACCAAGCGGCTCACCAGTCTTTTCTGAGCTAATTACTCGATTGAGAAATGCCTTGGACAAGTGTGATGAAGTATCCGAGGATTCACAGTACGATAGGCTGATATGGCGTCTGTGGATCTTAATCGTTGGCTATGCAGCTGCTGCGGAAAGGGAGGATAAGTGGAAATTCGTGGAAGGCTCACGGGCGATATGCAAAGCTCTTCATATTACACGTGGAGCCCAGCTGAACAGCTCGTTGAGAGCAACAGTGTGGCTAGAACCAACCTGCGAACGTTGGGCTAAAAATCTTTGGGCGGACTGTTTGTGTGCGCGACGAGGTGCGTAATTTGCGTGCTGTTCTTGTGAGGTTTGATGGGCAAGACATATCCCTTGCCATCCTCCTGTTGATAGAAGAAACAAAGTATTAGAGTGGTCTGGTTACTACAAAGTATGCGAGTATGTTATAATATAGACTTTTTTGAACGTATTTGCAATTGGCCATATCATTTTACCTAGAGAGCCGAGCAAAATGGATAAAGATGTCAGCATTCACTTCTGTTCATTTTGTAAAGACGAGTGCTCCTCTTACTTTGGTAATAGCTTTCTATATACTTTCCTCTTCTTCTTAAAGACTTGATTGGTATCCATCTTAGCATATTTGAGTCATTGGACTTTTTGTAGTGGTGGACTTTGGTAAGCCAAGTCTAGGCATGACTGACACTAGAGGTAAACCCGGTCGTATACCTGCCAAGTTCCACTCTTTGAGAGCATTATAAATTACTAGATCTAGTATGTGTTTTTACATTCGCAGTAACGCGATGACCCCGCCGCATGAGACCGCAGACTAGGGCAATCGAAATTACACACTACAGAAGAACTATAAATCTCTTCTCCCGTAACCTACTGTCTGGTGAAATCTACTATCAATTCGCAATCCATAATTGAAGTCAAATTAAGATCATGGAGTTGAACCTCGCAAATGTCTTGTTTTTTGGCCACGGCACTATCTTACTCGGGAATGGGCTATACATGATGCTATTCACCGAGAGAGCGCTTAAACATCCTATGATGAACAATACACCACAGCAAGTAATTGTTACATTGGGGTAAGTATAGAGAAAATAATTCATCAACCTCCAGAAGTCTAACATTAGCGTAGCATCCTATGCACAAGTCTAGGCTCAACGTTTCTCTACGCCGCCTATCAGAATAATCGAGGCATAATGGGAATCAGCATACTGAACCGTGCGATAGGGGCGTTGGGCTTTTTCTCGACAGGCATGCCGGGTATGGTCCTCTATGAGCTTGGAATGGGTGGCAGTCTTTGGTTCGCGCTTTGGCTTAATAAATAATTTGGAAGATCTCACAATGTGATGGGGCAGCAAAGCTAAAAGACGGGTTGGAGAACTATCTTCGATGCAGTGAAGCAAGGAATACTTTCTTTTTCCCTTAGAACTTGATATTATCTACAATAGTAGCATACACCCCATTCATGCTTGGTATACTTATTCTGGTTAACCAACATCTAGATATAAGTGAAGATATGCACTCTTCGAACTGAGTACAAAGCCATATGTTGGGAGAACAGGGTGCCAAGTTCTTAGATGTAGCTCAATTTGGCATGCTATGCCTCGTAAAACATTAGACATGATCTGAGTACGAATTGGGTGTGAAAGCTGGCACTTTTGTCTGTTACACTTCTTTAGGGAGAGTCTCAATCTGAGGGAGATGACCTCCGAAGCGTCCTGTAAGCTTTCCGTCGTATTTACGGAGTGTTCTCTGGCGCATTTTGGTACCCACCTACTGTATCAGGCAATTTATTTCTGCTGTTTTGTTGTGGAGCCGGCTGACAAGGCTTATAACACCGCCTCTTCTATCTCTTCCAATTGATTGTCTGTCAGCGGGTCTGAGGCTGATTTTAGGACAGCCGAAGTTACAGTTGCATCTAAATGGCTCACCGTACTTTCACAACTAGACTCTAGTTTGCCCATCTCCACAGACACTAATCGTGCTGACCAGAGTTGCGGCTATACAATTTGGTTGCGTACCTCTACCAACGAACTATACTTTGCTTTTATGAAGATTTATGAGTCCATTGTCAGCGGGAGAACAACAAAGGGAAATCGCAATATCGGCAAATGCACCAATGTGACCCAGTGATTGCAATGGCAATAGACACCAATTGTATCAATAGAGTCAAAAAGTTCATATGCGCATTGTAAAGATAAATATTCGATTTTACGCATTCCTTTAGGCCTCACAGTTCTTGTAGCAATTATTAACTAGAGTCATGACAGAACTTTGTGTAGCTAATCCTGGCAAACCTGCACAACTCCCATCCCTCACTGCTTGATAGTCGTGGGTATGTTTAACTCCGAATATGTTGTCGGCGAAAGAGATAAAATCTGCGTGCTGCTTAGAAATAAGAGCCAGATTAGTGAGCCTTGAACATAAGCCAGGACGAGAAGCGCTCAACTTCCGTTCGGCCGGGAAAGCGCACGGATGCACCTATGTGATGTCACACGCTTATAAGCCGTCGATTACATAGTCTATATCTAGCCTCTAGGTGATCAATGTTCTGCTGTATAAAATAGAAGACAAATGGGATAGGTCTCTGTCGTATCTTGACGGCACATGTGCAATTTTTCGACCTCTGATCGAAAACGTATCTTTTACTTTGCCAAATCAAGCCATATAAAACACTCAAAATGTCACAGGTGAAAGTTTTAGTAACTGGAGCATCAGGATATATGNNNGTATCTTGTACAATTCGTCCAAACACACATTCTGAGTATAAGNNNGGCGGTAGTGTGTTACAGACATTAGTGGATGATTTTGGGAGCGCAATCTCTCTTTCTGCACTTGTCCGATCTGAAGCAAATTTTGATGCGCTTAAAAAAATAGGTGTTCATTCAATTTACTTCAATGGCTTACATGATCTCGAAACAATAAAGAGAGTCGCATCAGAGCATCAAGGTGAGTGGAACAAATTTATATAC